>OX637461.1:24983360-25446855 GCA_951799995.1 Trifolium subterraneum
AAAATTATATGGTTTTCTGTTGGAACAAAGTTCACATTGGTGTGTGAATTAAAAATAAAATTTTGAGCCTCACATGGGATAATAGAGCATACTAGTGTGTTGTAGCATACTAGTGTGTATTTTGAGGAAATAAATAAATTAAACCTCATATTTATTTATTTAATTTATTGTGATTTATTTTCCATCAATTTGTAATTGTCAAGTTAATGGGAAAATAACTCTATTTGATGGCTACACTAATAAAACCATGGGCAATTCACGTTAAATCATGCTAGGTAATGAAAAAAAAGGTTTTTACATTGTAGAAGACAATGTCATGCTCCTAGGTGTCTTTCAAACAAAAGTCAAAAGGTTGATGCACTCAAGCCTTGAGGTTTTTCAATTCTCATACTTGGTAATGAAATCCTATCATATAATTTCATTTTAAATTATTGTATGATGAGAATGTGGAACATCATATAACATGACTACAGTATATGTTTATTTACTTATAATATATCTATAACCCTTGCTGCCGGTGAATGTTCTTATTTCCTTAATGAAAATATATGAATACGATGATATACTATTATCATGTTTGTATCATCATGTTTATCTGATTATTTTATTTATCAACATGCTGCTGAGATGGACATAATTAAAATTATTGCTCATGTGATAATCTTTGAGATATATATTCATGATATATGCTTATTAAAGTCTCTCTTATTTTTAATTACATTCACGGCCTAGAACAACACTTATATTGGTGCATTGCTTGTAGTTTTTGTTCAATTGAAGTGTTGATTCATTGCTTTACTAATTATTTCGTGTACTGCTATTAGCTGATAATAACAATTGATGCAATGCTATTGCTTTATAATTGATAGTTCAATTCACTTTGTATATGAAAGTTGGAAGTAAATGTTTTCTTTTTGATAAAAGACAAACCTTATTATTATTAATTTGGTTTATGAGTGATAATAGTATCACTAGTTCCTTCAATATTAAGAATGGTTTTAGCACCATTATCCCTTTGAATTGAGATTGGTCTTAGTACCATATTAAAATGACCTCAGTGTCATTATACTGATTGATATTGTAGTACCAATACGGTGGTATCGTAGTACCAATGAATCATAGATTGATATTGTAGTATCAATATGGTGGTATCGTAGTACCACTGATTCATAGATTGATATCGTAGTATCAATTCGAGTGGTATCGTAGTACCATTCAAGAAGGTGTAATCTTTGACCGATTTCTACCGTGCAGTAGCAAATCGGTATACAGTTGTAACTGGGCTGTTTTATCCTGGGGACTTCGTGATTGATAGTCTGCTTGCACAATTTTGGGCAGTGCCGCGAAACATCTTAAAGAGAGCGACCTAGTCCGCGACTCAACCCAGTAATCTCTTCGGTGGCTGAAAATTATTTTTAATGATTTTTTAACTCAGGTAACAACAATTTTATGACGTTTTTTTCTGCCATGACTACCGAAGAAATTACTAGCTCATATTATAATGTCGCTGCTTATGACATACAATTTTGGTTTGAACGGAATCACTTCAAATATTAGCAAGAAAACAATTTATATTTTTTTAGAACAATTTATATTTTTATCAGAAAACGGGAACTTTCCCCGAAAAAAATCGAAAGTTTTTCCAGAAAAAAGATCGGATTTTTTTTCCAAAAAAAACATCGGAAGTGTTTTTATCTGAAATCGAAACTTTTTCCCCGAAAAAATCGGGAACTTTTCTCCGGAAAAAGATCGGAAATTTTTTTTCCAGAAAAAACTCCGAAAGTGTTTTTATCTGAAAACGGGAATTTTTTTCCGAAAAAAATCGAAAGTTTGTGCGGAAAAAGTAGGAAAATTTTTTCCGGGAAAAACTCCGGAAGTGTTTTTATCTGAAATTGAAACTTTTCTCCGGGAAAAATCGAAAGTTTTTCCGGAAAAAGTTCGGTAACTTTTTTTTCCAGAAAAAACTTCGAAAGTGTTTTTATATGAAATCAAAACTTTTTTTTCCAAAAAAAAAATCGAAATTTTTTTCCCGAAAAAAGATTGGAAACATTTTTCCGAAAGAAAGATCGAATAATTTTTGTCCTAAAAAAAACTTCGGAATCAAAAACAAATTTTTTAAAAACTGGAATTTTTACATAAAAACCGGTTTTGAAAAGCAAAAACCGGTTATAAAAGTGGGTATGGACATAACCGGTTTTATAACTGGTTTTGTAAAAACAAAACCGGTTATGATATTTAGTTTTAATGTCCGGTTATAATAAATGGTTATGGACGGTTATTTTAAATTATCCAAGATTCTCAACCCTAGTCAACGTGAAACTCAACAATTCACTCTTGAAATCCGACAAACTACTCTTGTGTTCCCTTAAAGAAATTTTTAGTTTCACCTGAGTCGCTTAATAATATATCTATTAGTAAAAAAGTATCTTCTGTTAATTTTTTCAGAAAATGTTAGCTTGTAAATAGGCAGCATTGTGATTGTCTAAGGTGAACCAATATACATAGTGGTCCACCGTAGACCTCGTTAATATTTTAAATTCTAACTATTTGATATTTTTGTCACAAAAGATATCGTTGAATCTTGTAGATCTATTGTATTTAACGGTGAACCACCACAACTAATTTTATTACTTTCCTTCATATTTTTCCTTCTTCATTTTCATCAGTATCTTCATCATCTTCATACAAAAAACCCAAAAATTTAAAAATTATTAACAATGGAAACAATGGTTATATTTCTCACTTTCATTATAACAACATTAACATACTTCACCAACATAACCTTGTTCTTCATCTTTATCGTCATTTTCATAAATTCATCAAATAAATTAAAAAAAAAAATCCATTTGCAAATTCATCATCCAAGGTTGTGAATTAATAATCATTGGTTTTATAATCCCAAAACTTGAATCTTCATCTTCTAGATCTCATACGTTCAAATTTTCATCTTTATTTTCAACGTCCATAAACCCATAAATCTCTAATATCACACTTTCATCTTCATTCTCACTCCTCACACTCCATCATTACTATCTCTTCTCCAACTTCAACAAACCCATAAAAAAAAATTAAATTAGTTTTGTAGGTTTACCCATAAAATTACAGTAACTCTTTTAACTCATTATGTGACTCGTTCAATTCATTCCCAATGAGAAAACCAAATACACAAAGACAAAGACCCGTCCCTCTCTAAAATTTAATAGAAATGATATTTTTGGATAACGGAGATAACATTAACTATTAAGGTATTTAGGCGGAATGTTTATTCATTATGGGATTAAAATGAAACCAAAAATTTCTTTAAGGGACCAAAATAGTAATTTGGTCATAAATTTAATATTAGTAGAAATGATCTTTCAACTTGTGGAACATTGCTTATAGACTCACAATAGTCACAAAGAAATCATATCCAAGGTTTCTACTATAACCTTGGTTGTAACAATTCAAAACATATTGAGATGTGGAGTTTTTAATTCATGTCATACGTATTGCTTGCAATATTTACCTTGATTTGTCACATTTGAGACAAGTTCTACCCTAGTTGCAACATTCATTCTTAATCGTTCTACATCTATCTAAATTTTCTATCGAAATAAGCTCTTAATCTTTTTAACCTACCGGATTGAACTGTCACTATTCCACATTGCTTTAAAGAGGTAAATGCTTATGTAGATATATATTAGTCAAACTAGGAAGTAATGCTCATCAATGCTTCAAATACGTTGATGAGAAGGGATAAACTGGGTATTTGCCGACAATAAGCCCTTTTTTAAAGGAGTCTAGGCATACTGTCTGTACGGATGCGCGTCTTTACAACGACGGCCCAGACAGTGATGGATGACGAAAGCCCGCCAGCGAAAGCCGAAGCACAGTAAGAAAAGTGGATAAAGTATAAAAAAACATGTCAGTTACTATTTTACCCTTAGTTTTATTTTCAAATAAATTAAAAGTTTGCTTACATGTGCACACAGGGGTGTTCGTGGTGCGGTTCGGTTCAGTTTTGAGCATAAACGTCATCCTAACCGCGAGATAAAAATGCATGCGGTTCAGTTTGGTTCGGTTTATTTTTAAAAAGTCATCCAAACCAATGCGGTTAGGATTGGTTCGGTTTCTGCGGTTTATCGCGATATAAAAAATATGACGATATTACCAACTTGTTACAAAATAAACATAGGAAATTTTAATTTATTTATTGTTTACATTATATAATATACGTAAACATAAATTCCATATACATAAAAAAACTTATTTTTAATATCAATAATATAGTTTTAGATCGCGTTAAATGATATGTTATGACAGTCTATTGTTTTATGGACTTAATTTGGATTGGACTTGCTAAGTTTGACTATGTAATAGGTTGATTGCTACTAGTTGATAGAGTTAAGTTATGTATTGCGGTTTGGTTCGGTTTTCTAAAATAAAAACCACAAACCAAACCGTGCGGTTTAGAAGAAAAATGATCCGCGCGGTTTAAAATAGATGCAGTTTTTTGCGGTTTCGATTTGGATTGGTTTGGTTTGCGGTTTTACTTTTGGATTGGTTCGGATACGATTATGCACACTTACCTCATTGTTAAAGCTCAAAATAGAAGCAACCTTAAAAGTAACATTTGATATTCTTCTTCCACTGTTTCCAAATTTGTAGACTTGTAGTAGTATGAAAAAGTAAAACTAAGGGTAAAATTGGAATATTCAAAACAAATATAATGATAGTAGTAACTTTTGCTTATATTTAAGACTTTGTAAAAAAAATTGTTGCTTATATATGAAATCGGAGGGAGTAAATTACAGTACTACAATTGCTAGAATGAGAACAAATGTAGGATGGCTGGTAACTAGAAGTAACATACTAACTCCATTACCAGATTGAGTAATTAAAAGGGAAGTAACAGACCTAGGAATATAGAGTTTAGAAATTGGGAAAAAAACTAACATAATCATGATTCATTCATAACAATACAACCTAACAGAATCTAAAGAAAACATGGTAAAGTGATGCCAAAATTTACTGTCCTTTTGTCATGTTTTACTGATCTACCGAATCTAATTCACCTACGTGTCAGTTGATCACAGATTTTGTGTTGTGAAACACGAGGCAAAATTAAAACAAAATCTCTCTCTCTCTCTTTCTCTCGTATTGGCATCAGTCGGTTATCACTTGGTCAATTACCCTAAGGTTTAGGAAATACATAAAATAATATAAAGTATTCTGGATATTTTTACAAGATTTAATTTCAGAAACATATACTCTATATTTTTATATGAAGTGAAAAGAAATTAAAATTATAATTTGGGTTTGGTTTTGTTTTGTTTTTGGGTTGGGTTTTTGCTGCTGCTATAATCGCTTTGTGTATTTAATCCTCCTTTTGTCGAGATGGAACAAAACCCTAAGGGTTCTTGCAACAACCAATCGCCGCCACATTGATTTTCCTCTCTCATCCTTCTCTTTCTGTTTATTACACTCTCTCTCTTCCTATTATGCAACACAACTCTGTTTTATGTTTGATTCTTTCATAGTTCTGTATCAGTTTCAGGTATTACTATTACTCTGAAAGTTTGAATTTTTATGTTTCTAGTAACTGTAACTCAGCTGTTTATGTTTTGTGATTAAGAAAGATTGAATTTTTAGGCTCTTTTTTGGATTAGGGTTTGATAATTAGTGGTGGGTAGTGATCAGTTTTTGTATTAGTGTTTTTGATAATATAAATTTTATATTTTTAAGAATGTTGTCTGAGTTGGGAAGAAGACCAATGATTGGCAATAAGGAAGGGCGTTATGGTGATGATTTGGAGAAGGAAATAGGGATGTTGCTTCGCGAGCAACGGAGACAAGAAGGCGATGATCGCGAAAGGGAGCTTAATATATTTAGGAGTGGATCAGCTCCTCCAACTGTGGAGGGTTCTTTGAATGCTGTTGGAGGGTTGTTTGGCGGTGGTGGTGTTGGTGGTGGTGTTAGTGCTGGTTTTTCTGATTTTCATGGGAATCAAGATGTGAATGGGATTGTATCTGAGGAGGAGCTTAGGTCTGATCCAGCTTATCTTCAATACTATTATTCCAATGTGAATTTGAACCCTAGGCTTCCACCGCCCTTGTTGTCTAAGGAAGATTGGAGGTTTCAACAAAGACTTAAAGGTGGAACATCAGTTGTAGGTGGAATTGGAGATAGGAGGAAGGGTAACATGACTGATGATAATGGTGGTAGGTCAATGTTTGCCACGCCGCCGGGTTTTAACTTTCGGAAGCAAGAAAGGAATGAGGTGGAAAATGAAAAAACAAGAGGTTCTGGTGAATGGGGTGGTGATGGTTTGATTGGTTTGCCTGGCTTGGGACTTAGGACCAAACAAAAGAGCCTTGCTGAAATTTTTCAGGTAGACTATTTCTCTTGTTTTTATCTGTTGTTAATTTAAGGTTGGTTGACAACAGATTTCGTTGTTAAGTTATTTTTCTGTTTGGCATAACAGATGATCGTTTCACTATTTTAGGCTGAATTGGATTATTGAAGTGAATAATGCAGTCTGCATATGATTCTAAGTTTTGATTTTAATGTTGTGATATGTGATCTTGTTCGAAAGTTTTGATTAATGATTGATATTCTTTTGATTAAAGAGATGCTAACCAAAAACATACATTTTTCACTTTTGTCATATATACTGTCATTGTGATGGAACATTGGAAATAGAATTACTAACATTAAATGACTTGGCTTTTGTGGTTTACACTTGCATCCAATAGTTTCCATGAATTTTATGTGACATTTTTATCCCTATCAGTGTTGAAGCAGAGTATGCATGTTTATATCGACCTTGCAGCCTATGTTTTGGGCGTATCTCTCATTTTCTCATTTGTTCCGATACGTCTTTGTTTCGTTTTGCGTTTTGAAAGTTTTCATTGTAATGCACCAGCGGAAATGGGCATTGCTGAGCCTTTCTGGAGGCTCAGTCTGAACTTTTTATTCAAACCCTTTTAGTTATTCAAACTCTTCACTAATCTAAATTTTCAGTTTCACTATCTCTCTTATCAAAATTTGAATTTAAATTTTCTCTTAAGATTGAAAATTTGTATCTATATGTCTACCTTTGGAGAAAATGACAAAATTGTTAATCTAAAGTTTCAGTTACACACTCTTCTATCTAAATTTAATTTTTCAGTTACTTTTGGTAACTGGTATCTATATCTACCATTGGAGCCACTGGCAGTATCTATATCTACCATTGGAGCCACTGGCAAAATTATAAAGAAAACGTTTACACCGAATTTTTGTATCACCTGTATTGTATATATTGTTATAAAATATATATAGTTTTCTTATTTTTCTTTTTGTATCACCGAATTTGGCGTTTTGCTTTGATGTTTTTCCTAGATTTGTTTATTTTGTAGCCCTACTCATAGTTTATAGCCAATAATTTTGCAGGATGATATGGAGCGTAACACACCTTCCACAGGCCTACCTTCTCGTCCAGCAAGTCGTAATGCATTTGATGAAAATGTTGATATCATAGGTACTGAAACTGAGTTGTCTCATGCAACACAAAACATTGGTCTGCCAACTTCGTATTCTTATGCTGCTGCACTAGGAGGATCTTCATTGTCAAGAAGCACTACTCCTGATCCGCAACATATTGCTAGGGCTCCTAGTCCATGCCTCACACCTATTGGTGGAGGAAGAAGTGCTGCTTCTGACAAGAGAGGCATTGTCAGTCCGGATGCATTTAACGGTGTTTCATCTGGCAAGAATGAGTCGGCAGATCTTCTGAATGCGTTATCAGGGATGAACTTGTCAGCAGATGATGGAAACCATTTGCCATCACAGGTTGAATCAGATGTCGATAATCATCAGAGGTACCTTTTTGGTATGCAGGGTGGTCAAGACCACGGCAAGCAACATCCATATCTAAAAAGATCTGAATCAGGGCATATGCAGAGTTCAATTAAGAACAGTAGGAGTGGGTCGGACCTCAATAATATATCCCTGCAAAGGCAGGTTGAGCTACAAAACTCTACTGCTCCTGCGAATAACTCGTATTTCAAAGGATCACCTACCTCGCATTTTAGTGGAGGTAATTTGCCAGCTCAACAGTACCAGTCTTTGGATGGTATGAATTCGTCATTTACTAACTATGGAGTAGGTGGTTATGCCGGAAATCCAGCACTGACATCCTTGATGACTAACCAATATGGCACCAGTAATCTGCCACCCCTGTTTGAAAATGTTGCTGCAGCATCAGCAATGGCATCGCCTGGAATGGATTCGAGAATTCTTGGAGCTGGTTTGGCTTCTGGACCTGGTTCTCCTGATGTGCATAGTCTTGGTCGGATGGGAAATCAAATTGCAGGTGGTGCTCTTCAAGCTCCGTTTGTTGATCCGATGTATCTTCAGTACATGAGGACATCAGAGTATGCTGCAGCACAACTTGCTGCTCTTAACGACCCTTCTGTGGACAGGAACTACTTAGGTAATTCATACATGAATTTACTTGAGCTTCAGAAAGCTTATCTTGGATCTGTCCTCTCGCCTAAGTCGCAATACAACGTACCATTGGGTGGTAAATCAGGCAACTCCAATCACCATGGTTATTATGGAAATCAGGCATATGGTGTTGGGTTGTCTTATCCAGGAAGTCCAATGGCAAACTCCGGTTCTCCGGTTGGTTCTGGAAGTCCTATTAGGCACAATGATCTGAACAACATGCGGTTTGCTTCTGGAATGAGGAACTTAGCTGGGGTCATGGGACCTTGGCATCTAGATGCTGGGAACATAGATGAAAGCTTCGCTTCTTCTCTGTTGGAAGAGTTTAAAAGCAACAAAGCCAAGTGTTTTGAGCTTGCTGAAATTGCCGGTCATGTCGTTGAATTCAGGTATATTTGTTGCTTATTGATCTTTTGATGCTTTCTTAATCTGCTACCTTGAAAATTAAATTGATTTTATTTGGTATCATTGGCAGTGCTGATCAATATGGAAGCCGATTTATTCAACAGAAGCTTGAAACAGCTACTACAGAAGAAAAAAACATGGTTTATCAGGAGATCATGCCACATGCTCTTGCTTTGATGACTGATGTCTTTGGTAATTATGTGGTTCAGAAGGTAAAAATTATTACTCCCTCAGTTTGTGATTCTTTTCATGGATCTGGTTTGACCAATAGTTGCTTTCTTGTAGTTTTTTGAGCATGGGCTTGCACCCCAGAGAAGAGAATTAGCCAACAAGCTTCTTGGCCATGTTCTGACACTTAGCCTTCAAATGTATGGTTGCCGGGTCATCCAGAAGGTACTGATGATTTAGATTAGCAGTAGTTGATATATTTATGTCTTGGTATCAGTTAATTTCTTGAATATCTCATCATTCTTCCTCTGTTCTTTTCAATTGTTTGTCCCTATTTAGGCCATTGAAGTTGTTGATCTGGATCAGAAAATAGAGATGGTTCAAGAGCTTGATGGTAATATCATGCGCTGTGTACGTGATCAGAATGGTAATCATGTCATTCAGAAATGTATTGAATGCGTCCCTGAAGATGCAATCGACTTTATCATTTCAACATTTTTTGATCAAGTTGTGACACTCTCAACCCATCCATATGGTTGTCGTGTGATACAGGTAAGATTCCGAATTGCTTATGTTACTGTTATTTCTATTAAGAACCTAAAAATCATTTGTCACATAACAAACCTTTACATGGCAGAGAGTACTGGAGCACTGCGAAAACCCTACAACACAGCAAAAAGTTATGGATGAGATTTTAGCAGCTGTTAGCATGTTAGCACAGGATCAGTATGGAAACTACGTTGTTCAGGTTTTTAATTTTTTCTGACCACTTAAGCCACTGGAAACCATAATCGATTATCATTTAACTTCATTTATTATGAATGTAATGCTTCAGTGTAACTGTTACTTATAATTCTTTCTGTTTAAAATCTATTGCTTCTATATTATCATCCTGTTAACATGGCATCCGAGGTTTACTCTTCACATATGTTGCTTTTATATTATCATCTTGTTAACATGGCATCCGAGGTTTGTTCTTCACATATGATATGGATTTTTGGTCTCTACTTCGTCAAATTTCACGGTCACATCCTGAACATTACAGTGTTTCCCATCACTTCCTTTGATATCCATTTAGTTTTCCATTTAAACATTTGAGTTGATCTCTTGTTTTGTCCCCTTTTCCACTTAATAACAGCATGTACTGGAACATGGAAAGCCTCACGAGCGTTCTACTATAATAAAGGAGTTAGCTGGGAGGATAGTTCAAATGAGTCAACAAAAGTTTGCCTCCAATGTTGTGGAGAAATGCTTGACCTTCAGTGGTCCTTCAGAACGCCAAATACTAGTCAGTGAGATGCTTGGAACCACAGATGAAAATGAGCCTCTTCAGGTTTTTTGAACTCTCTTTCTAATTTGTGTTGCTCTTTTTCTATATTTTAGGGTAACAATTGAAGGCAATGCTTTGTCAAAAGAAAAATTGAAGGCAATGCCTACATTTTTAAATCCACCATCTCATAGGCTGGTGATACTGGACCGGTTTAATACCATCATGAATGATCTCATTATTTCCAATCATATTGCATGGGCTGGACTTGTAACAGCCTTTTGACTTTCGTGTCATAACATGAAGTCGGTACGAGTGGTAAGGGACTTGGGCATCTTAAGATTCTTTTTATGGAGAAAACCTTGTCTGGAGAGGATAATTCACCTTTTGTGTTTAAATGATTCTCCAACGTAGATAAACCATCACTAAACAACCGCGAATATTTTGTACTTATAACATGATTAACAAATAAAGCCAGCCACTATCACATCTTCGGTCTTGTATTTCCAATCACCCTAATAATTTCTTTGATCGTCAGTCTTATGAATGCTTTAGTTAAGTTAATGCATAACTTGCAATATGCTAAAATGGACACGAGTTTGTCATTCGTTCAGTTAGGACTTTTCCTCTTCATATGTCTGCAAAATGCTAAAATCACATCCCCTCTTTGTATACAGGCAATGATGAAAGATCAGTTTGCAAACTATGTTGTCCAAAAGGTGCTGGAAACATGTGACGACCATCAACGTGAGCTGATTCTTTCACGAATCAAGGTTCATTTGAATGCATTAAAAAAGTACACTTATGGAAAGCATATCGTTGCGCGTGTAGAGAAACTTGTTGCTGCTGGAGGTAGTACCCAATCCTTTCCATTCTCACTCATGTTCTCATCACATTCTTAATTTCTAGTTTGTTGTTAACCGGTTAGATAAATTCGTTGCAGAGAGAAGAATTGCTGCACAGACTCCTCAACCTGCTTAGGCGAGACGTAGAGAAAATAATGTTCGTTTGTACAGCTAGCTAACTGAGCCTAGTGTGAGCTTCTTCATCAAAAGACGAGTCTATATGTTTTTGGTAATTGAAAATAAAGTTGTTGATTGTACTGCAAAAATGTACATTTGTAGCGCCTTTTAAGTTTATACATAGAATTTCAAGCAAGACGCGGTTCAGATGTTTAATACACCAACGTGCCATGCCGAGAAGATGAAAATATGATGACCATAGAAGCTTTTTTTCACGGTGTAAAGTTTTATAAAATGGTGAGTTAGTTTACAACTTTTACGCATTGTAAAAAATGATGCTATGTGTTGAGCTGTTTGACAGTTTTTTCTTAACGTGTACGGTTATTAGACCTTTCGTTCTATCCATCTCTCGATCTCATATACTCTTCTCTATGTTGTTTATATCTATATTTGATATAAGAGATAAATGTTATATTTGATAAAAGTTATATTACATTGATGAATGATGTGCAAAAGATATTCTAATTATATATATATATATATATGTTAAATTTCTCTTCTATTTGATCTATTATTGTCTTTAGATCTATATTTTTGAAACCAAGTGACGACATCTCACCCTATGTGTTTTTCAATTTAGTTCGTCTATCCTTTGTTGCATTGTGTACGAGGTATTGAACTATTCGAAAATTAGGAATTTTTGGATAATGGAGGAGTTTTAGATGTAAACAAAGTTTGAATATAAACCGTAACAACCGACCCGTTAAACCCGCAATCGGTAAAACCCAACAACCGCACAAACTGAAGATATAGACAGTTGAAATTGGGTCCAAATTAAATGGTTGCGGTTTTTATCGATTTGGTGATTTACTGCCCAAATCCGACCGATACTCATGCCTTTGTACCAAAAGAAACAATTTATTATTAAAAAAGAAAGTTTTACTCCACACCCTCCCATTATCCCCCCCACCCTACTAACTATAAATAAAATACCAATTTTACCCCTTGGTAGAATCAAACCCATCCATTGGCACCTCGTAATTCAGGTGTATTATGCAAGTCTCAAACAAGGGAAAATGTGTTTTCGTTGTGATAAAATGAAAATATAAAACAAACTTAGCATGTAGTCTTATATTGAGCGCTTAATCTTATTAAGAGTTATATGGCTCCTTTGGATTAACTTATTTTTTGAGCTTATGCAAACAGCTTATGTAATATAAATTAGGTTTTATGTTATTTTCTAAGTTCACACTAGTGAAAATGTATTTTTATACGCTATTTTATCATAAACTACCTTGACAAACTTATAATAATACATAAAAAGTTGCATAAGCTGTTTGAATAAGCAAAAAAAATAAGTTAACCCAAACGGACCTATAGTATTTCCCTTTACGGTAGTGTCTATTTAGCGGAATTATGGATTATTTTTGAAGGCCTTAATTGTGCAAGATGGATGCATTTAAAGCAAGTGGAATTGCATTGGATTCTAGAGTGATTGTGCATGACATCATTTCTAATGGCTATAACAATATCATGGGAATATCACTTGTTGAGAAGATGCTGGCTTTGGATCGGGAGTGGTGGCGTGTCACTCGTATTGTGATGCAAATTAGAGTTTAATTTTGGAGAAGAATATTTTCTCATATATTTTTAGGAAAATGCTATATGACCCGAAAATTTTACTCACGAAAATTTCCCGAATGACGTGTTCCAACAATTTTGGTTTCTCTCTCTGCAAAACAAAACTAACTTGCTCAAAGTTTTTTTTTTTTTTTTTATTCTTTGCCTTCATCCCTTCATATGATGGTTTTGTAGAAATGGTTGTCGAGACAAAAATTGAGAAGAGAAATGGTTTTTTTTTTTTCTCTGTTTTATTTTATTTTATTTTTATTCTTTCCCTCATGTGATGATGATGGGAACTATTGAATAGAGGAGATATGAGAAGATCGAGGTGGTTGAGGCGGCGTAGAGATCCAAAAGAATGTCGTGTCGGCGGTTAGAGATGTCCTGCTCTATAACGGCTGTGAAACAAGCCATGGTTGTTGCTTCCATCGATGTCTTGTTCAATAGCCATGAGTCTGCAAAGTGGTGCAATCAGAGAAATGGGCACAAAGATTGTGATTTTGCAGTTAACTCAATCAAGCTGAGAAGTTGTTTGATGAAATGCTTCAAAGAGGGACACTGTCATGACATTGATAACAGAGAAAGGGGATGAAACTTACTCCTTCAGTTCAGACCAAGCTTTTCTATCCCTTTGAATCGTAGAGCTTGTCTCTGATGTGTGGAGAATTGAGTATGGCGACGGAAGCAGGTCGTATCGGTTTCAGATTGGTTGCTTCCTGGTGTAGAAGTTTACTGTCCAGAATTTCCTAGTTGTTTGTGTAGTAGCAGTGCAATTTCTACTGCTTGTAGTATCAATGCAGTTGTACACTTGATGTTGTGATCTCTTGCATAGATATAGTTTCTAGTAGTTTGTTAATTTCATCATGCTAAACATATCAATCTAAACATTATAATTTTTAATTGTTATGGTTGGCTTTGGTGTATATCTTTCTTTTTTTTTTTTTAAGATTTTGGTTTTATATCTAATATCAGACTATGATCGTTTTTTTTTTTGGATCAGCAAAGAAGATTTTATTAATAAAAATAGGCATACGTCATGCCTCAATGAACAATTACAACTGATAAACATCCAAACAACTTACAATAGATCATGCAGCTATGCTTAAGCATGAGCATGACCAATCCAAATGCACCAATACTTACAAACATGTGCCCCAAAGCATGACTTGAGTAAAGCCACCAAACCAGACATAAATTGATCCTAACAAAACAAGGCCTCAGACCCTTAAACCCAATACAAATACAAAGGCACATCACCACCAAAATCAAAAGGGCCACCTGCTATACATAACATAAGTATACATCCTAGAACACTAGGCTGGGATAAGCGTCTCCCGGCGACTAGTGAGGGGTCTCTGCCCAAGCCATTTAGCTGTAAAAAACGCAGAAAAAGACAGATTCTGCAACTCGACAACCATCGGGACAAGGATTTTGAAATATAACCTCACTGGTCCAGCAAGGGATATTATCCAATGCTCCAACATATCGCATCGAAACCAACAAGTAGAAACATACAAAAGTTAAATTGCCACATTGTTGTTTATTATTGTGCTTTAGATTGAAATCCACTACTTCAACAAGTAGAAAATAAATATAAAGGTACAAAATAGTTAAAAAAAGCAATCCTATGCTAAAGGCATACAATTAATATTTCAAAACCAATGCTTTGCTTCTAACTAGTATCAAAATGACTAATCATTCACTTCTGTCTCTGTATGATTTGCGTGTTGTTGACGATGACGGATCATTTACATGATGTTGTGCCTACAAAAAGAACACATTCACAAAAATTGATTATTTTATATCAAAATTAAAAAAAAAAAGATTTGTGATTATAATGATCTAGTACCTGTAGCAATTCAAAATAGGAAACACCGGGATTCATGACTTGAGAATAAAATGGAACCTAAATAACATTAAGTATACTTATTAGGTCCCATAATATAAGTGTTGCAGGAAACAAAAGAGCACCAGGGTTCATGCTTGTACCTGATTTACTTCACTAATAAGCACTGAGTTTGGATTGAAGGGAGCTAAATTATTTGTACCACCTTGTCCATTCCACCCAAAACTACTTTGTTCACACTAAAAACATACATGCATCAAACATAGACAATAAGTATGTAATGATCGTTTAAAACAGAAGTTGATAATAAAAACAATGAATTTCAGTTACTTGAATGCTCTCTTGTGTGTCAATTCCATCAATTGCTTGAACACTCTCTTGTACTCTAGATGCACACAAGTTCTGCCATCAAATATTACAAAATTAGACATATTCAAATTAAATTATTACTCAATATGTACACAAATCTTAAAATTACCTCTTTTTGACCTTGATCTTTTCCATTTTTTTTGCTTCTTATTTGGGTCTTCTTTCTTGCAAGTTTCTTCACAATTTGATCAACTTTAGAAGACTTCCTTTTCAAAGGAGGACGGCCTTTACTTCGAGTCTTTACAGGGTCAAGAATTTTAGTCACTTGATTTTGTTCTGAACCATCTTCTACAATGCTTGGGGATGTTTCTTTAGAGGTAAACTCATCTTTTATGTCCTTGATCCAATTCATCATTTTAAAAAAATCATGATCAGTATTTATCACCTTAGAAGCCACTTCATAAAAGGCAGCACAAGCTTTATCAACTCTTTGCAATTCAACATTTCCAACAAAATGATCAAAACCACATTTAATATGGGTATGCCTTCGCCTTATATCCTTCCTCCACTGTGAGAAAATATAATAAGACGGTACTGACTCTGTTTTTCCTGTTAGCTTAAGCACACAAAGGATGTGTCTACATAAAATACCTTTGAATTGAAATAAACAACACATACATTGTATCTCAAAGTCTTTCTCGTTGAAGGATACCTTGAACATTATGTCATTTATTTTGTCAAATTTTTTCTTGCTTTCTATAACAGAATATATAGAATTCAATCCCTCCAATCTCTCAAAGAAAGTATGACAATGAATCATAGAAGCAACCTCATCTTGAAATTCTTTGAATTTTGCATTGGTGAATGCTTTCTGAAATTGAGACTCAAAGCCATAATAACTTAAACAAGCTATCAATGTATTAAATGAACCAAAATCAGCCAAATTTTCCTTTTCAATTTTATCTCTCAGCGCATTGTCATATTGTTCCACAAACTGCTTCAATGTTGTCTTTGAATTTACATAGCCATCAAAAAATGAGTTCATACTTTCGCTTCTTTGTGTTGTTGACATTCCTGCCCAAAATGTGTCTCTCAAAAATACAGGAACCCAACGATTTCTTTCATCAAATAAACCCTTCAACCATTCGTTATCCTGAAGTTTAAAATCTTCAATCATTTTTTCCCACTTTTCTATGAAATCACTTTTACTCAAAGAGTCATATACAGCATCATGTAAAAGTGCTTTGATAGACTCATAATCAGAGCGTCTACCTAACTTTTCTGGAACCTTTTTCATTATATGCCACAAACACCATCGATGACGAGCTTTTGGAAAAACAACCTCAATTGCATTTTTCATGGCTTTGTCTTGATCAGTAATTATGGCATTTGGAGTACGTCCATGCATGCTATCTAGCCATGTTCTGAACAACCAAATAAATGTCTCAGTATCCTCATTCGATAATAAAGCACAACCCAATAACACAGATTGACCATGGTGATTTACTCCAACAAAAGGAGCAAAAGGCATGTCATATTTGTTTGTTAAGTAAGTTGTGTCAAATGTAACAACTTCACCAAAATATTCATATGCAGCCCTACATCTTGCATCTACCCAAAACACATTTGATTTAATTTCAATTGCAGCAAGAAAAGGTATTCATTCATCCTTACTATCAATGTATTCAAATAGATTTAATCATTGCATAAAGACAATTGGATGAACAATGATTGTGCATGAGTGATGGGTTAATTTAGAGGAGTAAACTTACTTGATAGGTTTTTGCTTGCTTACTATCACAACAACACATAAAAGAAAACCAGAGGAATAACTGCTGCTTGTAAACAGTGGCGCCGTATAGCAGATCTCTGATTTTTCTTTAGGTTAAATATTAGCAGGGAAGCTTAGCGCTGTCAGGCGGGAAGAGGGCAAGACTGATATTTTTATCAATTGTTTTGGGGCCCACACTCAAAATACAGTGCATCCACGTTGTAAATAAAAAGAGAAAATCATGCCACGCTTGCTTTCGGGAATCATTCGGGAAAAGAATTTCGGTACATATAGCACCACTGATATTTTTAATCAATCGTACAAATCATATATATAGCCTATGATAGTTTAGGCAATTAGTCTATACTTAATTATTGCCTACAAATAAGCATGAAATATCTCAAATATATAATTCCCTAATAACATGAAATAGATCCCTTAAATTGAGCAATCAGTTTCTCAACACGTCCCCTCAAGTTGGTGCATAGATATCCCACATGCCCAACTTGCTAACAACATTTGAGAACACTCGACTTGAGACTGCTTTAGTTAGAATATCAGCCAATTGGTCCTCTGATCGGATCCTAGGTAATTCCAATATATTCTCATCCAATTTCTCCTTGATGAAGAATCTGTCTACTTCCACATCCTTGGTACGATCATGTTGAACTGGGTTATGAGCTATGTCACGTGCTGCCTTATTGTCACAATATAGTCGAACTGGTTCGTCGGGTGGATAGCCCAAATCTGATAAGAGATGTCTTAGCCATAATGCTTCACATAACCCAAGTGTCATTCCTCTAAATTCAGCTTCTGCGCTTGAGCGTGCAACGACATTTTGGTTTTTGCTTCTCCATGTAACAAGGTTGCCTCCTACAAAGGTGAAGTAACCTGAAGTAGATCTTCTATCATCTATAGATCCAGCCCAATCAGCATCAGTATACACACTCAGATTGTTATTATTATTATCATACTTTTTGAATAAAATTCCCTTCCCGGGAGCAGATTTCAAATATCTCAAAATCCGCATAACTGCATTCATATGTTGTTCTCCAGGATTATGCATGAACTGGCTCACAACACTCAAGGCATATGCAAGGTCTGGCCTTGTGTGTGCTAGATACATTAATCTTCCAACAAGTCTTTGATACCTCCCTTTATCAGCCGGAACTTGATCAGGTTCAACAAACAATTTTGAACCCCCCCCCCTCTATAGGTGTATCAGTTGGTTGACAAGCCGACATACCAGTTTCTTCCAATAAATCTAAAGTATATTTTCTTTGAGACAAGAAAATTCCTTCAGATGATCTTCACACTTCAATACCAAGAAAATATTTTAAGGGACCAAGGTCTTTCATTTCAAATTCCTTAGACAAATAGCTTTGAAGGGCTTTTCTTTCTTCAACATCATTCCCAGTAACAACCATATCATCAACATATACAATTAGTGCAGTGATTTTACCTTGTTGTCCTTTTAAGAATAAAGTGTGGTCTGCATTACTTTGACTATAGCCAAATGCTTTCATAGATTTTGTGAACCTTCCAAACCATGCTCTTGGAGATTGTTTCAGCCCATATAATAACTTCTTTAATCTACACACCTTTTTCTCACATGCTTCGGGTATATTGCATCCTGACGGAAGCTCCATGTATACTTCTTCAGTCAATTCACCATGAAGAAAGGCATTCTTCACATCAAATTGTTGTAAAGGCCAATCAAAATTTGCCGCTAGAGATAGCAAAACTCGAATAGTATTGACTTTAGCTACTGGTGCAAATGTCTCAGTATAGTCAACTCCATAGGTTTGGGTATATCCTTTAGCTACTAACCTTGCTTTAAAGCGCTCTATTGTACCATCAACTTTGCACTTGATTGTGTAAACCCATCGACATCCCACTATTTTCTTTCCAGGTGGACAGTCAACGAGTTCCCATGTATTATATTTCTTCAAGGACTTCATCTCCTCATTCATAGCTTCTCTCCACCTCGGGTCCATTAAGGCCTCCTGCACACTATTAGGAATAGATACAATAGACAATGGATTCACAAGTGCCTGATTTGATTCTTACAAACGATGGTTAGACACATAATGCTTCATTAGATATCTAGCTCTACTAGAAATTTCAGGTCCATAAGTGGATTTCGGAATACCTCTATTTTATCGTGGTGGGAGTTGTTTTATGGGTCGTTCAAATATTGATTTAAGAGCATTCTCAGGTGACGATGGGTTTGGTACTGAAAAATCTTGAGGTTCTACGTCTTGGTCAAAGGACAAGGGTTCAATTACTTCCATTTCTTGATATTCTTGTGATGCTGTAATTTTCTCGGGGGATAAGGAACCCATTACTTCAACTTCTTGATCATCATCACAACTACTTCCTCCCACTTCTTCAAATAGTTTTATTTCTTCATGTACATCAATATCATGGCCTAGAGTCAGAACTTCATTTTGCTTCTCCTCCTGAAGGTCTGACTTGGAGGAAAAATACATGGTATCTTCATGGAAAACAACATCCAATGTAATATACATTCGCTGAGTTGGAGGATGATAGCATCGGTATCCTTTTTGATGGGTAGCATATCCAACAAAAATACATCTCAATGCACGGGGAGCTAGCTTGCTTCGCTGATGCTTATGTAGGTGCACATATGCTACACAACCAAACACACGAGGGGTCAAGTTTGGGACAACCGGTGCAATAATTGCTTCGGTAAAGACTTGCAATGGTGTTTGAAAATCAATAGTGCTAAAGGGGACCCGATTAATCAAATATACTGCATAGGTAAGTGCTTCTCCCCAATAGGACAATGGCACATGTGCTTCTATCAATAAAGCACGAACGACTTCCAACAAATGACGGTTTTTTCTTTCAGATACTCCGTTTTGTTGGGGTGTGTCGGGACAAGTAGTTTGGTGAACAATTCCTTGCGCTTCCAAGTATTGTCAGAATTCAGAACTTAAATATTCTCCGCCATTGTCACTACGTAGAACCCGCACTTTTACATTATATTGGGTACAAATCCTTTTATTGAATTTCTGAAACAACATGTTTACTTCGCTTTTTGATTTCATCAAACATATCCAAGTCATTCGTGTGCAATCATCAATGAAAGTGACAAACCAACGTGATCCACCTAAGGTAGCTACCTTAGATGGACCCCAAACATCAGAATGTATAACCATAAAATGAATTGAACTTTTATTCATACTTAATGGAAATGATACACTATGACTCTTTGCAAGTTCACAAACATCACACTTAAAACTTGATACATCAAACTTTGTAAATAATCTAGGAAACAATTTTCTAAGATATCCAAAGGAAGCATGTCCCAAACGCCGATGCCATCTCCAAATCTCGTATTTTCTCCCCTTTTCTTCAAAATCTTTTGCTGTCAATGCATGATGTAACTGAGTTGAGCTACTTGACTCTAAATTCAGATAATAAAGCCTCCCTTCTCTAGTACCATAACCAATCGTGTGCTTCGTTTGAATGTCCTTAAAAACACAATATTCAGGCCAAAAAATTACAACACAGATAGAGCGGCAGTAATTTGAGAAGCTGACAAAAGGTTATAATCTAAGGATGGAACAACTAACACATAATTTAAGTTCAAGGTATCAGAAAGAGATAACGACCCTTCACCTATGATAGGTGCAGAGGAGCCATTAGCAGTGGAAATAAATTTTTGTGATGAGGGTATAAGAGATGAGACTTGTCTAGAATCAAATGTCATATGATTTGTGGCTCCAAAATCAATTATCCATGTACTATTAGAAATAAGTGCAAGAGAGTTTAAAGCCTTACCACCATTACCTCTTCTTGCCACCAAAGTCGAGGTTGTTTCAGCAACATTTTCCATATCAGTCTTTGTTTCTACAACTGCTGCAGCGGAAGTTTTATTTGAATATTTCTTTCGTGGGTCACAGTTATGATCCCACCATTCTGGGTACCCAACAAGTTCAAAACAACGCTCTCTTATATGACCAGATTGATCACAATGAGTACACTTTTGGTTAGATTTGGCATGACCCATCGAGACCTTGAGGTGGTTGTTCCTGGTTCGTTCTTGTTGTTTTTGAGATGATCCATTCTGGCTCAATCTATTCCTGCTAAACATGGTTGAAGCTTCAGGCTTTTCCAGTTCTCCATTCATTGTTGTTTGTCGAGCAAACTCATGGCGAACCATTGAGTAACATTCTTCTAATTCAGGAATGGGATCTTTCCTCAAAATTTCACCTCGAACTTGTTCGAACTCGCCATCCAAACCAGCAAGGAATATATGCACCCTTTGTCGTTGAACTGACTTGTGATAAGCAGCAACATCCTTCTCACATTCCATAATCACTTTGTCTCAATGATCCAACTCACTGAAAATTTCAGTTAATTCTCTGTAATAAACAGAAAGTGATTTACCATTCTGTTTTGCAGAGAAGGCCCTCTGATTCAAGGTAAAAACTTGCAATTCATCTGCTCCATCATAAAAAGCTTTTGATAGAGCTTTCCAAATATCTCAAGCAAATTTTAGGCGAATATAACGCTTCATAATATCTGGTGTCATAGACATCAACAACCATCGCTTAACTTTCTGATTATCACTGTACCACTTCTCGTACCCGTCATCATCTTCGGTAGGTGGTTGTTTGTTTCCACGAATAAATGAGAGTTTCTCCTTTTCATCAAGATGCATCTCCATAATTTGAGACCATATATCATAGTTTGTTTCATCGAGTATAAACCCTGCATTGAAGGATGAACTCTCTGAATGAATAATAATTGGCGCAGGAGCAAACCTATTTCTGTTGGCTTCAGTACCCTTTTTTGATGATTCAGAATCTGATTTACTCATGGCTCTAGGTTTAGGTTAGTGCTAGGTATAGATCTAAACCTGCTCTGTACCAAGTTTAATTTTGGAGAAGAATATTTTCTCATATATTTTCAATCAATCGTACAAATCATATATATAGCCTATGATAGTTTAGGCAATTAGTCTATACATAATTATTGCCTACAAATAAGCATGAAATATCTCAAATATATAATTCCCTAATAACATGAAACAGATCCCTTAAATTAAGTAATCAGTTTCTCAACAATTAGTGCGTGGATGCATTAGCTAAGCATCAATGTAACATGAAAATGAGATGTGTTTCTTTTTATGTTTGTCTTATAGTAACATCAGTTATTTGTTATTAGCGAATATGTTGGTGACGACAATTTGACCCAATGTACCTGCAAAAAATTATGATACTATTACAAATTTTTAATAAAAATGTTTATTTATCACATGATGTAAACACAATGTGAATATGTCAGTATAAATATGAACTTTAACATTAAATTACTAATAATTTTGTTTATAACTTTCATTAGTCAACATCAAAATTTTTGATTTTTTAATTCTATTAAAATGATATAATTGTTTATAATTGATCGATTTATTTGTAGCTAAAATGCGAGTAATAGGTACGGGTACTACTTAGTTACCCATAGGATATGAACACAATTATAAAGATTGTTCTCCATACGGATATGAAAATGAGTACTATAGTACCCTACTTATACACTACACATTGTCATCCCTAAAGGATAATTGCGCTGTAATTTCTCTTTTGTTGGGCCTAAATCCTCCTGTTGATAAAAAAATAAGAAAAATATCGGCGGACAAAGTTTACTATACGGAGTATTATCTTATTAAAAGTCAATAAATTATTTGTCTTGAATTTGTGAATAAGTTACTTTTACTACTAAATAAATTATTATTTTTAGTTAAAGTAGTTATCATAATTCCATCTCATAAGATGAATAAGGGGAAAATTTCATATTAGAAACTTGACCTTGCATACTATAATGTCTCCATAAAAAACATGTCATGCTCACGAGAATGATAAATAATTTTATTACATATATTAGATAAATTAAATAAATATATGATATAGACTATCAATAAATGACAAAACTATTCCTTTAGAAAAGAAATCATATTTTGGTAATTGTCAAAACCAAATTCTTTTGTAATTTTTAATTAAATAACAATTTTATTTTAACATTTTTTAGTCACACCCCAAAAAAATCTAGTTACACCCAATTTTAATTAAAATTTAATCAAAATATCAAAATTGTCCTATTTTTAATCCGTTTTTCATTTTTTATGCTTCTCTCTCTCTCTCTCTCTCTCTCTCTCTCAACTCATAATGTGTTCTCTTTCACAAACTCCGTTAATGTGTCATTAATCACAATGAAAGATTTCATTTCGACGATCTTTCGTTAAGACTTTATTGTATAGGTTAGTGAATTTATATTTTTTCAATTCCATGACATTATCTTTTATAGTGATTCCATGTTTCCCTGTGATTTCAACTGTTCGTGAATGTAATCTAAGTTAAATGTTCATGTGAACTACTAATGTAACATAAGATCACATATGTGAAAAATTGTCTTCCAAATCATACCTAAATTGAGTTTACAGGACCTAAGTAAGCTCAATACACACTTGCATTCAGTGTAAGGGTTCACGTTAATTCAGTTTACACGAACTTAAGTAAACTCAGTTTACATGAATGTATATGTAAACTGAGTTTACGGTAGGTTATGTAAACCGAGTTTACATACACGTACACAAACTGAATTGATTTGAAAATATGCCTTTCAAATTGAGTTTAAGCCGTAGAGATGAAGATGAACGTGGCGAAAATTTGAGCAGCTGATGATAGAAATTTATATGACATTTTTAGATAGTTTTTAGTATAATTTTTTATTAATTTTAGTCAACTTTGAAGACCAAATCCAAACAAAACCTAAAGATATGAAGTTATTTGACAAAGAAGCAACAAATAGTGAAAAAATCATAAAAAGCAACAAAAACTGAAGAAATACGCGGAAGCCATCGTACCACGATAGGAGCCATCGTGCCACAATGAGATAGGGATTAAATTGAAGAAAATTCACTACAAGAAACTTGACATATAGCTACAGCGAAATGTTGTTGCTAAAGGTCCAAAATCCGTGGGTACAGGCCATAAAACCTATACCCACGCGCGTTTTGTTCCGTCTACTTTATCTCGCAGTGCCCATGGCAATTTGCCGTTGCTATAGCCAATAGCAACAACATTTTTTGGCGTTGGACTAGCCTATGAGCTATACCCACAGACATTACAAACTATTGTAAATCGATTTACCCACGAATTTGTCCATTGGTATAGGTTTGAATTATTTTTTTTGCATCTTTTTTTTTGACAGATTGTACATTTTTTTTAAATAATAATAATAATTTGCCAATATGCATATTTTCTACACACCAAGTCAACTATAATTATAAAAGAGAATTTCCATTTTATTGATTAAAAAAACTAATAAGTCTTACAAACTAACAGAGTACATTAAAACACCAAAACAATGACACCTAGCTAAATCTTCCAAAATTGAAATTGCACCAAATAACTTAAGAGAACTACTAGTTACTTCTAATCAAATCCATCCCAAAATTACAACTCTAAAAACATACATATGTATGACATCCCTACCAAACAATAAACTCCAACGGCTTACAGCCCACAACATAGTACATGACGTTCCTACCAAGCAATAAACAACAACAATTTACATTGTTTACTTCTAATATCTCTCTTCAATATTCGTCAATGTATGGACTTTGAAAATCCGTTTAGTCGGGGGCACTAGAAGCATTTGTAACCTATAGAAAATAAAAGAGATCAAACACAAACTCAAGTTAATTGATGTTTTCATAATATTCGAAATATGAACACAAAGAGTAAAATAAAATATACCTGTCTTGCAGCTCGTAAAATGTCATTCAGATCTTCCCCAACAAATCATCAATGACAACACATTTGCCAACACCGCGTTTGTACTATCTTGATTTTCCATTTGCTTAAGTTTATCGCGCAACTCTTTATTTTCAAAGAGAAAGAAGCTTTCAATTTTTCAATTCCATGACATTATCTTTTATAGCGATTCCATGTTTCCCTGTGATTTCAACTATTCGTGAATGTAATCTAAATTAAATGTTCATGTGAACTACTAATGTAACATAAGATCACATATGTGAAAAATTGTCTTCCAAATCATACCTAAATTGAGTTTACAGGACCTAAGTAAGCTCAATACACACTTTCATTCAGTGTAAGGGTTCACGTTAATTCAGTTTACACGAACTTAAGTAAACTCAGTTTACATAAGAAATTTATGTAAACTGAGTTTACAGTAGGTTATGTAAACCGAGTTTACATACATGTACACAAACTGAATTGATTTGAAAATATGCCTTTCAAATTGAGTTTAAGCAGTAGAGATGAAGATGAACGTGGCGAAAATTTGAGCAGCTGATGATAGAAATTTATATGACATTTTTAGATAGTTTTTAGTATAACTTTTTATTAATTTTAGTCAACTTTGAAGACCAAATCCAAACAAAACCTAAAGATATGAAGTTACGTGACCAAGAAGCAACAAATAGTGAAAAATTCATAAAAAGCAACAAAAACTGAAGAAATATGCTGAAGCCATCGTACCACGATAGGAGTCATCGTGCCACAATGAGATAGGGATTAAATTGAAGAAAATCATTTGAAGAAAAAAAGAAACAAATATGATCCCATCATGCCACGATTCAAATTTATAAAGCACCGTGCCACGATGGGTTACATCGTACTACGATGTGACTGCAGCCCAAACCCAGAAAAATTATAAATAGAGCTCTCCTCCTCCCCAATTATTCATTCACAAATTCATCATTCAACAATTTTGAAGTTTAGAGACTCTAAGGAGTAAAGGAGAAGAAGCAAAAAGAGGGCTTGTGGCTCTCCACGGAAAGGCACTCTCCCCAACATTGGGAGGGGAAACTTCCTCTACTAGATATCGAGGTTACGAGTATGTATACTATTGTTTTAATATGCTTATGAATAACTAAATATCTTTAGGTTAGGTTGAGTAGATGATCTCACTTATGGATGCTTGAGACATGTAATTTGGGTTGACAAATTTATATTACTTGTTAGTCTTTTATTATGCTTCGTCTTTGATTTAATTCTTTATTCATAATACCGGCCAATATTAATGAACTCATAGAACTAACAATAGTATAACTAGTTAGGCAAATATGCAACTCTTAGTAGCCTGACTAGGGGCATAATGGATAATGGTTCACTTAATTTATGTTTGATTATCAATTGTCCAATTAAAAGGAGGTAGTATGATGAGAGCTCGTATGGACGAGGACAGTAACACATACTCAAAGGAAACACGCAAAAACTTTTAGATGACATTGAAAATTAAATTTATTTTAAGGGTATTTTGGTAAATTTGGGGTGTAAATTTTTTCGGGGTGTGATCAGAAAAAATCTTTTTATTGTGTCATATGAAATTCATCTGAAATCTTTTACTAGAGAAATAAGATAATCGTCACCATATTGTGTCATCTCATCAAATACTACATTAAGATAACACATTATACAATTTTTTTTACACTAATGATACAATTATCTTTTATATATATATATATATTCTGTTATTCTGACCATTAAACATTCTCTTTATATCACCAACTAGCGGTGGTAAAGTGGGCTGACGCGTTCCGCTTAAACCTGTCCAAAAACAGGGCGGGCCAACTTAGGTGTTCAAAACTCAAGTCCGCCTCGTTTATTGGCGAGTTGGCGGACCGACTCGCCAGACACTTTTTTTACAGTTTTAATTAATTATTACATTAAATACAAAAAATATTAATCATTATCAAAGAGACCGACAAAAGATATTTTTTAAGAGCGCATAATAGAATTTCATAAGTCTTAGCTTAACTGGCAAAAATACATAAATTATTATGCCGGATGTCGTGACCCGGGTTCGAACCCGGGATCTCACAATTATTTGTGAGTTTAATTTCAGTGGATTACCACTTCATCTAAGGCACAAAAAAAAAAGAACTTCAACAATACAAAAAAAAATTCGACCGGAAGGGGGTGAACCCACCTTGTGTGGCCCGTAGGTTTTCCAACAGAAATTAGTCATCGTTAATTACGGTAAAAACTTCATACCAATGAAAAAAAACCTTCTCTTTATACCATGGACCCGTTTGGTTTCAACTAATTTATGAGCGTATGAAAATAACTTTACACTGACGGTGCATATAAATTAAATTCAATTTATAAGTTTTTACTAATAAAAAATTGTATTTTTATAAATTATTTTCTCATAAACAATTGATTTTTTTTTAATAATCTATAAAAACTTATTTATTTGCATAAGCTAAAAAATAAATAAATTCAAATGGGTCTCGCACCATATTATTAAAAGTCAATAATTTGTTTGCTTAGCATTGAATTTATGAATAAAAAATTACTTTTATTACTAGGAATAGTTTCATACTCCTTCATAATATTAATGAACAAATATAGGATGGTTGGTAACTAGAAGTAACATATTAACTCCATTACCAGTTTGAGGAATTAAAAGGGAAGTAACAGAACCAAGGAATATAGAGTTTAGAAATTGGGAAAAAAACTAACATAATCATTCATGATTCATTCATAACAATACAACCTAACAGAATCTAAAGAAAAAAATGGTAAAGTAATTCTCTCTCTCTCTCTTATATTGGCATGAGTCGGTTATCACTTGGTCAATTACCCTAAGGTTTAGGAAATACATAAAATAATATAAAATATTCTGGATATTCACAAGATTTAATTTCAGAAACATATACTCTATATTTTTAGGAAAATACTGGGGCACTGTTTAAGAAAGAAAATATAACAATTTGGCATTAGAGTTTCTATAATCAACTCATCAAAAATCTAAAAAATATTATTTTATTTTTAAATTTTTTTTTTTATGAGTTCCTTAACTAATAACTGGGGCACCGGTTAACGTGACTCATTCTTTTATATGAAGTGAAAAGAAATTAAAATTAAAACTTGGGTTTAGTTTTGTTTTGTTTTTGGGTTGGGTTTTTGCTGCTGCTATAATCGCTTTGTGTATTTAATCCTCCTTTTGTCGAGATGGAACAAAACCCTAAGGGTTCTTGCAACAACCAATCGCCGCCACATTGATTTTCCTCTCTCATCCTTCTCTTTCTGTTTATTACACTCTCTCTCTTCCTATTATGCAACACAACTCTGTTTTATGTTTGATTCTTTCATAGTTCTGTATCAGTTTCAGGTATTACTATTACTCTGAAAGTTTGAATTTTTATGTTTCTAGTAACTGTAACTCAGCTGTTTATGTTTTGTGATTAAGAAAGATTGAATTTTTAGGCTCTTTTTTGGATTAGGGTTTGATAATTAGTGGTGGGTAGTGATCAGTTTTTGTATTAGTGTTTTTGATAATATAAATTTTATATTTTTAAGAATGTTGTCTGAGTTGGGAAGAAGACCAATGATTGGCAATAAGGAAGGGCGTTATGGTGATGATTTGGAGAAGGAAATAGGGATGTTGCTTCGCGAGCAACGGAGACAAGAAGGCGATGATCGCGAAAGGGAGCTTAATATATTTAGGAGTGGATCAGCTCCTCCAACTGTGGAGGGTTCTTTGAATGCTGTTGGAGGGTTGTTTGGCGGTGGTGGTGTTGGTGGTGGTGTTAGTGCTGGTTTTTCTGATTTTCATGGGAATCAAGATGTGAATGGGATTGTATCTGAGGAGGAGCTTAGGTCTGATCCAGCTTATCTTCAATACTATTATTCCAATGTGAATTTGAACCCTAGGCTTCCACCGCCCTTGTTGTCTAAGGAAGATTGGAGGTTTCAACAAAGACTTAAAGGTGGAACATCAGTTGTAGGTGGAATTGGAGATAGGAGGAAGGGTAACATGACTGATGATAATGGTGGTAGGTCAATGTTTGCCACGCCGCCGGGTTTTAACTTTCGGAAGCAAGAAAGGAATGAGGTGGAAAATGAAAAAACAAGAGGTTCTGGTGAATGGGGTGGTGATGGTTTGATTGGTTTGCCTGGCTTGGGACTTAGGACCAAACAAAAGAGCCTTGCTGAAATTTTTCAGGTAGACTATTTCTCTTGTTTTTATCTGTTGTTAATTTAAGGTTGGTTGACAACAGATTTCGTTGTTAAGTTATTTTTCTGTTTGGCATAACAGATGATCGTTTCACTATTTTAGGCTGAATTGGATTATTGAAGTGAATAATGCAGTCTGCATATGATTCTAAGTTTTGATTTTAATGTTGTGATATGTGATCTTGTTCGAAAGTTTTGATTAATGATTGATATTCTTTTGATTAAAGAGATGCTAACCAAAAACATACATTTTTCACTTTTGTCATATATACTGTCATTGTGATGGAACATTGGAAATAGAATTACTAACATTAAATGACTTGGCTTTTGTGGTTTACACTTGCATCCAATAGTTTCCATGAATTTTATGTGACATTTTTATCCCTATCAGTGTTGAAGCAGAGTATGCATGTTTATATCGACCTTGCAGCCTATGTTTTGGGCGTATCTCTCATTTTCTCATTTGTTCCGATAAGTCTTTGTTTCGTTTTGCGTTTTGAAAGTTTTCATTGTAATGCACCAGCGGAAATGGGCATTGCTGAGCCTTTCTGGAGGCTCAGTCTGAACTTTTTATTCAAACCCTTTTAGTTATTCAAACTCTTCACTAATCTAAATTTTCAGTTTCACTATCTCTCTTATCAAAATTTGAATTTAAATTTTCTCTTAAGATTGAAAATTTGTATCTATATGTCTACCTTTGGAGAAAATGACAAAATTGTTAATCTAAAGTTTCAGTTACACACTCTTCTATCTAAATTTAATTTTTCAGTTACTTTTGGTAACTGGTATCTATATCTACCATTGGAGCCACTGGCAGTATCTATATCTACCATTGGAGCCACTGGCAAAATTATAAAGAAAACGTTTACACCGAATTTTTGTATCACCTGTATTGTATATATTGTTATAAAATATATATAGTTTTCTTATTTTTCTTTTTGTATCACCGAATTTGGCGTTTTGCTTTGATGTTTTTCCTAGATTTGTTTATTTTGTAGCCCTACTCATAGTTTATAGCCAATAATTTTGCAGGATGATATGGAGCGTAACACACCTTCCACAGGCCTACCTTCTCGTCCAGCAAGTCGTAATGCATTTGATGAAAATGTTGATATCATAGGTACTGAAACTGAGTTGTCTCATGCAACACAAAACATTGGTCTGCCAACTTCGTATTCTTATGCTGCTGCACTAGGAGGATCTTCATTGTCAAGAAGCACTACTCCTGATCCGCAACATATTGCTAGGGCTCCTAGTCCATGCCTCACACCTATTGGTGGAGGAAGAAGTGCTGCTTCTGACAAGAGAGGCATTGTCAGTCCGGATGCATTTAACGGTGTTTCATCTGGCAAGAATGAGTCGGCAGATCTTCTGAATGCGTTATCAGGGATGAACTTGTCAGCAGATGATGGAAACCATTTGCCATCACAGGTTGAATCAGATGTCGATAATCATCAGAGGTACCTTTTTGGTATGCAGGGTGGTCAAGACCACGGCAAGCAACATCCATATCTAAAAAGATCTGAATCAGGGCATATGCAGAGTTCAATTAAGAACAGTAGGAGTGGGTCGGACCTCAATAATATATCCCTGCAAAGGCAGGTTGAGCTACAAAACTCTACTGCTCCTGCGAATAACTCGTATTTCAAAGGATCACCTACCTCGCATTTTAGTGGAGGTAATTTGCCAGCTCAACAGTACCAGTCTTTGGATGGTATGAATTCGTCATTTACTAACTATGGAGTAGGTGGTTATGCCGGAAATCCAGCACTGACATCCTTGATGACTAACCAATATGGCACCAGTAATGTGCCACCCCTGTTTGAAAATGTTGCTGCAGCATCAGCAATGGCATCGCCTGGAATGGACTCAAGAATTCTTGGAGCTGGTTTGGCTTCTGGAGCTGGTTCTCCTGATGTGCATAGTCTTGGTCGGATGGGAAATCAAATTGCAGGTGGTGCTCTTCAAGCTCCGTTTGTTGATCCGATGTATCTTCAGTACATGAGGACATCAGAGTATGCTGCAGCACAACTTGCTGCTCTTAACGACCCTTCTGTGGACAGGAACTACTTAGGTAATTCATACATGAATTTACTTGAGCTTCAGAAAGCTTATCTTGGATCTGTCCTCTCGCCTAAGTCGCAATACAACGTACCATTGGGTGGTAAATCAGGCAACTCCAATCACCATGGTTATTATGGAAATCAGGCCTATGGTGTTGGGTTGTCTTATCCAGGAAGTCCAATGGCAAACTCCGGTTCTCCGGTTGGTTCTGGAAGTCCTATTAGGCACAATGATCTGAACAACATGCGGTTTGCTTCTGGAATGAGGAACTTAGCTGGGGTCATGGGACCTTGGCATCTAGATGCTGGGAACGTAGATGAAAGCTTCGCTTCTTCTCTGTTGGAAGAGTTTAAAAGCAACAAAGCCAAGTGTTTTGAGCTTGCTGAAATTGCCGGTCATGTCGTTGAATTCAGGTATATTTGTTGCTTATTGGTCTTTTGATGCTTTGTTAATCTGCTACCTTGAAAAATTAAATTGATTTTATTTGGTATCATTGGCAGTGCTGATCAATATGGAAGCCGATTTATTCAACAGAAGCTTGAAACAGCTACTACAGAAGAAAAAAACATGGTTTATCAGGAGATCATGCCACATGCTCTTGCTTTGATGACTGATGTCTTTGGTAATTATGTGGTTCAGAAGGTAAAAATTATTACTCCCTCAGTTTGTGGTTCTTTTCATGGATCTGGTTTGACCAATAGTTGCTTTCTTGCAGTTTTTTGAGCATGGGCTTGCACCCCAGAGAAGAGAATTAGCCAACAAGCTTCTTGGCCATGTTCTGACACTTAGCCTTCAAATGTATGGTTGCCGGGTCATCCAGAAGGTACTGATGATTTAGGTTGGCAGTAGTTGATATATTTATGTCTTGGTATCACTTAATTTCTTGAATATCTCATCATTCTTCCTCTGTTCTTTTCATTTGTCCCTATTTAGGCCATTGAAGTTGTTGATCTGGATCAGAAAATAGAGATGGTTCAAGAGCTTGATGGTAATATCATGCGCTGTGTACGTGATCAGAATGGTAATCATGTCATTCAGAAATGTATTGAATGTGTCCCTGAAGATGCAATCGACTTTATCATTTCAACATTTTTTGATCAAGTTGTGACACTCTCAACCCATCCATATGGTTGTCGTGTGATACAGGTAAGATTCCGAATTGCTTATGTTACTGTTATTTCTATTAAGAACCTAAAAATCATTTGTCACATAACAAACCTTTACATGGCAGAGAGTACTGGAGCACTGCGAAAACCCTACAACACAGCAAAAAGTTATGGATGAGATTTTAGCAGCTGTTAGCATGTTAGCACAGGATCAGTATGGAAACTACGTTGTTCAGGTTTTTAATTTTTTCTGACCACTTAAGCCACTGGAAACCATAATCGATTATCATTTAACTTCATTTATTATGAATGTAATGCTTCAGTGTAACTGTTACTTATAATTCTTTCTGTTTAAAATCTATTGCTTCTATATTATCATCTTGTTAACATGGCATCCGAGGTTTACTCTTCACATATGTTGCTTTTATATTATCATCTTGTTAACATGGCATCCGAGGTTTGTTCTTCACATATGATATGGATTTTTGTTCTCTACTTCGTCAAATTTCACGGTCACATCCTGAACATTACAGTGTTTGCGATCACTTCCTTTGATATCCATTTAGTTTTCCATTTAAACATTTGAGTTGATCTCTTGTTTTGTCCCCTTTTCCACTTAATAACAGCATGTACTGGAACATGGAAAGCCTCACGAGCGTTCTACTATAATAAAGGAGTTAGCTGGGAGGATAGTTCAAATGAGTCAACAAAAGTTTGCCTCCAATGTTGTGGAGAAATGCTTGACCTTCAGTGGTCCTTCAGAACGCCAAATACTAGTCAGTGAGATGCTTGGAACCACAGATGAAAATGAGCCTCTTCAGGTTTTTTGAACTCTCTTTCTAATTTGTGTTGCTCTTTTTCTATATTTTAGGGTAACAATTGAAGGCAATGCTTTGTCAAAAGAAAAATTGAAGGCAATGCCTACATTTTTAAATCCACCATCTCATAGGCTGGTGATACTGGACCGGTTTAATACCATCATGAATGATCTCATTATTTCCAATCATATTGCATGGGCTGGACTCGTAACAGCCTTTTGACTTTCTTGTCATAACATGTAGTCGGTACGAGTGGTAAGGGACTTGGGCATCTTAAGATTATTTTAATGGAGAAAACCTTCTCCGGAGAGGATAATTCACCTTTTGTGTTTAAATGATTCTCCAACGTAGATAAACCATCACTAAACAACCGCGAATATTTTGTACTTATAACATGATTAACAAATAAAGCCAGCCACTATCACATCTTCGGTCTTGTATTTCCAATCACCCTAATAATTTCTTTGATCGCCAGTCTTATGAATGCTTTAGTTAAGTTAATGCATAACTTGCAATATGCTAAAATGGATACCAGTTTGTCATTCGGTCAGTTAGGACTTCTCCTCTTCATATGTCTGCAAAATGCTAAAATCACATCCCCTCTTTGTATACAGGCAATGATGAAAGATCAGTTTGCAAACTATGTTGTCCAAAAGGTGCTGGAAACATGTGACGACCATCAACGTGAGCTGATTCTTTCACGAATCAAGGTTCATTTGAATGCATTAAAAAAGTACACTTATGGAAAGCATATCGTCGCGCGTGTAGAGAAACTTGTTGCTGCTGGAGGTAGTACCCAATCCTTTCCATTCTCACTCATGTTCTCATCACATTCTTAATTTCTAGTTTGTTGTTAACCGGTCAAATAAATTCGTGGCAGAGAGAAGAATTGCTGCACAGACTCCTCAACCTGCTTAGGCGAGACGTAGAGAAAATAATGTTCGTTTGTACAGCTAGCTAACTGAGCCTAGTGTGAGCTTCTTCATCAAAAGACGAGTCTATATGTTTTTTGTAATTGAAAATAAAGTTGTTGATTGTACTGCAAAAATGTACATTTGTAGCGCCTTTTAAGTTTATACATAGAATTTCAAGCAAGACGAGGTTCAGATGTTTAATACACCAACGTGCCATGCAGAGAAGATGAAAATATGATGACCATAGAAGCTTTTTTTCACGGTGTAAAGTTTTATAAAATGGTGAGGTTGTTTACAACTTTTACGCACTGTACAAAATGATGCTATGTGGAGAGCTGTTTGACAGTTTTTTCTTAACGTGTACGGTTATTAGACCTTGTGTCCTTTATTATGAGTATAAATTTTCTTGAAGGTTTATTTCTATTTTTCTCTTATGAATGCAATATTGTTATCTTTGTTTTTATTATTATTTGAAGCTATAAGTTATTAACATGACTTTATTCAACCATGTCTTAAAATGGGATCCGGATTCCATGCAGTCGGTTTTTTGGTGCAGTGGTGCAGTCACGTTATTTATAGCCATCTGATCAAGATCGGACGATCACGATTTAAAGAATCTATTTAATGATTGCATTTGTTTAAACCGTCCGATCTTGATCGGACGGCTATAAAATGACTGCATCGAAAATTCAACTGCATAGAATCCATTTCCCTTAAAATGGTAAAGAAATAAGCAGTCACACATGTTCTCTCTCTAGTGTGATAAATTGGAAAGTGCTAATAATATTCCTTTTTTTATGTTACCTTACCTTGAAAGTAAACTGAGAAGATTTGCTTCTTTTACTTGATGCTGAACGTGTGGTGGCTTGCAGTTTCAAGAGATAGCTTCTTGCTCACTACATGATCAGAAATTTCTATTTCTAAACACATGTTTAGTTGATTTTGACGTCAGATTTTGTATTGTAGTAATAGTCGGTGCAGACTTCTTTTTATTAATTGGTCTCTTTTGGAATTAGATGAGATGACGTGAGTAACTTCTAGTTTAACCAAAATCATATGACTCAAGTACGGAGTAAGGTTAAAACTCTTAGAGAGATGGTTTGTTAATCCATTTGTTTTTCATAAGAGTTGAGAGATAAGTCTATGCAATTACATGTATCCGATTTACAACATATGAAAGGAAAAAAAATAAATTGGTCCGCGTCTTCATGAGATGATTGAGATGACAATTTCTTCCATATCAAAAAGAAAAATTGAATGTGTGTCCTTAACTCAACTCATTTCTTTTATTTGGTTTTGTTGAATGATGTCTTAATAACGGTCAACCATTGAGTTTGCTCCTCGGATATTCAAATTTTTAATGTATACTTTGCTCGAGATTATATAGATAGTTATATGGTGGCTTTCAGGGTTATTAATGTTGATTTGACAACAAACAAGAAAAATGAATATAGTGCTTCAAAATTTAATGTTTAATGGATAATGCTAAGAAGTGTCCTGAGAGAATGGAACTAGTTAAACGTATAAAATATAAAAAAAAATTGTCTTAAAAATAACAAAAATTAAACTTAAAAAAAGTTGAATACAACATATTATTTTTCAAGTATTTTTTATTTATTTTTACTTCCTTTAACAAGTGTCTTAAATACATTTTTTACAGTTTTTCTTTATTTATTGTATTTGTTGAATCAATGTTGATGATACTATTATTTCAGTCGTAGCTATCGCCACCTAAAAACACCAAAATAAATTTTAGCTAAATGGTGAGTCCCAAGCCACATCAACATCATAGCCCCTTGATTTGCAAAACATAGGTTTTTTTGGGGGTACAAAATACTTGTGTAGGGTATATGGCATTAGTTTCAGTTGTATCATTCACGATCATATCCTATTCCAAGTTGGAAAAAGATTTGAAATGATATATATGAACTTTTTGATTGGTTTCAGTTGTATCATTCACGATCATGATCTATAAGCAACATTATCTACTAGCTTTGTTTATTTTATTTTTGAAAATCGATAAGTTTAAAAATCGGCATACCTTAAAGACAGAAGACAAGTTGTATGTAAAATATTAGTCTTCTTAATACATACTTGCATACGTACATGCCATTATTTTTCAGAAAAGTACTCATACGTTTAAACCCAAGGACATTTAAATGATGACGCACGTCTTTTTCAACTCGTACATGCCATTATTAAATGAGTCGTTTAAACCCAAGGACATTTAAATGATGACGCACGTCTTTTTTAGTTTAACCAAAATCGTTGGTTCGATATCCGATTTGGACATACAACAATGTTAAAACCTCTTAGGGACAGTTTATCATCCATATGGATTCTACAAGACTCGAGAGATTAGTCTCTGCAGTTGCGCGCACATGATAACCAGTTTACGCAAACAAAAGAAAGTTGTTTTAACAAATGCAATTAATAACTTGGTTTTCGTCGAAGGAATTCAGACTTATATATATACAATTACAAATGCAAGTTCCACATCAAATAATACAAAGTAACAAATTAAGGTAGTTATAACTTATAACTAAGCTTATTCCAAAAACAAAATAGATATGACTAGCTACAAAAATTGAATTACTACAACATTAGTTGTTTAACTCAGCCACTAAACACAATTTCAAATTTATTTATAAATAAATGTCGAACAAGTTGAAAATTTACAAATAAATAAAATTAAAAGATGGATATAGAAATAAACAAGAAAGATAAGATAAAAAAGTTAGTAGACGAAATGACAAAATTATTGAAAACTCACACACACAGCGTGGGGATTGAACTCCGATCATGACGTCTGACACTAACAATTTCGGTATTTATACCATTTAAGCTAGAATTTGTGGACAGATAAATAAAAAAGTTATCACCACTAAAAGATTTAAAATACCTCTTTATAAGATTCATAATTGGTCCAACCGATAATCTTTACGGAGAATCTCATACCCTTCACAATTATGAAAATTTATCAAATTTAGTTACAAATTTGTGTGAACTCCTATATTTGTAGGTATGCAAGTTGAATGCTAAACACACCCCTGGATTACTAAAACTAACAAGCATCACATCAAATAATCGGTCTTCATTAAACTCTTTAGTAGGTTTTAAACTCAATAAAATTGTATTTCATTTTAGAGCTATAAATTATTTAGACTAGCTCTACATTTAATTTACATACTCCCTCTGCTTAAATATATTGGTATAATTTGTTCAACAAAAGTTAATGTATAATATTATTTATATTTTGTGACGATGAAGTGTAATATTTCAATTGTGAAATTCAAGTCACAAGTCATGTGAGCCGAATATTCAACCATTTGTCTCAATCGTAATTAATAATCAAAAATAGTAATTGAAAATTAAATGACATTTTAATTTTATTTTTTCTTAAATAAAATGATAATTATCATTAGAAATACACAATCATAAAATTTCATATTTAAATTTAGACCAATACTTCTAATTTAATACTAATATAATATTTTTCAATTAAATTAAGATTTACAAATATAAATACTAAAGAGACATAATAATTTTTAAAAAAAAACAGACATCATAATGGACAAAAATGTTAATGAAATTGCTTGGCCCTTAAGAAAAAATAAAAAGCTGCAATTACAATAGAGAGAGAAGAGATAGGAAGATATTTATAAGAGGTAGGATAAAAAATATCTAGCTATACGGTACACCGTGGCACCGCCACTTGCCCCACCTAGAATAACATATTGCACTTTTTCTCACACTTTTTTCACAATTTCCTCTAAATTATTAATTAATTATCATTATTTATTCTCAAATCCAAAAAAAAAAAAAAAACACACTTCACTTTCTTCCTTCATTATTATCTTTTCGTTCTTTCTCCTCACACTTTTCTTCTTCCGTTCCCAAACACACACTTGCCGAATCTCAGAAAAAAATATCTAAACTCTCTTTATCTAATAAAGCAATAATTATTCTTCTTTTTTTTCCTATTTCCATCATTCAATTTCATTCCTCCTCCATTCATTCAAATCTAATCCAATCCCTTTTGACTTTCTCGATCCAAAATCCAACAACACCCGAATACTCTGCAAAACAAATTCTTAATCATAATTTTATTATTATTATAATTATAATTGTAATTTATCGAAACGGTTACAACAAGAAGTGAATGGGGGAAGAAGTTCGAACAGACGAAGAACGTGTAACGGAGTGGGAAAAAGGTTTACCCAATCTTCACGATCTAACTCCACTTTCCATGGCGTTAATTCCACCGGAATTAGCTTCCGCTTTTAGCATCTCGCCGGAGCCTCACCGTACACTCATCGACGTCAACCGCGCGTCACGTAACACACTCTCAATTCTCCGAAACAGCGGAGGAGGAACAAATCACAACTTCTCACCAGAACCAGAAGAAGAAGATGAAGAAATCGAAGACGAAACGGAACGAGATGGTTCTGGATCTGATTCACGAAAGCATCGGAAAATTGATTCGGTTACGGAGGAAGCAGATTCGGCTGTTAGAACAACTGAAACGACGTTAAAACGGCCGCGTTTGGTTTGGACTCCACAGTTACATAAAAGATTTGTTGATGTAGTTGCTCATCTTGGAATTAAAAACGCTGTTCCGAAAACGATTATGCAGTTGATGAATGTTGAAGGATTAACACGTGAAAATGTTGCTTCTCATTTGCAGAAATATCGTCTTTATTTGAAAAGGATGCAAGGACTTTCTAATGATGCACCTTCTTCTTCTGATCATCTTTTTGCATCTACACCTGTTCCTCAGAGTTTGCAATTGCAGCAACATGAATCTGTCTCTGCTAATAATCATTCTCATTCGAATGGACATGGAAATGGGAATAATTCTCATTCACATCATTCTGTTACTATTCCTATGCCTTATCCACCACCTCCGACGATGATGACAATGCCGCCGATGCTTGGTATGGGACATCATCATCATCCACATGGTCATATGGGGATGAGTTTGCCTCCGCCATCTGGTTCTAACTCGTTTCGGTCGCATCCGTTTAATATGATGCATCATAGGGATTGGCCTCCGAATCCTCACTCTCATCATCCTCATATGTCTGCTAATGATAGTAATAAGTAAAAGAGATTCTATTCATCTCTTCAGGTTATAGCATTCACATGGTATTGTCTTCATCATTGCATTGTGCTTCAAAAGAATTGTTAGTGTTTTTTTGTTAAAAGAATAATTTACTTATGATGATTGATGAGGTTGTAGCTTCTTCAAGTTTACTATGGTTTGAGTAACTCAATTTAACATTGACACTCGCCTATTACTTACGGACGGTTCGAATTGATGTATTTGAGCTTATGTACTACTGAGATAAACACTTGGGAGATTATTTGGAAGACCTTATGACGTGTTCATAAGCTGTTTACCGATTATTTTTCTATAAGCTTTCAAGAATAGCTTATATGAAAATAGTTCGAAATTAGTTTATCATTTGTTATAGAAATAGCTTTTAGTATAATTGCTTAATTAAGTTGTTTACTCAAACAAGACCTTAATTGTTGATTATGGTAGTAGAGTAGAGTGTGTTGTGGCTTTAGTAATTACACATGAATGAAAGACAAACGGACAATAAGCTGAGCTCCTAATCGTTTTTGGATGGCCTTTAGTTGAAACAATGTTGAGTGAATGTTCTTTTTTTTTTTGTATGGGTTGTTAATTATGTGGGGAGTAAGAATAGCAATGAGCTTGCTTCTTTATTCTGTTTTTGATTGCAGTATTAAGGTAGTGAATGGTAATTTATGTGATCAAAATTTAATGGAAGTGATTGATGGGTCACTTCGTTAGCTGTTTCACTGTGTTGTCATAGTCAATGGTAAAATTGTATACCAAGGCCACTGAAATTATGTGCATATATTCAGTTTGTTTTTTTGGTGATAAGTTTGTTTGTTTTTTCTGAAAAAAGTGTATGTATTTATAGATATGTTGTGATGCATGATGAGATATGATCCTTGTTTATAGTGACTTTTTAGGGTGGTCTTTGCTGTCTCTGATGTAGAAAACATATATTTCATTGGATTTCATATGGATGTGTATCATCATTGCCCAGATTGATCAACATTCTCAGTTCTCGTTTATTTATTGTTAATTCATTGAGTAAGTAGAAATTTTATGTATTTTCTATCTGATGTCTTTTTTGTAGATTGAAACGTTTCATTGTTGGTTGTAACTTAAAAATGTCTGGGAAGTAGCTGCGTCAATCATCCTCTACTCACACAAACAGATTATTGAAGAAGTATATGAAAACTCTATGGAGCTAAATTACAGTCTGAATCAGAAGTATGTACCCTATTCGCCGATTCACAAACTTCTTGACGCACATCTAATTCCTGTCACATAAATGTAGGTGGTGAATGTGAATTGTGGCATGTCTGACTCTTCTGGTAACCAAGACAGACAGCTGATGATTCTTAAGTAAATTCTAAACTAGTTAGTTATCTGATTCATATTTCGTTAAGTGCTATTGAAGTACTATTGTACTGTGTAGTGTGCACTCCTGAAAATGTTAACCTTCTTTTTCAGAACCATTGCAACATTGAATAAAAGAGAGACTGAAAAACAGTCAGCTACCATTTGTAACATGCTCTGTGGTATTAACTGTATTTGCTATACGTTAATGTTTATGTTCGTGATTGTTAGTGTTTTATTTGATAGACGTTTCATTTTCTTAAATTGGTTGCTGTAAGGTTCTTTTCTTTTTTGCAAAGGGGGTGATATGGGTTCTCATGTTAGAAATGTTACAATGAATGAGTAGTAGAAAGGGGTTTTGTATTTTCACATTTTGTATAGAGGCACAAAACATACCCAACCTTGAGAATTATTGTTTTACTCGTGACCATTTATTTTTCTGGGTTTTATTTCCCTTAATCAAAAGAACTAGGAGCTTATGCAGTTTTCAAATTTTGCTAATGTTTTTTCCTTAGCGGACAACATATGTATTTGTACTTTGATGAAGCCTTTCTTGTGGATAAGGCTTTGGTAAGTTTGTAGATGTTTTACAATGCTTTGCTAGTTGAATTTCGTAAACGACAATAACAATAAATAAATAAATAAAAGATTCAAAGCAGAGTTTGGTTGGAAGTTGGAGGTCGATTAAAGCAAAACTGGAATGAGTTAAAAGAAAAGGCACCAATGGCATCATTCTCTTTTTGGATAAATAAAAGAATCGTGGAGGAGGTCTTGGAATCAATCACAAAGGCGCAAATGCCTTTAGTGGATTAGGTTTCTTTGATAAAAATTTTTTTTTACTCCAATAAATACTTCAAATATAAGTGAATACATTATCGACAAAGTTGAGTCTAACAGAAGGAGATACCTAAACTAAAGTTTAAATATTGACTTCTCAAATCTCAAATAAGAAGTGGCCAAATTATCATTAAAAAAATATGGCCAACACGTCTCGACGAGTAAGGTTTACTCTTTTAGTAGAAAGTACCTATAGGAAGAAAAATTAAATATGTCTTCAAAGTAGTGAACATCAATTAAAATAGTTTTTTTTTTATTTTAAATTTTACAAATCAATAAATACATTTAAAATTATAAGATTATGTAAATCACAGTAGTCGATTATAGATAAAATTCAACTGTAAATTCTCAATAAAATTGGTATTTCTCTTTTGTATTGCATGAGACTGTTTTGTTCTTGCCGTTTGAGTGTATAGAGAGGTGAATCTCAGTATTTGATTTTTATAATACAGACACACGTTAGATATTCTTTAGGCATACGAGTAATGAACTGTTGGAAACAATACATCAGGAATTGTTTCTTTAGGTTTTGCCATCCAATTCTTTTTGGCAAAGCATAACCCGTGGGCATGACCTTAATTACCTACATAAATGTAGCAAATCGCAAAGGATGACCTTAATTACCTACAGAAATGTAGCAAATTGCAAAGGAACCTCTGCATAACCAATCATTCACCTATCAATAATAATTTTTAAGCAAAACTACATTTTTTTTTTTGCTTTCACCACCAGTTTAATCTGGTTTGGGGTTAGTTCTGGCATCAAGTAGTTCCAACCTCCTCCCAATCGCAGTTGCGGGGGATCGAACCGTGGTTCTCCCTACCAAGTTCAGCGTCAATTACTACTGAACCAACTAACGATTGGTTAGGAAAAACTACATTTACCTCCTTTGAGGTTTCATTAAAAATTGGGTAATTCATTAGCTCATTAAAAGGTTATTGCCACAGTTACTTATCCACAATTTAAGCCAAGGTCACTATCCACAATTGAAACCAAAATTGGCTAATTGACTAACTCATTAGTCATTAAATATAAATCAGTGATACAAGTCCCCAAATAAATACCAAAATTGGCTAATTGATTAACTCACATTATGCAAACACTGTCAAAATGTATGCCACATAATCTAAAGTATTAATCTGTCAATGGACAATTTAGATTACACATCACCCCAAAACTGATTACATATCATCCTCAAAATAGGCTTCATTCTTCATTTTCATGAGTGACTTGGCTACTCATTTGCACTTGGCTTGAAGTTTTATGTAGTTGACTAGTAACTTGGCCTGAAGTTGATACTCTTATGCAAGAACATGGTTATATGCCTTAATCTTATGTTTTTCCATCTGGTGTAGGAGAGGCACGGATGCGCGCCAACAACAACCATCTGAAGCACATATAGCAGTTACTCAAGCCTTCTCATTTTTAATTCTCTTGATCTCAAACCCCTCCTGTATAACAATAAACCAACTTCTAACTTCACTTTTCCATCAGATTTATGAACAAATAATTTTCCTTTCATACCAACATAAATTGGCACCTTATCGTCATCTAAATTCATAAAGTAACAACATCACGTTTTTCTTCAAAATCAATTGGCTCATCATTACTATTCTCATTTTTCCTTTCTGCCTCATCTATATGGCTTTGAATCATTTCTTCTCCTTCACTTTGTTGAGATCCATTGCAAATTTCCCATTCATCATCAAACTCACTAATCACTATCTCAGGGACTGCCCTATTAACTTCACTATCATCAAAATTAAACAATGTAACATACAAATGAATATTAATGCAGTTACTATTCAACTTGAACATGAAAATCAGTTTTAATTGGATTTCTTAAATGACTAACCAGATGACAAAATGAAATGGAAAATGGCAAGCCTTTATCTTTGCACCCATTGGGCACATCCAACAACTTACAAATATCGTCAACCAAATCAAAATATGAGTAGCGGTCAAGATTGACATTTTTTGGTTGAAAAATCACTTCCCCAACACAGTGTATAAGCAGAAGCACACATCCCGGGTCAGGTTTATCATGATCATTATTCTCCATCTGTTACCCTCCACCTGAAACTTACCTACAAAATAAATGTTTGAGAGATAGATGGTAGGAAGGCATGACTTTTCATGTTTCTAGGCATGGTTTTGTGATAGAATTTACGTAGGGCATGAATTACTGTTTTTGAGACAAAACATGGGGTTTCTAAATAGTTAACGATGGCTAACAATGTTAACCTAAAAGGAGGTGAATTTTTTTTCAAACTAGAGGGTAGGTAAATGTAATTTTATCTAATTTTATTATACATTATCTATCCAACTCAATCCTTGAAGTTTCCTGAGTTTTCCTTTCTTTATCCTTCTCTTGATCCGCTCAACCTTTCCCCATTTTCCAGCATCGGCATACAAGCTGGACAATAGAAGACGGTTCCCAGCACTCTCTGGTTCTAACTCTGACAAATGCTTAGCAGCCACTTCTGCAAGCTCCACATGCCCATGATTTCTACAAGCAGCCAATAGTGCACCCCACACAAACAAATCAGGTTCAACCGGCATAGTCTTGATTATGCCATATGCTTCCTCGAGTTTCCCTGCCCGACCCAAAAGATCCACCATGCATGCATAATGCTCTAATCGTGGCTCAATAGAGTATTTCTCTTGCATAATCTTGAACAGCCTCTGCCCAAGTTCAATATCTCCATCATGGCTACATGCTGTGAGAGCTGCCGTGAAAGTTAAATGATCTAGCTTGGTTACCCCTTCCATCTCCATCCGATTGAAGAGCTCAATAGCTTCTTGGCAATACCCATGATTCGCATAACCGAAAATCATAGAGTTCATTGTCACCGTGTTCTTATCCGGTATCTTATAGAACAGTGTCCTAGCTTCAGAAATGAACCCACATTTTGCATACATGTCAACCAGAGCACTCCTTACATATACATCATCCTCCACACCAATCACCAAAGCATAGCCATGAATCTCTTTCCCAAACCTCACTCTTGCTGCAGTAGCACAAGCTGGCAGAAGTGCACTGATAGTAGCCGAAGTTGGGCAGAACCCATGATGCAACATTTGCTTAAACATATCAAAAGCTTCATCGTTTCGAAAGTTCTGCACAAAACCAGATATAACAGAAGTCCATGACACCACATCAGGCTCAATTCCATCTTCAATCATCAACCTGAAAATCTCAGATACCATCACCCGGTCACATTTCTGCGCAAACCCAGATATCAAAGCATTCCATGTCACCACATTTGGGTTCACACCCATCAACTTCATCTTTTCAACCAAATCCAATGCCTCATTTGGAAGCCCTTGTTGAGCATACCCAGAAACAACAGCATTCAAAGCTACCAAATCCTTCATAACCATTCCATCAAACACCTTACGTGCATCCTCAACTTTACCACACTTAGAGTACATAACAATCAACCCACTCGAAACAAAAGCATCAATCTCAAACGAACACTTCAAAATCAAACAATGCACTTGCTCTCCATAAACTCGATCACAAACATGGCCACAAGCTTTAAGAACACTAGGAATCACAAAGACATTGTCGGGCTTTTGGCCATGAAGTGTTTGCATCTCGGAAAACACAGCAAGAGCATGATCGTAGAAGCCACAGCGAGCACATGTCCCAATAAGTGCAATCCAACGTCGAACATTTGTTTGAGGAATTTTATCAAACAGTTTTCGTGCAAGAGAGAGTTGGCCACAGCATGTGTATAAGGCAACGAGATTGGATGCAATGAGGTTGAAACGCGCGTAGCCGTTTGTTGTTAGAAGCGCGTGAAGCTTCTTTCCTTGGTGCAATGCTCGATCATGAGTGTATATTTCGATGAGTTTAGCGTAGGATTCGGGTTCTGATCGGAGAAATCGATGGTTGAAGATGGCATTTTTTGTGGGAATTCTGAGAGGAGTTGTAATTCTTAGCAGAACATGCATGGCAACTACGAGCGCTATGTTTGGTTGGGTAATCGGGTTATGCTGTAGTCAAAATTCATTTTGAATAAGTTAATTTTATTTTCTACGAGCGCTACGAGATGAAGTTAATTTTTTTATCATATTTGAATAAGTTAATTAATGCTCCTTCCCTCTCATTTTATAACAACTATTTTAACTAAACGATATTATTCATTTATTTTACTTTAATCATATTTTTTTAATAATATATAAATATAAATATTAATATATAAAATCTTGTTTGATTTATTTTTATGAGTATTTTCAAAATATCAAATTTGTATAATTTTTACTAATAAAGAATTAAAAATATTAGTGATCAAAATTGTGCGTTGACATATATACAGTAGTCAAACTAGGTCTTGTATCTATTAATATGAAAAAGCCACACTTATTTGTCTCTCTCTCTCTTCAAAATACAATTAATGACCCTACTACTCTATTCTACAACAAATCTCTCCAAAGTTGTCCAGCTCATTTGCATTTTATTACAAAAAATGTGAGCCCATTAATAGTCTAATCATGATGACTATCCACTTCTACTACAGCTCACGCCTCAATAATAGTCATCTATCTTTCACATATTTCTTCTGCACACAATAATATAAAAGTTGATATTAGACTAATATAAAGGCATTCAAAATTCTAAAATATGTGAAAGATCTTTTTTTTTAAAGAAATAACATATTTACATGGTCAAACTCTAATAATTTTTTATATTTACCGACAACATATATTTAATTTATTTGAAATATGTTTCATTCTTGATATTCTGAAAAATAAACAATAAAAAAAAATCTCTCACAATAAAAGCACCATTTTGACGATTGTTGTAACAATAAAAGCACCGTTTTGACTATTCCTTAAATTGTGCCTAAACATTCTCACATGTTTCAGCCCAATTTATTGTTGAAATTTGATATTGCATTTCAAATTGTTATACCGTAAATTAATTCGGACCCTTCAATTATAGAGTCATTCAAAACTCTAAAATAAATAACATCTTTCTTTTTTTCTGAAATAAATAACATCTTTTATTGTTGAAATTTGATATTGCATTTCAAATTGTTATACCGTAAATATTTGATCTTTCTTTAGAGAATTTGAATTATTATTTTTTGTGTTTTCCTTGAAATAAGTTTCATGGGAAGATGTAAAAAGAATTCTTATTGGTTATTGATTATGGGGAAAAGAAGAGAGAGGGTAAATTTTATGAGAATAAGTAAAAATAAATCTTGAAAATGATAAAAGTTGATTTTTTTTCCTTATAATTTGCGACAAAAAAAAGTGGTTTTTTTGCTTATAATATGAGACGGAGGGAGTATATGATTTAGTTGCACATGGCAAATTGATTTTTTTTTATGGCTATATTATTTATGCATCTATTTTGAACAATCGAAAAAAAGCCAATTTGAAATATTATGGGTCAATTTGAAACAACATAACTACCTCAAATTTAAAAATATAAAAAACCATTTTAAAAATAAAAATAAATATGAGAGACCAACTTAAAATCTAAAATAAATATAATGAACCAACTTTACAGTTAAATCAAACAAATAACATTATTATGATTCGTAAAATTATCAAATGTTTGAGAGTTGTTTTTGTAATTGTTGTGACTTACGTTTACGGTGTTTTTGTAAAAATCTTTTATTTGGTTTTAAAAATAGCATTATGTGTGACTTATTCACTTTTTATTTGTTTAAATCTTTTATTTGTTTTTGTAACATTATTATGACATTTTTATTATACACTTTTTATTTTATTTTATTTTTTACAATTATTATACACTTTTTTAATTATAATATTTTATATAATAAATTTAATCAAAAGACACAAATATTATGTGTGACTTATTCATATTTAATTATGCATGTTATGTTTTTATTATTTTTCTATTTTATATTTTTAAAGTTAAAATATTAAATTGTTAATTTTTTATGTCATATTTTTTCCTGTGCTTGGCACGGGTCCGGAGACTAGTTTTGGAATAGAGGAAGTACTACTCCCTCATAAGACCTAATTAAAGTGCACGAGTCTGTAATTAAGCTACTAAACTAAAACAAAAAAAATTAATAAAAATTACATATTTTAAAAAATGGTATTGCCCGAAAATGATATTTATGATAAGCTATTTAAAATAGATTTTTATTTTAGAGACTTTTTAAAATTTTATTATCTAACGAAGTTGTAACAAAATGATAAAATATTTAAAACATTTGATGTATTTAAAACAATTTTCATTTGAAGTTTTTTTTCATTTGAATTGTTTTTAAGACAGTCTTTTTTTAAAAAAAAATTAAAACGAAATGATATAATACTATAAAAATCATTAAACAAAAAAGAACAAACAAGCCCAAATTGATTTAAACTAAAAGTAGTTAGATGTAAATTGATTTATATTATTGATATGTGAGTTAAATAATTAATTCAAGTTTACAATCTAATTGCATAATGAAAAATTACAAACTAAAAATATGTCAAAATCAATTATATGCATCATAGAATCAACTTTATCTCAAATTTGACAACATCTAAACACATCAAAATTAATCATACACATTGAAAATTAATTTTGTCTCCTCTAAAAATGTCGCCAAACATGCGGATTGTGTTGGTAGTGTGATGTCCACAATGTTGATGGTGTCTAGGTAATTTGTTTCAATAATTGTTCAACCGACCCCCTTGATTTCTCTGTATTTGAATTAGAAAAATTTCGGTTTCTGCGTACCAAAATTTTTTACAAGGGTAAAAAATCGGATTTTTGGGTATAAAAAAAACGTGCGGTGGTGGTGGTGGTGGTGGTGGTCAGAAGAGCAATCATCATTTGTTTAAGCTGTTAGGAAAATTGATGTGATACAAAAAGAGAGATGGACAAAAAATAAGGTGTTAGTAGAAAATTGGAGGTGTTCAAGTATCATAACCCCTGACTAAAATGCAACTACATTTGCTGTTACTCATACTCCAAGGCTGTTGTTGATCATATTTCTAAACTCATAAATGATAAATGTGTCAAAAAATATTTGGCAGAAATTTTCATCAACTAAAAAATTTAGACTAATACCAAATCAATATTGCTAGTACTCCAACAAAATAATCATCATCACAGGGAAATATATTATAAATCACTACATTTCGAATTTTGATCCATTCTCATGAATTGGACATTGATTAAGCCGCAGAAATTATCAATAGTAGACAGCAAGATAATCTAAAATCTCAATTTTTTCATTGGACCCTACTACAATTTTGAGTAACCTACAGAAAACAAAGCCCAGTACCAGCGTGGTGGAGTTCACTTAAATCAAATTCTACAAGATTCAAACACCTATGGCCGAAAGATTTCTTCCGCAAACGAAAAAAATAACCAAACATACCCTACAACTCATATGCACCTCAAAATCTTTCTCCAAAACGGAAAAATATTGCACCTGTTCCTGAGTTATGATCAACAGCATATTCTGCTCTCACTAAACCAAGCTTTAAACCAGCACCATAAGAGGACCCCTGACCCATTCGCCTGTAGACTTCTGTAGGATTTCCTTTGACATCTTTCGAACTTCCTAGATCAGTGCCATGTTCTGCAAAGGCATACACGTGTGTACCTTTAATAGGTATACGTATCTCAGCTGCCAACTGTAGGAAGAACAAGAAATCAGATAATTGTTTGCTGGATAATGTATAGATTGGGATAATTAAAACTACAATTGTATCACCATTAACAATCATAAGATGTACACAACCATTCTTACCTCGAGGATGTTTCTGGCTGCTCCAATCTCACCCATGTTGTAACCTCTTACAGAATAGGGACCCCCAAGAGTAAAAGCATCATAACTTGGAAGGTCGCCTACACAACCACCATAGTGGCCATGGAGAACAAGCACCGGTGGTGGTGGTTTACCAGCACCTTCCTCCACATTCAACAATTGGTGAAACTTAGTCACAGTTAACTGGTGACGGTTAAAAAATGGAAAATTGCTACCAACACCGAGGCCTTGATCTACCTGCAGTTAGTATAGAGAGATAACGGTGTCAGGCTGTCAGCACAGAACATAGCATAGCAAACTTCAAGATCATCAATTTATAAATCGGCAATCTCGTGTCCTTAAAATTACAGTAACATAGTGTTTGATTAGAGGGGCATGAAGGGGAGGGCCTTTTCATGAATTATTTTGGTTCAACAATTTGGACTTGGAGGGAAGGAGAGTAGAAGGGAGCAAAACCCATCCTCCTCAACTTTGGCTGCAAACATCCACTAAAAAAATTCACAATCACGTCCAATTCTGATCAATTGTTTCATAGGCCAACACAAAAATTATAAGAACAAGGCCTTCATCAAACAGACTAGATGTAGGTTGAAAAATTGAAATTAGATATCTTAGAATTTGGGCTTATGGCATAGGTGCTTAGCTCATCCCTGCAAAACCTATAAGCTCAGGAGTCACCAAGTCTACAAGAAGCCCTACCCAGTAGTATATATTTAGTCAATGTGGGACAAACAACACCCCCTCACGCTTAAGACTAGACATTTGAAGCGTCGACTAAAGTGAGTGGAATAACAGGGCGATGTAAGAATTTTTTTTTTAGCAACTCGGATTTATTTTTAACAATATAAAATAGATATGATCTATGGATTTTGAAAATATTTAGGAGGCCATGATATCTCCATAAAAAATGAGGTTGAAATTCTGCTTGATGCATCCGTTTCTTCCCCGCCACTAAAGTCTAGATTAAATTCTAACTAAAAATGGAAATGGTGCAAGCATCTACTAAATACAGTTCACTTATAGTTATTTGAAACAAAATGAACTTTTTCTCAGCAATGATTATAGGATAATAGTCACCTGGAACATGTTCCTGCTTCCAACTATAGCTCCATTCACAAACTTTGTATTATCCCTTGTGATGTTGGCCTGTAAAAATGCCATCCTATCGATACCAGTACCACTGAGGGTGGTTGGAGGTCCATCTGCACTAATTCCTCCATTAGGCAATACTCTTTGACCGTTGGAACATATATGATTGGTTTCATCACGTGTTATTATCTCTTCCATTACTAATCCATAAGTGAATTTACTCTGACGAGAAAAGTTCTGCTTGGGAAACAAGAATTGCAAGTTAAAAAGAAAGATACGAACAGACCAAATAGCCATGTCAAGAAGACTAATGTAAAATAACCAGTCAAAATACCTCAGTGATATTGGCTTTTACACCAGCACGGTCAACCCATATTGAGGGCACTTCATCCACCCCCGGTCCCCCAGTAAATACTGGACTCAGCTTTCGGCTATTGAAGCAGCTTACACGGAGAGTTCGGTTGCGTAGTTTATCTACGCCATCCAAATAAGGATGTGCATACTCCATTTTAAATGCAAGATCATCCTACAACAGTATATAAAGCGCATTTAACCAAATATCAATGCCTACTCCTACATAGATGAGAAACTACATGGACCAGTAAAAGGGTACCTGAGGATTCAAGAAGTTGCTGGTTGTTACTGAACCAGTAAGAGACCTATTCAACCCTTGCAGATTCCGATGTTCAAAAGTAATAGTCCCTCCCGGCTGTAGCGAAGCCTGTACAAACAATGAACGGAAAACAAACACATAAATCGGACAAACAAATATTATCGTTCAACAAACAAAATAGACATTCAATTCATCACAAATACCAAAGTAGGACGTCCTCCTCGCCCGGGAACAATACTCCACTCGGAACTAACTTCAGCCGATTTCTGCTCCAACTCTTTGAGCTTAATTTCAACAATTATGCTTCCCTCATTCTTCTCATCGGGCCTTGGATTAACCTCAATGTTGGAAAACAAAGCAAGGGAATTTATGTTCCTCAAAGCTTGCTTCCCAGCTTCAATGTTAAAAATTTGACCCGGTAGAAGCTGTATTGTCAAACCAACACAGACAAACATTCACCAAGTCACAAAACAATAACAATAACCATCCAAAACCACACAACAACATGAATCACATAAATTTCTACAAACAAACAGTATCAACAAACACATTAACATACACACACACGCACCTGTCTTGGAAGTTCTCTTCGAACAACAGCATATTCAGTGTTACCTTCAACAACATTACCAAGTTTATCCAAAAACTGAACATTCATCTGAGTAATATCCCCTTCAACAACCTCGCAAACAACCTCACGTGTATTAAGATTACCAAAATTAACAACCTGAGCACAAGCATAACCTTCATCATGATACCATTTCTGAACACGATCCCGAATCCTCTGCAACAATCTAGCAGTAACCCTACCTTGTTTATTCAACATTTCCTTAATCTCATGATAAACCTGAGGAGGCAAAAGACAAGGCCTAGAACTATCAATTCTCCTTTTATACTCCCTCTCTTGTCTCCTAAAAACTTCAAGCTTCTCCTTATCAGTCATATCAGGGTCCATGTCAATCGGTTTTGTTTGCGCCATTAAACCAACATTGATACATCTAAACTTATCTGCTCTCTCCCACATACTCTCGGAGAAAGAAATCGACAGAGCTAATGTGCCATCCGGCTTTGTTTTCGCATCCATGTCAACCTTCTCGAACATTCCACAAGAAGCTAAGCTTTCTAGCTCCTTCTGAAGCTGAGCTTTTGTGTATATACCTCCTGGTTTAAGAGATACCATATCTAAGAAAGAATCTTCAGCTCCGATTCTCCTCCTCGTGTTCCGATCAAGAAAATAGATATCTGAGACTTTGTATTTCTTGAATCCGCTTAATTTGCTAGTTGCAACGGTGATATTCGCCGGTAATTCGTGTGAATCCCAATCTTTTGATTTTGGTTCGTCGGCTATGGCTCTTGATGGAGAGAAAATTCTTGACCAGAAAGATCCATCGTCGCCGTTAAACCAACCACCACCATCTCCACCGCCACCACTACCTCCGCCACCATTTCCGCCGGAGGAAGGTCCTCCTCCGCCGGAGAAATTAGGGAGGGAGTCGGTGAGGTAGAGAGTGGAAGCTGCGGCGGAGACAGCGAGGGTGGCGGAGAGGGTTTTGAAAAGGGAGGAATTGGAGTTGAAGGAATCATTTTTGTGATTATCGTCGGAGGGAGAAGAAGAAGAAGAGAGGTGGCATTTGAGGGAAGAAGGTCGAGTGATTTGGTGGTTGTTACGGCGGTGACGAGGAGGAGGGTTAGATAGGGTAGGGGTTAAGCGATTTGAAGTAATGAAGGAAGAAGACATGGTTGAATTGAGATGAGGTCGCTGTACTGTAGAGAGAGTGTGAAGTGAAGAAAGAGAAGGATAAACCACACTACACTGAGGTTTTGTTGAGTTTTATTTATTTGTTTATATCCATGGGTTTATTCATTTTATTTCTTCTAGTTCAACTCATAGCATAATAATGTCCAAATAAAATTATCAAAAAAAAAAAAAAAATGTCCGAATAAAAAAGTACAGTATAATTTTGTTAGTAAAAAATATAGTTCAACAGAAAATATTGAAATTGTTATTTTATTTTTAATATTTTACCATTTTTTAGACAAAAAACGGTGTAATCATCATGAGCTAAAAGAAAAAAATTCAGTGTTCGTCAGTCTAATTCAGTTAATAGGGACATCGTATTATATATTATATACAGAGTCGAAGTTCGAATTTTCGACACTTCACTTATTTATCTTTAAGGTGAAAATAAGTCAATCAAACAAGCCCTAAAACTACACAAAAAACTAATAAAAGCGTCCATATAATCTAATTCAACTAACAATGTCCATATTATTATATTGAACATCTTTATTTAGAGTCACAATGTATATGTATGTGCGTATTCATTTAGATGATATTTGTCTTTTTATCTGCATACCCAAAAAAAAATTAGAATGAGATATTAATTTTCCTCAATACTATGCATAAATAAAGTTTCTTGTTTGATGTATATACATTAAAATTGAAGAGGTTAAGCAATTTTTATCATCATGACCAGGTCAAATTACTAATTGAGGCAAGTACTTTTATGTGAGGTTTAGTTAAAAACAAAATTATTATTCTACACGTGTAGAAAATGAGTCCATAAGTAAAACTCAATGTTGTTTGTTAATCATTGTTTAGTGCAAAAATTCCGGAAGCAATTACATGAGCACGGTTCATTTTGTGTTAAATATATGCCTCTTATTATTATCCAAAGTAAGAAGAATAAAAATATAAAAGCAGTGTTATTCAAAGGTTGACACAAATTGCTATCTAGAAAAAAATGGCTAAACTTGAACGTCCTCAGAGTCAGAGATATGTTGATGGTTCAAAAAATCCTGCTACCATTCAAACCATGGAACAACTCCTCAGAGGTAATGTTTCCTCATCATTAACATTAACAAATAGTTCATGCGAATTAGCATTTTTTATATGTTATGCTAGTAGTTGTTACAAGAAAAAAGACACAATCAATGTTATAACCATGCAAGATAATGGTGTAAATATTTTGTGTTATGGTTTTGAACATCAAATGCATAGAAAACTCATTCAGATTTTAAGCTCCTGTTTTGGCATATAGCAGGAGAAGCCTCAAAGTCAAAGCTGTCACCAAGCAAATCCTCCTCTTCCTCGGCCAGTTCTTCCCCATCCTCTCCTTTCTTCCAGAGGTTGAGGCATCATGACTCAGAAGAAGACCATGGCCAGAATCAGAAGAAATCAGTTATGACCAAAGTGAAGGAAAAAGCCAAGAAGTTACGCCACAGTCTCAGCAAGAAAAGACACGAGGACTGGAATCCTATTAGTCCCTCTTCGGGTTCTGGGCAAGAAGGCGATGGAGCAGAAGAAGAGGCTGAATATCGTGGAGTTCCAAGTAATAAAAAAAACATATATAATTGTCTTCTCTTCCTTTTCATTCATATTTATAGATATAATTGTTATCTCTAATTAATATTTCAGCTTATGAATCTGACAAAGCGCATGAAGGATACAATGGAAATGTAAGACAGCATTCAAGAATGAGTCCAAAATCCCCACAGAAGCATGTTCTGTCAAATAATGAGAAACTTGGATTAGAACAAGCTAGAGAAAAGACACTAAATCGTTCGCTGTCGAAGAAATATACACAACCAGCTGCAGCTTCTGCTGCTACAGCTGCTGCTGCTACTACACTCTCTGGTCCAAGCAAGATACAGACCAAACCCGTAGCCGAGAAGAATCTGACACCAGCACATGCTGAAGGAGCAGAAACAGCTCAGTATATAACCTCAAAATTTCAAGGCCTCTCAGTTTCCAAACCTGGAGAGCACCACAGTTCATCAACAACAGCTGCAACAACTCATAAACCTTCGTCGTTGACCATTCGTGCTTCACGTACTCCTCCAGCTAAGATGCCCTCTCAAACAGGTCAGAGTACTCTTCGAGGTTCGTCAAATCCAATGGGAACTCCAACACCTTCTCCACCCGCGTCTGCTCCACCGATTGCGAGCAGTACCAGCCCCACCTCACAAATATGGGATAAGGGTGTTTCGGTGAAGGAATACTTGATGAACAAATTTGAGCCAGGCGAAGATGAGAAAGCTCTCTCGAAAGTGATATCGGAAGCAATGAGTCCTAGGAGAAATCCCGGTGATGTAGGCGTGATTGAGAAGGTGAGAGAAGCTGTAACTTCTTTGCTCCGAACTGAGGAACCAACAAAAACTGAAGACACAAACACAACCAATACTACTCATTCGCCATCCCAAGTCTCAGCATCTACCAGCACTACTCGCGCACCGTCCCAAGTCTCAGCATCTACCAGCACTACTCGCGCACCGTCCCAAGTCTCAGCATCTACCAGTACTACTCGTGCACCATCCCAAGTCTCAGCATCTACCACCACTACTCGCGGACCATCCCAACACTCACATTCTACCACCACTACTCGTGCACCATCCCAAGTTTCAGCATCTACCAGCACTACTCGTGCACCATCCCACGTCTCAATATCTACCAGCACTATTCGCGCACCATCTCGAATCCCTGTATCTTTCAACGCTCAAGAAGGTAATTTACTAGTTCATTTCCTACAATCTGATTTTTTTTCCTATACATTTTTTGTCTCTACATAAGCCAACGTTTCATTTGATCATTCTAAATATGCAGCAGTTCAGGAAGAAAACCACGGCAGGATTCTTCAGGAAAATTGAAATCGTCATGATGTGTTTGCTGCACTTTTGTGTATGCATTCAGTTTCTGTTCAGCCATGTTGTATATGTACCTGATTATTAGGCTGAAAAGATAGTTTCCCTTATATTTGTAAAATTTTAATTGTCCGTAATAAGTTGTGTTTTCTGCGTGTAACCTGAAGGATACATTGTATATTTGTATAACATTGCATATACTTAAATCTTTTCGCCTCGGAATATTTTATAGTTGCAAACAAAAATAAGGCAACGATGAATTAACCAAAAAATAAATAAAAATAAGGCAAGGTAAAACAATAAGTTAGCACCCTTATATGATTTGAGAACCTTGGTTAGAGATTATAACTTCATCTTTTTATTGCAAACATTACCGTGAACGTCAAATTCCACACACGAGATATACAAAAGGTGACACTATAATTCACTCACATCAAAAGGAGTTAGTTTCTGCTGTCACTTCAAGATTTTGGATTCAATATCTTCTAAGCTCAAGCCTTTTGTCTCTGGGACAGAAGTTACAATGAACACAAGTGCCACTAAAGCAATGGCTGCAAAAAGGAGAAAAAGGTTCTCTGCTCCTAGATACTCCTGCAGTGGAATTTAACGCAGATTATAAACTCCAACAGCAATCAGAAAACGTTAAAAACTGAAAGTTATCTTCAATAAGAAAATAAAACTGGAAGTAAAGAATCTAAAACCTTCAATGGTGAGAATGCAAAGGTAACAACAGCATTGGAAGCGAAGTTGGTAAGAACAGCCATACTAATCCCCCGTCCTCTAGTGCGAAGTGGGAAAATTTCTGATACCATAAGCCAACTTATCGGCCCAAATGATATCTGCAATTCAAATGCAATTTAATATAAATCTACTGTAATACTTTAAGCCATGGTAATCAGTATCTTACGATACATATGGGCCGTATCTTGATTCGATACAAAACTGAATCGATACAAACCTCTAATGCATATCTATTCTGAACATGAATCTCATCTTGAGTTCCGATTTATTATGATAAATTCCGATTCACCATAATGAATCTTGATTCGTTATATAAACTTAGTGTAACTAGCCAATTCTTTTGTCAAACTATGTATAACCAGCCACTTTTCTTTTTCATTTGATTTATAACTTGAATCTTGACTATTTTGAGATTCGTATATGATATATAATATATGAGCTTATATTTTCCTCTGCATGTTTTTACTTAAAATGTTATTGGTAATGTATCTTACAATTCATAATAAGATTTGATTCACGATTCGGAAAATAGGCTTTCCAATTCACAATTTAAATCTTGATTTGATAATCATGCTTTAAGCTGCATCAACACTAAGGACAATGGTGATATACTATTCCTAAACCAGAAGACTTTTTCATTTATTGCTAGGCTCTCCCTTTCTAGGAGTAGAGAGGTCTCTTAATTGGACTTCACGTCAACCTATATTCTAATTTCCAAATTATATGGCCAAAGTTAATTAAATACTACTGAAGGACTTTCATCCTGGTTGAATATGACAAGAAATAGAAGCAGGGCCAATGCTAGAAAACCTTTACCTGGTAGCAACCAACGTAAAGAAGTAACGCCGCAACAGCAACAACCGGTAACCCTCCGAGAAATTTATAGTAAGCAGAAAGGAGAACTAAAGATAGGGCCTACAGAAATAAAAGAAAAATTAACAACCATTGCATTTGATAAGCTGAAGTACTGTAAGAATTTGTTAGTTCATATGCGACAGAATTCCTACAATGCCACTGACACCTCCAATCAGCAAAGGTCTTCTCCCCAAATCATCTACTTTTAGGACAGCAACCGATGTCATTACTAGCTACAGGTTGACCAATCAGAAAAAACAATATCGTCAGTGTACCAAAGTGGTCGCTCTTCCTAGAAGTGAAAAATCTAAATAGGTATACCTTGAATAAGCCAATAACAACTGAAACTTTAGCTGCGTCGGCTGCAGCAGAAAATCCAGCACTCTAGATATATAAGATATATAATCTACAGTGATCAGAATGGAAATGAGAAATTTTCGTTGAAAATAAAGTAAAATGTATTTTAACAATTAAGTACCTGAAGAATAGGACCTGCATAATACAGAACACTAGGTTGACCTGTTATCTATTGTAATAATAAGGTGTCGAATCAGACAAACCGCAGAAATTATTCTCCATATTTCCTTCAATATAACATGAGTAAAGTGGAAGTATGCAAACACAATTATGATAATGATGAAATAACTCAGCGCACTTAAGTGCAACAACCTGTTGAAATAATACTAGCCCCCCACCAATTATGAATGCTTTCAGATTTGGACCCTGAAACACCTCTAAGAAATTCGCCTCGGATTCCTGATCCTCATAGGCAGACTTCAATGAGACAAGGCTCTCTTCTATCTGCTTCTCAGATTCTTTGTCACCAGGTGGTCGGCCTCTTAATTTGCTAAGGGAAACGATTGCCTTCTCCTTCAAATCTTGAAAAGAACCTTTTCCTTGTACTGCTTTGAGAAGCAACCACCGAGGAGAGGCGGGGAGAGTCCACATTCCGAGCCCCATTAACACAGCAAGCGGAGCACTAAATCCATACATGAATCGCCATCCACCAACTGTACTAATCTGAAAGCTTCCCACAAAATAACCCAACTGCATGATAGTTCAAACCTCAACTCAGTAAACTCTTCAGTTGATAAAAGATACATAAAAGGTAATAATGTAATATATACCAGAATCCCTAAGACAATGAAGAGTTCTTTTAATGATACTAGAGTCCCACGGATTTGTGACGGACAAGTTTCTGCAATGTATAAAGGAGCTCCATGCATGGCCTGCAATTCATTTTGCTTGTAAGATGGTGCAGAAATATTCTATATTACCAAAAAACATGTTATGTTTTAAAGTAACCTACCAGACCTATACCAAGTCCATAAATCAGCCTTCCTGCTAAGAGAACACCAAGTTCTGGTGCAGTGGCAGTGATTGCACTACCAGCTAGATACAACAGGGCTGCACCGATGAGTTGTCGCTTCCTCCCTAGTGTTTTGTTTTAGCCAAATTAATACATTTAAAATAAGAGTTCAATTTTTGTACACTGTCAAAGTAAAAATAAAATTAGACTGTTAGCAAATCACAATCAATCATATGTACGACTTTAGAAGTAATTATGATCGATCAGCAAGTTAACTATTTTGAAAGATTTGGCAATTACGGTGTATCGGCAATGAATCTTTACACCGATAGTGTATATGAATTAAATCTTTAAAATAATAACAATAATCTAAAGAAGTACAGTTTCTGCCATTTTGGATAATGTAAGTAAGCAAAGCATATTTACCAATGAAGTCAGCAATTGCAAATGCAAGAAGTGAGCCAAAAAGAGCCCCATATAGAGAACCACTGACCTATGTTTGACATTAGGAGTTAGACTCTAATGTGTACAGATGATCATAACTTTTCCATAAAATGCAAGATGTTTTCCAACGATGACACAGAAATCATACCACAAGACCAAGCTGAATGGAAGTAAGACTGGACCAAGCGATACCGCTGAGCTCAGGTGACTGTAAATTCAATCAACAGTACGAAAAACCATTCATGTTACTGCACTAACAACAGAAAAAGAAGAAAAAAAATTATTGATAGACACTGATTGACAATTTTTACCTGCAGTGAAATTGTAGCACCGGATGTGGCACCAATATCATAACCAAATAACAAGCCACCCAATGCAGGGAACACAAACCTAAATTTTGAAACAACGTACTAAATTAACATGTACACACAGACCAGGACCACTTATGTTTCAAAAAAATAATCCATGATCATTATGAATGATGTTTTTCTGAGTACGAGAGAAGATAAATTTAGCACAATCAACAACGCATAATTCCCTGTATATTAGTTAGTCTCCCCCCCCTCTCTTCTCCATGTTTGTTTTTGGTCAGCAGTTAATTATGTTAAGATTCCACTACAGCAAAGTACATGAGTAAGGTACTCCCAATAATGACTTGAACAGTTTAAGGTAGCTTTTGGGTTAATTTAGGCTCAGTACATTCTCGATTTAAGGTGATGATCCTCACCAACCAATTCTAAAAACCGCTCATATATTGTTTGGATAAACGACATAATTAAGTGCTTATAGCATAAGTGATTATCATATAAATGCTTATGTATAAGCTATTTTTATTATAAAGAAGAAGAAAAAAATCAAACTTTTTTCCCTAGGATTACAAGAGGGCCGTTGCCCGATAAGGAAAAACTAAAGCCTAACAATGCGAGGTGTAGAAACACCAATACAATCTGATAAATATAAAGATCTAATCTGAACAGGACACCGTTCATAGAGAATAAAATCAGTACCAACTTCACAAGGCAAATTTGCTAGAGCTTCCGCACACAAATTTGATTCACGAAAGGGGTGAGAGTGACAAATACAAACATCCCAATCCATCTCCAACAACCTACGGATATTCATCAACAAACTCCAGCCAGTTACAGACCCCCACCTTGTCTGTCAAAAGAGTAGTCACCACTACTTGAGAATCGTCATGTAACTCAAATCTCTGAATAGCTTATGAAAATAAGTCGGAAACAGCTTACACGCATAAGTTGTTTTCATAAACTCTTTCTGCACTCTCGAACAATCTCACAAGTGTTTATGCCAGCAAATAGCCCCAAATAAGTCAATCCAAACATACTCTTTTATGTTATAGAATCAATCCCAAGCTTACTCTTACATACTTACACTTTTGCACATGTTATGAACCAACCCTAATCTCAATTAAAATAAAATTCAGACAATTATCTTACTCTTGCCTACTTAAATTTACCATTTTCTTTCGCAATTCCTATTCAAGCTTGCTACTTAACCAATCTGAGTCTTGATTTTTTTTATGCAAATAGTTACTTTCAAATTCAATGTCTATGAAGCAAAAGCAAGTGGTAAAACATCACATACTTTAATACATATATTACAGTTTTTCACATTACTATCTTATTGAAAGAAGGAAAGTGTGCGAAACATACGGAAGAATTACAGAAGACCAAGAAAATTCCTCTTGGTAAGTTGCATCTGACTCAGAATTGTTCCCAGCAGAATACTCCTTCTGTGCTTGAAGTTGAACCTACCCAGAAGATGAAAATACCAAATTAGACTAAAAAGCATGAAACTTTAAACTTTGATGAGTTTTTCAAGTTTGTGGGTTGGTTCTCACGTTGAATCTGCGGTTATGAATAGAGTGAGAGGTAAGAAGTGGATAAGTGACACGTGTTATCGACAAATGATTGTTAATGGAAGAAGTAATGAAGCGTGGATTGATAGAACAAGTAGAGAAGGGAGATTTTGAGTTGTTTATTGTACTTTGATGGTGAAGTGAGTTGAATAGAGAGAGTTTGAAATTGATGAGAGGTGTTGATGATGATGCCATGATTTGAGACAAGCAAGAATAAGACAGTGTTGTAATGTTTGTCAGTTCATGAGTGAAGAGGAATCAATCATGGTTGTTTGTTATCTGTTTGTGAATCTTGAGAAGTAGTCAATGGCATAGTGTGTGATGCAGGAAGCACACGCAAGATATTTTGTCCAAGGCAAATGTGCCATAACTTAATATAGAAACTAGCAGCATACCCGTGCGAACGCACGGGAGAGGAGCGGCATTGCCGCTCCAAATTAGGTACTATTGAATATTAATTATTGGTTAATAATAAAATATAAAGGGTGAAAAAAAAATTAAAAAATATGTTTGTAATTTAAAAAAACTGAATAATGTATAAAATAATAATAAATAAATATTTTCAATGATTTTTTAATTTCATAAACAAAAAATATATATAGTTAAAAAAAAGGACGAAATAGTAAAAGATTGGTGACATGTAGTGAATAGTGTGGACAGAGTGAATAGCGTGAGTAATAAATAATCGGAGACATGTAGTCACTGAATTAAGAAATTATCCGTAAAATTGCGCAACTCCCTCCAAATAAAATCGGTTCTTCTCGATTAGGGTCGGTTCCAACTATCTGGAGACCCGGCACCGAAAGTTAAAAATAGAATCTTCAATAAAAAAAACATAAAAAGAATAATCCTCGTTTAAATTGTAAATAATATAAATAATACAAAAAAAAATCATCTTTGTAACTACAATACAAAATATTTTTATTTTAATTAATAACGATAAAATATATTCTAAGTACTTAAAAAGCCGTCATTCTAGCAGTTTTTGAAGTAAATTTGTCCATAAGTCTCCATATTAAATATTTTTCAAGTGATCATTAAAAAGTTATCATTCTCAATTGTTATCAATACTAAGTTATTAACTTTTTTTTTTTATAACATAATGGACCGTGAGTAAAACTTCTAATAGGGTCTACTACTATTTTTATTTTTTAAGTAATCCTCCTATTTCTTTTAGAGACCTACAATCATATAATTTTTCTTTTGAGACCCCTAAAAAATGGAGGCTCGGCTCCTTAGATCACCCTACACTTGTGTAGGGCCGACCCTGTTCTCGATGACAAACGTACCGAGACTATTAATACACGATAAGAGACAGTAAAGTAAGATAACTAAGATACTTAGTAAATTATATTTTTTTAATGAAATATGCTATGATGGTTTTAAGGAAAGTATAAATCATAAGGGAAAAACTCGTCCATATACTTTTATTAAAAGTCTGCATATATCCTCTTTTTTTTTTTTGTTCCACGTATTTTTCAATGTGTAGCAAAAACAGTTGCTATAAAACAGGTGCACCTTCATAAATTAAAAATGTGCTAAATAATATGAGATAAGCATAACTAAATATACCTTATTAGAGAAGTAATTAAATATAATTCCAAATAAATTCAAATTCTTAACCTTTAAATGATTATTGACTTTATTAAGAAGGAAGTTAATTGAATTTGTATTCTTTCTAATAAAATTCAATTAGAATTCAAAATGAAATATGAATGTCTGCATAACAATAACAATGTTTTGTTACACCGTAAAATAATACAACAATGATAGGAATAACAATTTATATAATATTGTGGGAAGTACATAGACAATTGTTTAGTAATCTCAGCATATCAAAAAAGTTTAGGACAAACTCATAGCTAATAAGTAGTCAAGGTTGTGCAGCAAAAACATGTATATTACAATAACGGAACAAATCAAAAGAAAGAGGGTAGATATCTAATCGAGCAAAATAATAAGTCAAAGTTTGATTAACAACTTATGCAATTACATCTCGAGACGTTGTTTCTCGATTTTTTCAATCTTGATATTTCTCATCACTTTGTTTGAAGATAGTTTGGCATCGTCAGAGGAAGAATTCTCTCCATGCCTTTTTGCAGGAGTTTTCATCTTAGTTTCATCATCTGAAGATTCTGAAGTAGCAGAAAGATCTTTTTGTGTAGCTAATTGACAATATTTAAAGTTGACATTTAACACATATGAATAATGGAAGACTTGCGGTTGAGAAACTTGTTTGTCCCTATGTTGCGCTCGTAGACTCGGGCATTTTCTGTGTCACGCTCGATTGAGAAACTAAGGTTATGTAAGATTAAATGAATTATAATAATTAAGGGAATATTAGATAATACCTAATGTTGATTAAAATTGATATGATAAATGAGAAGAATAATAAGTTTCTTCAAATTACATTTTGAGAGAGTGGAGGTTCAACAATTAACTTAGACGTAATCTATAACAACAACAAAGTATAGGAAACTATTAGACATTGTTGATAATTCTTATAAGTATGATTCAAATGTAGAATTGTTATAATAATGGAGATCCAATTTATGATAATAAAAGAGATTAATAATTTGTATCACCTCATTGTTTGAAGTTTGTAGTAGGACTGTGCCTTGACTTTAAATGCAAACTCTTTGCCATCATATCATCCAGTGCAGCAGAATATACATGTGGATCAAATTCACCTACCTAGATTAATAAAAATAACAAAAAGTGTTAACAACTTGTGCCGAGGGAATAATTCAGATAAAAATAATGTAATCATGTATCTCAACCATACTGGTTTTCAATTCCTCGGCAGTTTTACCAATCAATTGTTGTCATTCATGGTCCCAGAAAACAAACTGGACCTTTTGATCTTGAAAATGAACTTCAACATCAACTTTGTATATGTAAAAAAATATAGGTACAATGTGACAAAAGAGGCTATGTAAACAACAATTGAAAAAGTTTAATGCTAAAATTGGTGGTAGAAACAACATATAATAAACTAACTTGATTTGTGGATCAGGGGTAACATGTTCAATCGAACATTTATATGGAGGAGCGGTGGTGATTATTTGTTTCTTACATTCAGCACATGGGTTATTAACAATTTAACAATTGTAATGAATGTAGACATGGTACACACATTAACACAACTCATAAGTTCAGAAATATGTTTATGAGGTGCATTATAGGCATAGCGTGATGGAACTGAATACTGAGAAGCTTGAGAGTTTTGTGATGATTGCATATTTCTAGAAATTGCTTGTGTTCCAATTACAATTGGACTTCCAAAGGTAGCTGGCAAACTATAGAATGACATGAAAAAATCAGTTTAATTTAAATAAATGTAACAGTATAAAGGTGTTTTGTTTTTTATAAACAGAGTTAGATGTAGATGAACTTTTTTTGAAGTCACATATTTCCTTTAGATGAAGATCCAACATTAATTTACTTCCCGTCGATGCAATTGAAATACAAAATTGAACTCAATTCTTCGATATGAGCATGCTTAATAAACAATGATCATCGGTCCATCATCAGATTTTGCATTGAAAAAGTCCATGAATTGAGTTTCAAAATCACCCCACAAAGTACATGGTAAATCATTCATATACTACAAAAAAAAACATTGAAAAATGAATAGATTTCTTAGATTGAAAGCCTAAATAAAAATGGCAGAATAGGAGAATGATGTAAAAATAAAATATTATACTGTGCATCTCTCAAAGAAAATCTTATAGGTTGTTTTTTCTCTTCATCCAGCACTTTGCTTCAAAGGTTTGATATTGTAAACAGCTCCAATAATAATAATATATAAACAGCAAAGCAAATTAAATGATGTATCTACATATATTAAACTTATTATACCTGTTTGTCCAATATCAGAAATTCAGGATGCTCTTTTCCAGCATTAGTTACTGTCCATATATCTTCAAGCCTCACAACAAGTTTCCATAGCTCTTTTGAATCGTTGAAAAATTTAACGTCATCAAGAACCCTTGACATCGTCAGTTCTACATTTGAACAATCTCATAAATTTTAAAAATAATAGAAAAAGGGAGAAAGTCATAAAGTATGAACAAAGTATCAACAAATAAAGTATGAATAAAGTATCAACAAAAAAATAAAATAAATAGCAACAAAAAAGAGAAAAAATTGATTTTGGTGATATGAACCAAAAACCTAAAAATAGCAACAACAAAAAAGATAATGATGTGACAAATTTGAAATAGCAACAAAAAACGGAAAAATAAAATAATGTAACACACAAAGGAGTTTTTCATCATGATTTTGAAGATGAAAAAAGAAAATAAATGACACTGAAAAGAAAAAACACACATCTAAAAGATGAACTTTAAGTAGAAAACGGGGGGGAAAAATTGAAGAATAAGAAGAAAGGAAAGAAAATCATCATTCTACCTTCCGAAAGATTAATACAAACACGGAAGTTAAAATATGCTTATGTTTCCAAACATAAATGATTGAAGAAGAAGAAGAAGAAAGAAAATAAACAAACAAACATTGGAAGTTAAAATAGAAAATAACTAACATCATAGGAAGTTTTTTTTTTTACGAACTTTTGAATAAAGACACAAAATAACCCTAAATAAAATTATGTGTCAAAAAATGAAAAAGGGGCAAATTAGGAATTTCATATGTATCTAACTAATATATGTAGATAGATAGTAGTATTACAAAAAGTTAAAATAGTTTTTTTTTTAACCCGCAAAAATGAAGATATACTAACCAAGCAAATAGTCTCATCAGCACAAGATGTGTCAAACAAGATTACAAAAATTTACAAAAAACACCAATCAATCAATAACACAACATAAAACAAAGCTACATCAGACCCAAATAAGTAAGCGGACTAGTCCTCCAGCTATGATAGTTGGAAACTATATTACAATTTGTTGTCTTCAACCACCATTAAGAATGAAGTTTAACCAGCTTGTCCAGCAACTGAATTATGGATTGTTCTAAGTTTCTGAATAACCTATCATTTATTTCGTTCTAGATTATCCATATGCAAAGGAGCCAAATAAGGTGCAAGAAAAAACAACGCGCTCTGAGACCACTTACTTACTGAGTAAGTAAACTGAAGAAAATGGTCTGCCATATTATGAGGAGCCACCGAAGACACACCAATCCAAGACCTAACTGTCGACCAAAGAAAGCCAAAAAAGCTACAAGAAATGAATAAGTGGTGAGTTGATTCTTTGCTCCCGCATCCAGCCACACAAGACTGAACATCTGGAGTAATAATTCTTCGACTTGCCAAATTTACTCTAGTTGACAACCTATCTCGCAACAACCTCCAAGCTAGAATGAACACCTTCAATGGCACCTGTTTGTGCCAAATAAGATCTCCAAAGTCGTCCACAGGCACAAGCTACTAAGAAGTCAGTATCCGATAAGACTCGCGGACTGTATATCCTCTGGTAAGATCAGGCCGCCACTGCCACAAATCTGGAGATTGTGCCTGCAAAATAAAACTGTGAAGTAAAGTCTGAAACTTCCCCAACATTTCCTCCTCCCACACCCACAACTGTCTCCGCCACACCCACACTGCCCCTCCAACCCCCCATCCTAGTGAGAAGCATTCGACAACCGTACACGATTTGTGAACCGCCAAATCAAATAAGTGTTGAAACTTCACGCTCAAGTAAGTCTCATCTAACCAAGTATCAGTCCAAAAAAATGTATTCAAACCATCCCCCACCTTTTTCATCACACACTCCCCAAACCACCCTCCCCCGACTCCATCTTGGATCCTCACAATCACCCTCCACCAAGTTAAAATAGATGTTAAATATGTTTTTAGTCCCTATATTTTGCCCTATAGTAAAAAAGAGTCCCTACATTTTTCTTATAGTGAAAAAAATCCTACAATTTTTTTTGTTATCAAAATTGGTCCCTGCCGTTAATTTTGAAAATGGAATGCTGACGTGGCATAGTGTAGGTCCGTTGTTTTTAGGGTTAAATGTTTTTAATCCCTACATTTTGCTTTGCTTTTAAGAATAGTCCGTACATTTTTTTTTTTGACACAATAGTTCCTACATTTTAAAATTTGTGTAAAAAAAACCTCATCGATCTCCAATCAACTTCCTAAATCCTCCAAAAACAAGCAACTATCACGAGTCAAGTATATGAGATGTCTTGTTTATATGCTTGATTCCAAGCTTGAAGAGAGCAAAGTATATGAGATGTCTTGTTTTTCTGTTTTCCCTCAAAGTTGTTTCTACCGCACTACTCTGCACCCATATAAACTTTTGTTCCCGCCTAAGACAAAGGTCAGGCCATCTAAAAGTTCTACTATACCGGAGCTTGAGTTAAGTTTGACTAATCTTGATGAAATTTGTTCACATACTCATGATTATGAGTTTCTGGTTGGTAAGTAGTTGATTGTTGGGTGTATTTTGTGTTTTGTTTTTGAATTCTGGGACTTTTGCCTAAACAAATTATTTGTAGATGTGATTGGTGTCATGACTGAGATATCTACTGAAAGAGAGTATTTAAGGGATGAAAAGATTACTAAAATGGTTATCATTGAGTTAATTGAACACACGTAAGAATAGATTATATGCAGTTTTATGTAATCAATTTTTTCATTTCAGTGATAGAGTTAATAGTTGATGTGGTTTCGGTTGTTTGTTTGACAGGGGTAAGTGTCAATGTGCATTATTTGGTGATTATGTTGATGATTTGAGTAAGAAAATGGGAAAATCGACTTTTGGTTTACCTATTATTGTTATCTAGTTTGCAAAAGTGGAAATTTTTAGAGGTATTGTTGTTCCGAGTATGTATAAATGTCATTGATTTCTAATGTTCAATCCTATTTCAAATGTATCAAGATAGTATAGGATTGAATTCTATTATTATTAGTTTATAGGTTTCTATTTCTACTATGATGTTCTGAGTTTATATAAATGTCATTGATGTCTAATGTTCGTAGGATTTTTTTATCATTCATTTCATTTATGTTAGGTTCGTATTTAAGTTGAAATTTAGATTTAAGTTTATATGTAAATTATTATAGGACAAGATTGAAAATTCTCCAAAGTTTAGAGTTGATTGGAGTACTGAGTTAGAACATCATTCCTTTGGATTTTTAATTCATCCAAGTGGAAATTCGATTATGCTTGAGTTACATATAAATGAGGGTGAATGCTACATGACTTATGGAAAAATGGTGGCAGTGTTGTTTGAAATTAATGAACTAATTGAGGTCGTTTTTACTTATAAATTTAAAGACGATGATAGTTGTAGGGATGTCAATTTGCATTCGTTAGAGCAGATCCCCATGGGAATTGCCCCGTTCGAAGATCCAGAAACGGAGAATTTTTCCCTGTGGGGGCGGAGAAGGAGGCAAAATCTCCCCCGCATACACTTCGGGACGGGGATCGGGGATGAAGCATCCGTCCCCGCGGATTCCCCGAATCCGTCTATATATAGTTAACTATATATTATTATTATTATTTTCATAATTTATTATTTTCTTGGACAATTGCATAATATTTTGACGTAACTTTATTTGTCTAATTTGGTTGGATATTTACAAACAGTTTTATTTTTTATATTCGACAATTCTAGGTATCTATTTTTAGGGGTGTAATTGGACCGGTTTTGATCGGTTTTGAGTGAATCCGATGTCCGAACCAATGAACTTTGATTGGTTCGGTTTGGTTCAGTTTTTTGTGTTTTTCAAAAATGAATCTGAACCAAACTCATCAGTTTGGTTTGGATACTTTGATCGGTTTTACCTCACATTTTTTTCGATGTATTTTTTCCGATGTATTTCCATGCTATTATTTTTTTCCTAATATACAACAAATACAAAATACATCTCTTTCCTCATAAATTAATCAAATACATCATTTTTTCCGAAAAAGCAAAAAATTATTATGATGGGTTAGGCAAGGAGTGCAAAACTCATATTAAAAGGAAAATCTAAATGAACAAGACCTCCATAAAAATAGACACTCATACCAAAGAGAGGAGAGGAAAAAGTGTTTCTAAGTTAGGGACATAGGGTTACTCAGAAGTTTTTTTTTAAGGAGTTGGGCTGCCTAAAAAAATTAGATGTAGGCTGGGCTGCGGTAAAAATAAAAACAAAATTAACTTAATTATATATATATATATATAGGTATCGGTTTGGTTTAGTTTATCCAATGGATCCTAAAACTAGAACCGAACCAAACCACATCAGTTTTCAATTGGTTCAGTTCGGTTTTCAATCCGAACAAAAAAAATCGGCTGTTTTTCGGATTGGATTGGATCGGATCATCGGTTCAATTGGATTTTTCAGATCCGCTTACACCCCTATCTATTTTGCTATAAATTATGAGACATTTTGTTATGAATTTTTGTATGATTAAATATATGTTGTTATACATTATGAAATATTTTGCCTATTAATTTTTGTATGATTATTAGTAGCTAAATGTTAATATTTTCACCGAAAAATATATAACTTTTGTTATTATTCGATCTCCGTGGATCTCCGCGGGTACCGAGGGGAATCTGTGGGGATGGAGATGAGGACAAATATTCCTCCGTGGGAACAGGGATGGAGGCAAAATCTCCCCCGCAGGCATTTCGAGGCGGGAAATGGGATGCTTCCTCCGCACATTCCCCGCCCCGTTGCTAGATAGTTGTTTTAAGATGACAAGTATCAAGATGCTTTTGATGTACCTCATGATGATAATTATGTCTTGCATGAATATAAAAACAATGGTGTGTTTGGCTGAGAAATGATAGTGAGTGATGCTTATGTAAGTGACACAAAAACCAAGTTTTGGTTAGTTCATTGCATTTTGATTTTTTTTTTTTAATTTTTATGTTTTAATACATTATTTAATTTTTTTCATTGTTATAATTTTGTAGCACTTTCCTCCGGGTACTGCTGATGGTGTGGTTAGAGACAATGAAAACATTATCATTAGAACCCAGCACAAATTAGATGGAACCATGTGCACTATCAGGAAGTACACTAGAAAGGGATGCAAGAAGGAGATGTATATGACAAAGGGATTGTATGAATTTAAGAAGACTGATGAACTTAAGGAGGGAGACAAGCTGGAATTTCAACTCTCTGATCCACCTAAAGTTGTGGTTTATGACATTATTTGTGGCAACAATTAAGTTGTTTGATATTTGAAGTTTGAGCTATTGTTATAAGTTATGTTTTAAGTTATGTATCTATGTTTTTGAACTAGCATTTGTGGTGCTTTATATTTTGGGATATATTCGGTTGATACTTTTAAGTTTTGTGTAGTGTAATGCTAATATGATATCAAACCATGAAGTTAATGTTATTGACATGTTTAGGATTTAAACTCTATATTTGCTTGAAAACCATGTTGGTGTTTAATGTTGTTGACACAGTCTTCCTTTGATGAATTGTGTAATGTAGTTCTACATGTTTTGTTGTTATGCTAGATATTAGCTCCTGCAATTTAATTGTTTTGTTTTAAAAGGCAAAAACAACTATATTGAAACAAAACCCAATCACAAGACATGTTTTAGGTAAAAACAAGGTATATAAAGTTAAAGTTTGGTTTGTACGATAAGCATACGCCCCCCACTCAACAATCCTATATCGTTTTAACTATACACACTGTCATCTGCAAGGTATTATGTACCAGCCCATACACTAGAAACAAATTTTGAGATAAACCAGAAAGTCCACTGCAACTAACAATTTTCCACTCCTCCAATCGCATAAGCAGATAACCATATAGATTATCAAACCTTAAAAAGAGTCACTAGTTGTTGCCTCCACTCCAACATTTGATGATACATGTGCTTATAACTAAGAAAGCAAACCGTCAGCTTCAAAAACACTGATTACAGCAACGTGGAAACCGGTTTCTTATGAATCTGATTGTTGCTCTAATTAAGTACCTTAAGTATTATTATGTTTGTCAAATAGTCATTTAAGTTAACTTTTGTGTAAAAATACTAAATATATGTTGGTGGACTTGTGATATGATATTTGATTTCTAATGTTTATAAATAATTGACTTCAGCAATTAAGATGATGTATCAAACTTGGAAAAAGAATGACTAAATTCTTTAGCATATCCAACAATTAAAGAGAACAATAATGTGACAGCAAATCCAGTCATTTAGATGAGATTTTTGTTTTCAAATGTCCCTCAATTTTTTTTCCACAATACCCCCTCTTTCAAAACAAATTTCTGTAATACCCCACTTTAAGGACAAAAAACAGGGTTAAATACTAATCCCCCAACAAATCTTCTCCTCCCCTTCCAAACCTAGATTCGAAACAAAAAACAAACCTAATCCCCCAACAAAAAAAAAATAAACCCTAAATCTTTAGATCTAAAACTGTAAACCCCATAATCTCATGATAAACTCACAAAAACCCAACAAAAAAAACTACAGAAAAAAATAGGGTTAAATACTAACCCTTGGAGCTCCAAAAATTTCGAATCAGAACTGTTTTCTTTTTCTTTCTTTTATTTTTGTTTTGTTGTTTCTTTTGAAATTTGTTGTTCTATGTTGTTGTTTTTGTATGGTAGGATTTAAGGGTTTTTTATTTTGAACTTTGGTTTCCTGAGTTTTAGAAAGAAAAGAACTTAACATTTTAATTTTGTGCTCTGAATATTTTTTGGACGATTTTCAGTGTGTGTGCATTTTGCTTTCTCTGAAGATTTTTTTTATCTATTATGAACTTTGAAATTTGTTGTTTTGTGTTGTTTTTTTTTATGGAGTGTTATTAAGATTTTTTTTAAATAAAAAACAAAAAATGGTCATTTTCAGGCTAGAAAACAGAAAAAAAAAATAATAATAAAGTGGTCAATGGCGACACTGCAACTGTCGCCACTTGCACATGAGTGGTGGAAGGGTCAGTGTCGCCACTTGCTGCCCCTGCCATGCGCCAGAAATTGTTTCAAAAGAGGGGTTTTACGAAAATTTGTTTTCAAAATGGGGTATTGTGGGGAAATTTTTTTGAAGAACATTTTAAAAAAAAATCTTTAGATAATTCTAATTGTTATTTTTTTTGTGTTAGAGTATGTCATCTATTCAATGAAGTTTTTACTATACATTTTTTTGGTATATACGAATTAAAAATTAATGTAACAATTTCATAGGTGTCAAAAATAATTATTATATATAGTTGGTTAATATATTAGGTATTTTTGTTTGGTTGGTACTGATTGCTATGAAAAAGTTAAAGTTGAATTTATTAAATAAATAAAACTGAAATGTGTTTAAAATAAAATTATTAGCTAACCAATGTGATGAAAATAATTAATTTTGGGTATTGAGTTATTGGATTGTAGTGTCTCTACTACATCGGGCTTATTGTTTAGATATAGGTATGGCTTCATGTGCCCCATGTTTTTTTATAGTGTATAGTGTGTTATGAGATTTTGTTTTATACATGAAAAAAAGAGTATGTACTGCCAGTTTAAAATTGTTTTACACTGTCAACCAGTGACAACTATGTATTTTTACATGTCATCCATTTCACCCGTCTAAAATAATTTTACACTGTCGGTGCATTCAATTAAATTTTTTATACATTGGTTAATGTTGAATATATCAATGCGTTAGGTTATGCTAACTGCAATGCCTACTAATTTGGCTAGATTTTTTCAATGTGGGAATATTTTCCCTCCTAGGTGAAATTTTAAATTTTGTCACTCTCCTCTTTTTTTTTATCTATATATGCATATGAGCATTTATATTTCAAACCTACACTAAAGTTCAACCTTTAGTATATATTTATAGTATCAAATGGCTTGCAGATACTCACATTTTTCGAAGAAGCTTGAAGATTTCGTGGGAGGTGTGCCAATAAGAACTTTACCTGAGTTGTTTTGATTAGCAATTTGATTGAGGAGCTGTTGTTGTTGTTGTTTGGTTTGATTTTATTGTTGAAGGTGTACTATTGATATGTGGTTCTCTGATGATCATTCCAATGACATACCAAAGTTTGTGCTTTTTAAGTGCATCTTATATTTGTTGTTTTTTTATTTATATTCTTGTGAATTGAGTTAAAAAATTGATATATTTAAATAAATTTAATTTATATTTATATTTGTGTAACATATTTAGGATGAAGATGAGGGTGAAACATGGTGATATTGTAGTTGTGTTTGCAGTTTTTGACAAGGATGTTCAAAATTTGACAATTGAGATTTGTCCTCTTTTGTTAACCATGGTTTGTGCTTGTGTTTGATTTTTATTTTTATTTATTGATTATAGTTATTTGTATAATTGAAAATCTATTTAATTTGTTATGCAGGGAGAAAATTGTTCACTTTATCCACATGAAATGTAATGCTTTTATGGTGATGCATATCTTTGTAAAGTTGAAAAGATAGATGATGCTGATTTTTTATAATTTACCTTCTTTTAAGGTTGCATATGTGTGCAATAATGTTGGTGTTGTCGACATGTTTTTTTGATGAATATCTCCGTGACATTGATAATCATGTTAGTACCTTGACTTTAATCTTCTAATGTATCTTAATTTATTAACTGCTTTTATTCTAATGTGTATGTTGAAAAAGATTGAAGGCACGAAGGATGAATCACTCAAAGATCTTACTGAAGGTGAGGTTGTTTACCATTCTTCGTGTGGATCCAAGGAGATCAGCAATTGTGATGATGTTGCAAGTCTTTCTAGCAACATTGTTAATGGAGAGGTGAGGAAAAATTGTGTTGTAGTTACATTGGGTTTTATGAGTCTATTTTATTTTAGATGATTTATTTGTTAGTCATTGTTGTATAGGTGAGTTATGCAAATGAAGTTGTTGCTGAAAAGGTTAATTTCAGTCCTAATATGTATCGTTACCTTCCTGCTACCAATGTGAGAGAAGAAACAAGTAGAATGAAAGATCAACATATGTGGAGAAGTTTATATATGCTAAGAGGAAATGTTGTGTTAAGAGAAAGCTCCAATTTGATGACAATGATGTTGGTGATGTAATTGAAAACAAGTCTACCAAATTTGCTAAGTCTGCTTAAGTTAGTGGTTCATCTTTGTTGTAATGTATATATATGTATAATGTGTTCTTGTGATGTTGTATAACCGGAATAATAGTTTATGTCGTGTTTTTGTGTGTCTTTTATGTCTAATATGTCTGATTTATGTTTTATGTGTAAGTTAGTGTTGTTGTAATGTGTTGTATTCAAGCTTCAAGTGTGTTTGTAAAATTTCCAGTTGGTTCTCTGTATTGCAATGTATGTTCTCATATATTGGTATTAAATCAAGTGTATGGTGGTTAAGATTAGCAGTTCACAAGTTATAAGTTAAATTTTTGTTGGTGTATCATTATTTTCTTCTTTATGTTCTAACTGCACACAAGGGAAAACAATAAAAAAAAAACTATCTATTTGAATTAGTATACTGCATAAAATAATTTTAATTAGCTCTTTTAGGTTTAACAAGTACATGTTTGGGTAGTATCTCAATGTAGAGCCAACTTATTGTTCTTGGTGATTTATCTAGATATAGAGTTTTTATTTTATTTTAAATTACATGTATATTATACATAAAGTTGTGCCAAAATATATTAAAGTTAGAAAAATTAAAAATGTTTCTTTTGGTAATAGAAGTGAAAGAATAAGGGCTTGTTTGAAACAGTTTCCAAATACTGTATTTTAGTTTTAAAAAATTAAAAAAGAAAAAACTTGTTTGAAAGTCCTGTTTTCAAAAACTGTTTTTAAAAACTGTTTCCAATTGTATTGCTTTAAAAACTAAAAAACAAAAACAGGTTATATGTGTTTTGCTTTTTTAAAAACAGTTTTCTAAAACACTTTTATAAAACACATTTTAAAAACTAAAAACCAAAAGTCTTTCAAACAGGCTCTAAGTATGGGTGTAGTTGGAAAAATTAATCAATTTGAAAGTGTATTCTTATATTTTTATTTTAATTTTGATTGGTATATTAGATTAGTTGATAGATAAGTCAGTTTTCGTGGATAGATGGATTTTTTAGAAATTTGTGTGAAGTAAAATTTAATTTTCAAACAGGGTTTTTTTTTTTTTTTTTTTCGTTTGAAATCAATTTTGAGTTATTTACAAGAGAAATATATGCGGTCCTTTTAGCTATAGCCAATCTATGTTTAGTCAGTTTCTCAATCTAGAGCTAAGTTATTATATTTGGTGCTATTTTTAAATGTAGAGATTTATTGATTTTATGTGTATATTATATATATCAGAAATACTTGCATGGACTATTAAAATGATGTGTATTTTAAAATAATTAAATGATATGTGTTGTTTTGTATGTGTGACCAAATTCAATCTAAATTTTAATGGTTTATGCAAATTTTTCTCTATGGATATACTCTATGGTAAATATATAATATATACCTCAATAAATTGAATTATTTTTTTGTATAAATAATTGGATCTACTACTCTTTCTGGTTCTAATTATAGGAAAAATTTGATTTTTTAGATACATTGAAAATTGTATGTGTGATTTATATATTATAATCTAGGTATACTATATTTCAATGTATCTTAAAAGAGTTGATAAAAAAATTAAATATATTCAATTTTAATCTTTAACTAAATATAAGTTTTTTCAACCATTTTTATTTATATTTTGGTACTGATGGAGTATATCATACTCTCTCTATCATTTATTATAAGCAAAAATGTACATTTTAAATTCATTATAAATTGATATATCTGGTCTATAATATAGGTCAAATACATTAATTATTTAATAAATCTGAAAAGTTAATTTGTGCTTATAATTAACGATCGAGCAACTAAACTTTTATTTTTTTACAGAGAAGTTTCTTTTGGGTTATTTTAATTAAAAAGTTACAAACAAACTTTGTATAGAGAAGTTTCTTTTGGGTTATTTTAATTAAAAAGTTACTATCACGGTATTCATTCATAATGAGATTTCATTGCTATATTAATATTCATAGGGCCTATAGTGTGTATATTTGGTCTTAACTTTCACACCTGATAGTAAGTTTCTCTTACACTTCCATTTTTCTCATAAAAGTAAAATAGGAAAAAGTATGGTTCTTTATTTTTGTCCTCGAAAACATTATTTAAGAGTTGTATGGTTTTAGTTTTATATAGTTGTGTTTCCAAACTTTCATTCTCAGTTTTTCCTTTGTTATAGCTGCCGATTTTTCAAAACCAATGGCAACACAAAGAGATATTGATTGTGGTATCATATCTGTGAATCATTACAGCACAAATGGAATATATGAGGTAAGGGTTCTTAGGAGATGAGGTGTTCCTGATTATTCCAGGCTAGAGATGTTTGGTTTGGTGGACATGATTTTAATTGGCAAACACGTAAGTTACTATGTTTAGATCTATTGTGAAATTAGTGATTGTTAGTCGAACATAGTGATTTTTTTGCTGGATTTATGTGTGATGATTTATTCTAATGGACTCTGTTTTTTTTTTTATAATAGGGACACAAGATTTAAGCAACAATTTCAAGTGATGTACTTTCCCTTTTTGATGAACAATTCTTGATGGAAGAGTTTATAGGATGTCAGATTTGATCGTAAGATTGAACGCTGGTCACTCCTTTTAACCTATCATAGGTATTGTAAGTTTTTGTTTAACGAGAATTCAAAGGTATTGGTTCATTCCAGCGTATGGTCTTTCTTTGATTGGAGCGGATAATGTTATAAAGAAAACAGAAATTTTTAAGTATTTGGTTGGTAAGTTGATGATCTTATTGTTATTATAAATTTTATTGAGTTCATGGTTTATGCACCTTTAAACATTGGTTGGCGTGGTTTCAAGTATTCATCATGATAAAAACTTTTACCTCGATGGAAAAGTTACTAGATCTGTCACTTTTAGGCTAAATGATCAAAGGTTTGGACGCTTTTTCGTGATTGGAGTGTTGTTATTTGTTATTTTTAGTGTGATCATTTTGTAATGTTTTATATGTTTAATTTAATGTAGGAAATCTTTTTCCTGTGAGCTTTCTAGTGATCTTGTTAATGAATTTCAAACCAATGTCAAATGTTGGACTGCCAATAGTGGTTTTGCAATTTGCGAAGATTAATATTATCCAAGACTATGAGTTATTGCTCTCTCTCAGTGAGAAATTTGTTATTGCATTGTGTGTTTAGCTTTTTTCTAAACCATACTTTTGATGCAAGGTTCTATCTTGGTGCAAGGAGTTGAACGTGTTACCAAGATACTTGTGAATCCGTCAGCCGCTGAAACTTTAGAAATGAGTGAGTTGTACATTAAAAAAATGAAGTTGCCTAAAGTAGCAAGATTTAATATAAATTAATATATATTGCATGTATATCAAAACAAAATAATGTAACAAAAATTATGCAGCGAAATATATTGAAACGAAAATAATGTGGAGAAATATATTATTAAATAAACAAACTTACAATAAAAAATTGTGTAAAAATTAGTGCGTAATTGTTTAAAATTATCTAAATAAACAGAGTTAAGTATGACAACCTAGACCACTTGTTTTGGGAATACAAGTTTAACGCCAACAACAATAAACAATGGTTTCATATGTTTGAAAATATGATGCATGATTGTTACCAAAGCGAGACACACTCCACATTCTCCTCCTTAATTATTCTCCAAGGAAGGAAAAAACCTTCAACAATATTATTAAACTAAATTTTTTAAATAACAAAAAAAATCAAAGACACTTTAATACGCAAATAAGGGGTTTTAGATAAGTCATCTTCTTACAAAATATATGAACCAACAAAAATTCAAACCCTCTTTTCCGTTTTTTTGGAAAGTTAATTTATTAACCACCTCATATGCCTTGTTTTAATTTTCACCACTCCTTTTAAATCATTGCAAGTTGCAACTGCAATTTATGTGCCTATATAAAAAGTTATTAAAAATATTGTCTTATAATTCATACTTTACCTAATCCAATTATCAACAAAATATTAAATTGAATAGATAAAGTTTTTTATAAAGTACAAATTGTTTGAAGAAATGGAGGATAAATTCAACTTGATAAAAAAAGGAACAAAAGGTTGTTCCACAAGGCTACAAAAACATGCCCCGACGTGTCTTGAAATTAACGGTCGATCCACCAACTCATTTGCTCCTTCTACGGATGTATTAAGTTCAAAGGCAATTCCTTTATTATCTCCGATTGTATTATTTTCACAAACATTATTTGGAGAGAGTAATGTACAAGCTCAAATGGTACAAAATAGTGGTATCAATGATAATGACATTAGTAGTGGGGATATTAGTTTGTATTCCGTGCAAAACACCGTGTGGAAACATCCAGCTATGACCCCATTTCAAGAACCTTCATCTTTGTGCAATTTCTTACAAAAACAATGTGTTATTGTGAGCAATACTCAATGAGATGGAGCGGCTCTATTTTTTACACTATTAAATGTGTATGATATTTTAAAGTTATTAGGCTAACATTATTTATTTTTAGTACTGAATTATTAATTAATTTCAAATATCTTTAATAACTTTGTTTAGTTTTAATAATAATTTTTACATTTCATTCCATTCAAAATATGACAAACATCTCGGTTTTGCTTCATAATATATTTTCTATGCTCACTAACTAATATATGAACAAAATGACAGTAACTAACTATTATTGACATAGTAGCACAATGCATTCATATGGTGAAATATATAGTTGAAAAAATGCAATACAAGTACTTTGTAGAAGATCGCCTGATAATATATCCTTTTAGACAGAGTTATTTTGATTGATTTTTTTTAGTTCATATTTTTTTATTACCAACTATATATATATATCCTAAATAATTACACATGAGTAAAAGACAAACAGACAATATTTTGCGCCACCAATCTTTTTGATTGGTTATTTAATAAAAAAAAGAAGGCATATTTTATTAAAAAAAATCATCAATTGTGTATAAGAGTTAAGACACATAATTCTTTGTTAAAAAACGACATAATTTGATTTATTTTTTTGAAAAAAAGTAGACTATAAAATGTCTAATTTCACCAAGGTGATAATTATTTAACCATATTCAACTTGTTACAATTCTCATGAGTATGGTTTGCTCAACATATATTTCACAACTTGTTAACAATGACACAATTTTAAGACTATATTATTTTTTCTTCTTTCTTAGGCACATAAAATGAGGTGACGAGATAATTTTTTTCTTCTTTCTTCATTACAAATGTATTTACGTTCACATTTTGATATTATGGTGATATCATACAAAGTATCAACATTGGAGAATGAGATGAGACAATGTTTTCAAGGAAAATTTTAGTTTTTTGGTTTTGCTTCTTGCATTTCTATTATTTCTTATTGATTCAAGTAACTTCAACTACAACCTAAAAGATAAAATGAGTTACAGTTCTTGCATCCTTAATGATTTGTGCATCTTTGTTTTGGATTTTGGTTCTTGCATTTCTATTGATTTGAATTGATTCAAGCATCTACATCCAAGTTGATTCACTAAGTTTGTGAAAAACACCATTTTCTTCTGAGCAATTTATGAGTTTGAAATTGAGAAACTTGCAAACATGAATGAGATGATTTCTCCCGTAGTAACTTTGAGATACTGCAGAATACAATCTACAACTTGCAAATGTTTTGCCCTTGAATCATGCACGACTTGGTTCACTACGTTACTCGCATAAGTTAAATCATGCCTATTGTGTCAAGCAAATCAACTTTTCCACTAATTTGTGATATTGCACCTTGCCAAATTTTACATTATCTTCTTTATATTCATCTTATGATTTTGTTCGACGAGAACACTCGATGTTTGTAAGCTTGTTTGTTTCGTGCAATAGACTAAGTACACATTTTTTGCGAGATAAAAATGTCTTGAGTGGGTCAACTCAAAGAAATACTTGGATAATCCAATGTACTTCATCTTGAGACTTGAGTAGGTTGAATTGTGATAGTGTTGTTACTATGTCGAATGGAGTTGCTGCTTGTGGAGGAACTATCCATGATTGTGATTGTGATGGTAACATAATGCTAGAATATGCGCGAAAAATATGATGTTGCTCTATCTTGCATGCCGAGCTTTGGGTATTTATCATGGTTTAACGCTAGCTAAAAATCATTAACTCCAGAGTCATTATTGTGAGTGATGCACTCACAACTATTAATGTGATTCAAAGCGGGGTGTCTACCTCTGGTGAAGATCATTATCTTATCTATAAGTTGTGGGTCATATCCAAAGGATGCATGTCATCCGGGAAGCCAACCAAGTAATCAATACCCTTCCTTACTAAACATGAGCTTAACTTAGATTTACATTTGAATGTTTTTGACATCATTTCTTACTTTCTTTCACACTTTGCCCTCGAGTGACTTTGCAGGAGTTTCTTTCCAAAAACCGAATAATACATACTTTTATTATTTCCATTGAATATTATTTCATTTCATCAAAGATAATTAATAGAGAAAATATTATTAGAATTTAGAAGGACAAAAAAGGAATTTAATTTATATATATTGTTAGTGCAAATTTATTTTACAATACTATACTTTCAATAATATATTGACACATCATATAATGTGTTTTAAAACGCATAACATGTCACATTTATTATATAATGTGGTAGCACATTATCAGATGCATGCGAAAAATAACTTTATAGTGACGATTGATGGTTAGTTGTTATGAAGCCCGGATACGTGATACGATACTGATACGAATCCGATACGGCGATACGAGAAAATTTTCAAAATCCCCGATACGATACTGCCGCGATACGTTATTTAAAAATTAAATTTAGAATTAAATATATAAATGTACAATATATAAACATAACAAAAATCGACAATGATAATCAATTAACATTCAAATTACTCAAATTGAGTAAATAATTGACGATTACATGCTGAGCAAACACGTGACAATTACATATCTTAAGTTAAGTAAGTACTACCCAAAAATAACATAACTAGTACTATCCAAAAAAAACATCATAAGTACCACACAAAGAACATCATCCTCTAACATTCACTATTTAAGAGGAAACACATATTGCTGGTATGATGTCCTCCAATTCTTTCATCATTTGACATTAGTTGTCCGATACTTCTCTGATACGCGTATCAGAGAAGTATCCGACACGTATCAATAATTTTTTATTTAAAAAAATAATATTAATTGTCTGATACTCTCCGATGCGAGTATCGAAGAGTATCGGACGAGTATCGACATCGAACACGATACTATGCCATTTTTGGAGTATCGGGGTTTCATGGGTCAGTTGAAACAATAAAATAATGCAAGAGGAGGAAAAAATAATTGTGTATGGGTAAAATTGTAATTGAAAGAAAGAGAGGGATGATGTTGCAAAACGTGTGCTATTCAATTAGGGCATTCGTCGAGTAAGCTCTGAACCAAACCACAGAGCTTCAATTCGCTGGTTAGTGCAGTCAGTTCCAACTCCAATTCTTCATTCAGAATCAGAACCTATCAATTTCCAATCGCGTATTCATCTTTCTTCTCCGATTCACGCTATCAACTCAACCTAACCGATTCCCAATCTCAACCACACACTCTTCTCTTCGTTCGGAATCTCTTGCCGTCGGAACATGTCGGGCGGTTTCTTTCGTGTAAGGATATCGTAAACCCTTGAATTTGCAATTTAAATTAATCATTTGTTTATTGTATTGAATCGAAGCTAGGTTATGTAATCATTGTTCAGATCTTATCTGTTTTAATACTTAGGGTGACTTTAATTTGATGAAAATTAAGTATTATATAATATGAAATTACATTTCTTATTTATGAAATTCTTAGGGTTCAAAGCTTTGAATATTTGTTGATCAATAACATGTTCAATTTCTACATTTATTGAATCTATTTGTAAATTGTTAACAATAAACTGAATGAAAGAGTTGTGTTGTAATTCAACTTGTTAGTGTGCTGTTATCTATTGTTGTGCATCAATCATCAATCGTGTACTAATATTTTGGCCTTTTTTGCCATTCATGTTACTTAGCTTATGAATTATATATGTTGAATTTTGGATATAGGGTACTTCTGCCGATCAAGACACTCGGTTTTCGAACAAGCAAGCGAAGCTGCTTAAGTCGCAGAAGTTTGCACCAGAGTTGGAGCATCTGGTTTGTTTACGCCTTGATTAAGTCAAATTGATTGTTTTTTTTTTCCTTCTTTTTCTAGGGATATTTATTTATTACAACTGCTTTTGCTTATTTGGAACCAAAAAATCATGGTGTACATGGACTTGATGTTTTTATTTTATTTAATTAGTTACAGTGCCTTCTTTTCTGCTTCTTTTTGTTTCAATTTGAGCCATGCTTGAAAATTGATTTGTAGGTGGACACGACGAAGGTGAATATGGAAGTAATGAAGCCTTGGATCGCCAGAAAAGTGACTGAGCTTCTTGGGTTTGAAGATGAAGTGCTTATTAACTTCATACATGGTCTTCTGGAAGCGAAGGTAATTTATTGTTTTAGAATTATCTCGGAGATTAATGGTACTTTCAACATTCTATTTTTATTTGCCAGGTCCATACATTATATTGTTTCTTTATTATTACTAAATTGTTATTTGTTGAAATCTATGACATTTATTTCGAACATCTATTCACTTTTAGGGTGTGTTTGGTTTGTTAAAAAATAAGAGACTGGACATGATCACTCCAGTTGTATTGTGTTTGATTTTAAAATTGTTGCCGAGTTTGGACAAATTAGCGGGCAAAGAATTGGACAAAAACTGAAATTCCTGTCATCGCTAAACCACAAGACAATTTTTTGTCCCAAGTACAAGTTGTCTAAAATACCAAAATAACCTTTTGTCCATCAAACATCGTACAAAATAAAAAATTGTTCAATACCTTAAATGTTTGTCCTATGTTGTTATGTACTTACTCTTATGTTGAGTTGTAACTGCAGTTTTTTTCCTCTAAATGAACTACCATTTTCATTTTTGATAATGCCATACTTTAGTTTTTTACCTTGCAACCTTCCGTTTGGTATGATGCAGATAGTGAACGGGAAGGAAGTTCAAATACAAATTACTGGATTCATGGAAAAAAACACTGTCAAGTTCATGAAAGAGCTTTGGACACTTCTTCTCAGTGCACAGAAAAATGCTAGCGGCGTTCCTCAGCAGTTCTTGGATGCTAAAGAAGAAGAACTACTGAAAAAGAAGGTTCGTGAGTATTTATTTACCGTTCATTGGGTATAAAATTATCATTTTCCTTACGTTTGTTGGGAGATGTTGGAATAAATTTGTTTCCTGTGGATTAATTAGGCTGAACATGATAGAATAACAAGTGAAATTCAGAGGAAGAAAGATAAGGAATGTAAAGAGATCAGGGAGGAGAGGCTGAAGAAACTGGTAATACTATTTGTTCGTTGCTGGATTACATTTCATAGGGCTGAGATTTTGGTTTTAACTTCCATTTGTGTTTTCATTGCGTTCAGCTAGCTTCTGCAATTATTTGGGTTCATGTCCTTTACCTCAAACTACTGTAGGACGGAGGATTAGATGCGAAAGATAATGATACTGCTTCACACCCAACTTTGAAGCCCAGGGATTCAGGGAACTACATTCAGGATGGGAAAGACACTGACAAGAGGAATGGTGTTAGAGCAAGGAACAGGTATAATGGGTCAATTCCTTATTTTTAATCATTATGTGATGATTTTTGTTTTTTTTCCTTCATTTTCTTATTGGTTTCACAGTGGGTCCATAGAATTGCCTAAGCATCCAAAAAGTTACATGAAATTTGTGAACTGCCTGCATTATGGAGTCATTTTTAACTCACTCATTGTTATTTTTTTGATATTTTGAGAGTTGTATTGGATGTGGGAATAACCGCAGTTCAGTTTTCAAGTGATACCATAAGCAGTAATTTTTTATTTCCTTTTAGCTTAAACTTTATTATTTTGTTGCTGGTTTGGTGTTCGGGCTGAGAGTATCTTGGTGAACTTGTCTCTGCGCCTACAAAAGTTGTTAATTGAATTCTCGAGTACTAATTGACTTTTACTCTGTTCTAGGGTTTCTAGGTCCCCACATTCACCTGCAGTTTCCACCTCACCTCATCGGTACCACCATTTAATATCACACTTAATATATTTTCCATCTTATATATTGGATTGAAATGCTATAATGTGGTATTTGATATCTTTGACAGAGGTTCACCTTCAAGGGCAAACAGTAAATCATTTTCGAATTCCCGAAGTCATTCAAGGTATGCTTTTACATGCACAATTTTTTTTTACCTTTGGCTTGATTTGTTCATGTAGCTTTTGCCATTCACTAGTGTACTTCGATGGATATTAGATGTTCAATTTGGCCAGCTAATGGGTCTTTATTTTGTTTCCCTCTCCTTTTAGCCTTTATTGATGAGTAATATTGCACATTTAATTTATTTATATTTGGATTTGTCATTTTGAATTAATGGGTCTATTTTGTGTAGTGGTAGACACATGTCAAGGAGTATATCCAGATCTCCAGAGGCTCGAGGACGTTCCGTTTCTTCTGGAAGGATACAACGTTCTTCACGGCAACAGTCTATTTCTCCTCGAAGGCGCTCACCACAACGATCTCCTCATAGGAGGCCATCTTATTCAAGGAGAAGATCAAGATCTGCCTCAGACTCCAAATCTCCTCCTATACGACGTGGAGTGCATTCTCCATTTCGTCGACGCAGAACACCATCTCCTGTTAAAAGACGTAGATCCCCCTCTCCAGTGCGGCGACGTAGATCGCCCTCTCCAGTGCGACGACGTAGATCACCCTCTCCAGTACGACGACACAGATCACCACCCTCTCCAATACGGCGACGCAGATCACCACCCTCTCCAGTACGACGACACAGATCACCTTATCCTGTGCGGCGACGCAGATCACCCTCTCCTGTGCGGCGACGCAGATCACCTTCTCCTATGCGACGACGCAAATCACCTTCTCCAATGCACCTACGTAGATCACCATCACCTGTTAGACGAAGAAGGGCACCCTCGCCCATGCAACAGGGATCTCCTAGCATCCGGCGTAGGTCACCTTCACCGATGCGCCGAATACCACCAAGCCATGGGCGTAGGTCAAGCTCTCCAATGCAATCCCCCACAATGCGAAGGTATGATAGTAGAACTCCGCGGCGCAGGTCTCCGTCTCCCTTGCGGTATAGATCACCTGTTCCTGGCAAGAAAAGATCTACAAGTGCCTCCCCTAAGAGGTCTCTTTCTCGAGATCAATGGAGTTCTCAGTCTCCTGTACGTGTATCTCCATCTCCAGCCAGGAGAATTTCACCAAGTCACCAAAGAAGTCCTGTGCAGTCTTCTATGGGAAGAGTCAGGTATGTGACACTTGAGGGAATGCTTGAATAAGTTTATTTGATTTTTCTTTGATGTGTATGCTTTTAATGTGATAATAGGAAATCTTTAAAAAGAAATATTTCTTTAATTCAATTTTGAAGTAGGCTTATAGTTTAAAAATCAGAAATACTATAATGGTTATACTTATACTCCATATCCTGTATGTAGCTGTGAAATTTTGCAGAATGATACCTTAAATAAGGTTTATTCTTACAAGAAAATTTATGAAATCTGTGGGGATACCCATGTCGCAGGGCGCAAAAGAAGTTGTCACCGGAAGTTTATCAACCCTCTAGTCCTTTGCAGTCTGTACAAAGAGATAAAAACGGCAAAGCTTCAGGCTATAAATCTCCAGATTCAATGTCCACACCAGATAAGTCTCCAATTCGATCAATATCACCACAAGCAAGAAGTAGGACCATCAGTAAAAATAGAAGGTAATTTTTCCATGACTTCTAATACAATATGTTAATCTGCTCATGCCTGCCTGCTGTAGTTAGTTTATGCATATTTATTTGGCTTTTGAAAATGTTTAGTCCACGTGAAATCCCTCTGAGGCAAACAAGAGAGAACTTAACCAAGGAAGGAAGCTCGAGTCCACCAAAGAAACCAACAAACCATAAGCCTAGGCATGACATCCCAGAGACCAGTGAAGGAGCAGAAGAGGCATATTATTCTAGGTTTGAATATGAATTGGATAACTTTCATTTATTTCTACTAAATGTGAAGAATGTAAGTCACTGTCACTGATTTGTTTATTGTTTTGCTCGCTTCTTTTTTCCCTACCTCTCTTGTAGAGAGCGCAGATATCCTAAATCAAATTCATCTGAAAAGAAATCAAGTCACTCCTCCCCGGTTAGTAAGCAAATAGGTTCATCAGCAAAATTTCATCATGAAGATGAGTTGTATCCTGAAAGGGCAGCCAGTCATCTGGATTCTGAGTATAATCATTATGATAACAATAAACGGAGTAAGAAAAGCCAGGATATAAAATGGTAATTTGATTAGCATACTTCACTTGTTCTAACTAATTTGAATGACTGTGCATTGTACATCTCTGATACTGGTGAACTCATTTGGCAGTGATAAATCTTCTGGCAAGGGAGATGAGTCTCCTGGTCAACAAAAGTCACCAATGAACAAAGAATTTATTTCTAGCGAGAAGCCTCATGATTCTTATGCAGCGGAAATAAAAAAATCCGATGACAAGGATCAACCCAATTCAAAATATACCAAAAGCAGTGATCAACACAACAAATCAGAAGCTGCTCAAGATTTAGTTGGAAAAGTTGATCACGTCAATCAGAGTGCTTCTTATGATTCTGTTTCTGAAGAAAGTGGTAAGCATAGAAGGGATGGAAAGGATAGGAGAAAGCATAAAAGGTCAGAGAGAAAAGTTGACTCATCTGATGAGAATGATAGTTATGATTCTGAGTTAGAGGACCGGAAAGAGGCCAAGAGGAGGAAAAAAGAGGAGAAGAAGAAGCTGCGAAAGGAGGAAAAACATCGAAAGCGGGAAGAGCGGCGACGTAAAAGGGAAGAACGGCATGCTGAAAAGCTGAAAATGAAGAGTAAACCAGACTATATTTCAGACGACGATGAAGTTGAACGAAGGGATGATGAAGAGGCATCATATGATCCAAAGAAGCTTGAGATCGAGCTACGGAATAAGGCTCTTGAATCCCTTAAAGCAAAGAAGGGCATCAATAATTAAATAATACACTTCTGTGTTTTAAGTTGTTTTATGCATTAAAAACTTCTTCAGAAATATCTCCTTAGCTTCTTTAAACACATGGATTTGCAAATGTTATGTTATTTATTTTTTGGTAAATGTTTGATGTAGTCTATCTTTAATGCTGGCAGCCGAATTGGATAAATGACGATTTCTGAGCAAATCTGTTGAGTACAACTCTATGCAGACATTCCTCTATATTTACCGGTAATACTTGTCTCCCCTTTGTTGGGAATTTTGCGTTTTTATGGTGGTGCATTTTTTATTTTCTTTTATTGTTTTGATTGCTATCTTGGTTCATGGTTTTCTTGTTTGTTTTCTTTTATTTTTCCCTATGGCTTTGATGTGGTTGCTAGCATTTAGTTTCTTATTTAGGGTGCTGGCATTTAGTTTCTTGTTTAGAATAAGATTGATCCGAAGGTCTTGTGAATATTCATGAGTTTGATACTAAATTAGCTTTCTGGTCAATTGGTAGATGAATTTATGTCAACTCTAGATGACCTGGTGAGCAGACCATGTGCAGAACTATATTTTGAACTCCAAATCAGGTGAAGTTTTATGTTTTCTGGAAATTCTTCAAGTTGGTCCATCTTGAAGTTGATGCAGCTGTATGTTTTGTACATATGTTTTGTACCAGACGTACTTTGATTGTGTGATAGACTATATAATTATATTATTTTTGTCATTCTGGTAGGTGGTTTTTTCTATTTGTTGCTTCACAGTGCAATTATTTGTGTATGATTTTCCTGCTTTGCACTTTTTTTGATAATATCTGTGTTTGTGTGGCTGTTACACTTGTACAGTATGTTTAAAATTTCTGACCTATATCTTTGTTTTGGGCATGGTAACGACCCCTGCCCTTTTATTCACTGCAAAAAACTTGACCCTGTCTTGATGGGTTAAAAATTCTGCATCCCTTCATATGTGTATTTCTTAACCGTGATGATTTTGTTTTTTTTTTATCACTAGCATTTGACATTAGACATCTTATAACCTACAATTTTAATTTTTTTATCACTATTTTCTTAATCATCAGATGAAGATGAGAACAATGCACTTAGTGTATTTTATATGGTGTCCGATATGCAATGCAACAATTCGTGTTCCAATAATAATGTCCTGTTTGAAACAATTTTAGTTTTTTGTTTTTAAAATGTGTTTTATAAGTGTTTTAGAAAACTATTTTTAAAAAGAGAAAAACAGCTTCTTGAACCTGTTTTACTGTTTTAGTTTTAAAAACTGATATACAGATAACTGTTTTTTAAAACACTTTTGTAAAATTGGATTACCATTCAAGTTTTTTAGTTTTAAAATTTTTAAAACTAAAAAGTTGTTTTTGAGAAGGGAGTCAAAACAGGCCCCAAGTGTTTTAAAATGATTGGTATTTGAAACATGTGGGATGGAGTAAGTATCAAAGGGAGTTGCATTTTACTTATTGTATTAGTCTCTTTTGAATTGTTTGTCTTTTGGTTAGAAAATTAGGGGGTGTACTGAATTGAGATTTCAAAGGATTTTAAAAGAGAATTTTATAATAAAAGAATCTCGTGGTATTCAATCAAGATTTTTATGGAATGTAAATAAATCTGTTGGTATTCAATTAAGACAATTAAGATTTTTTTTTCAGGGCAACGAAATCTGTTGGTATTCAATTAAGATTTCTCACTACTTATAAAATGTCTTTTGGTATTTAAAAATATACGGATTTCAATAGATTCTTTTGTGAAGTGGATTTTAATGGATTTTATGAGACTTTTTAGTTGAAAATACACATACCAACAATCTCACATAAACCCTCGAGACTTTTTCAAACTCACTCAAGACTTTTTTTTTTCCTTCTTCTTCCTGTGACACACACGACACACCGGTTCTCATCTCTCTCACTTTGCTCTTCTATTCTTATGTGGTCATGGGTATTTGCTGTCATGCTATATTTGTATGTTGCAGCCCTTCTTTCTTGTACAGTTTTCACAATGCTATATTTGTGCCTTATGCTTATGACAACCTTTTTGCCTCTTAAAAAAAACACTTCTCTCTCACTCTCGTTCTTTTTCTATGATGCAGTACCATTCCATTCATATATGTTTTTTTTTTTTTTGTTGACAAGTATATACCTTGATTTCCTTCAGATAACATTTCTTTTCTTTTTCAAAATTATTATTACTACTGCTACTGTTTAAAAGATTTAAAACTTTCATTGCTTTTATTTCTTCATTTGCATTGATCCTTCGATTTTCGAGAGACTCTTTTTTATACATAAAAATTTAGGGCAAGGGAATGATGTCCGAAGAGAGACTATGGTAATTCAGAATTAGGTTGAGAAACTTTATAATTTATTTATCATTTTTTTATTTACTCTAATAATTTTTTTCATTAAAAATCATTAAAAATCCATAAAGTACATTGAAGTCCATTGAAATCCTGCCTTAAAAATCCTGATTGTAAAAAATCTTTTAAAAAAGTCTTTCAAAATCTCACAAAATCAATATAGTCTCTCAAAATCTTCAAGATTTTTTTCATCAAAATTGTCTTTCAAAATCCTAATCCAATACACCCCCTAAGAGTGGGATTAAATTCTATGATTGTTATTTGTGTAGCTGTATATGTTATACTCTTTTTAACAGATTTTAATTTTGTTTTAAATTAAGGCCCCTGTTTTTGTTTGAAGCTTTCAAGCATCCTATCCAATTTCAAATACATAAAAAAATGAAAACAAGTTTCTTAAAAATAATAGTTGTGAAAAATCAACTGCTTTTTCAAAACGCCTTTTGTAATTTTTTCCCAAACTGCAGATAGGAAAACTCTTATAACTGAACCTGTTTAACCAATCTTCTCCAAAGAATCTTCTCTAAATAAATAATGCTAGTAACTGTTATGGAATGGTTTATAGCTGGCCTGAGGGATAAGCTGACTTGCAATAACTGATGTTTCTTGCTCTATCACTTACTGTAGCTTTTGACTCATGCATGGCAATGGCATCACTGTACATCACTGTAAAACTTGAAGTTGTCTTGCATCTTCATCGCCTCCGACCCATACCCTTTGTTATTGTCGGATATAGAACCCGTGGTTGCCATGTTGGCATATAATTGATGAGATGTCTGTATAAACTTGGTAGTACCCCCATTCATACTCAAAAACATGAGTTGCCTAAGCCATTTTGATTATCAAATAAGTAAACTAAAGGATAAAAATTGCAATTTTGACGCCAATGAGAATTTAGATAGAAAACATCCAGGGAGAGATGAGAGAGAAAGATAGAGAGAGAGAGGGTGGGGATGGGAAACACTTTTCACAAAAAATTAACAAAAATCCAGAGGTTTGTGGATATAGAAACAACATTAATAGGACTACTTCCTACTTCATCACTAATTTCCCAGAAGATACAACAGCAGAAGAGCTGTGGAGTATTTTTAACAGGTACTGGAAGGTGGGCGAAGTATATATCCCAGACAAAAGAGATAGAGTGGGGAAAAGATTTGGGTTTGCAAGGTTTGAGGATGTTGAGGATCAACAGAGGTTACTTCAAAGGATTGAAGAAACTTGGATTGGGACATACAAAATAAGGGCAAACTTGCCTAAGTTCCGCAGAGGAGAAGAAAGGAAACTGCCTCCAAATGGTAGTGATGGGAAGAGGAATGGAGCTGCTCTAAATGAAACCAAGAGGATGCAGAATGCAATACTTATGAATGATAATTTAAAAGTGCAGCATAGAGGACAAACATTTAAGGAGGCGGTGCTGGGTGGGGGGAAGCATATACCAAGAAATAAACAGAATGAGTGGATTGTGAAGGCTAATGGGAAGAGGAAATCTCGACTTACAGAGGAGGAGTATCGGGCGGGGATAATGGCGATTGAAACGGAGGCAGAAAATCTCAAACAATTAGAAGGAAGCTTTGTTGGAACGCTGACAAAGTTTGCTGATGCTGAAAACATACAAGTTACATTGTGGATGGAGAGTTTCCAACAGATAAAGGCAAGGTTTTTAGGGATGGATCTCATTTTACTTACCAGTACAATTAAAGATGAAATCCAAAGAGCCTATGAATCTAACAAAGGCTGGTGGGAGCGAAGATTCATAAGTTTAACTCCATGGAGGCCAAATATCTTACCAAATCGAAGGAGAACCTGGGTGCGTCTTTTCAGAGTTCCACTGCATATATGGAGCTTTGAAGGATTCAAGAAGATTATATGGAGGTATGGTAAGCTGATGAATCTCGATTGGGAAACCTCAGAACAGACACATTTTGATGTTGCTAGAGCACAGATTGAAGTTTCTTACTGGGAGATGGTTGATGAAGTGATTGAGGTTAAGGTGGAGGAAGAGATTTTCATCATTAGAATGGTTGAGGAGAGGTTTGGGAGTATTGATGTGGGTATTCATAAGGATATAGGATCAAATGTGGGAGTAGGCGAATCTGATGGTGATTCCAATTCGAGGAAGGGTTTTGGTGATGCTAGAGGGAACGAGGATGAAAGATGGCTACAATATGCTTCTGATGATATAGCCTCTGTAAACGGCGGAGATATGGTGGATGATGATGTGGTTTGTACGGCGGGTAAAGATGAAGATTCAAAATCGAGGAAGGGGATCAGCGAGGTAGTTGTGCACGATGAAGAAAGGGATCTCGAACAGGTTGCTGAGCGTGTAGATTCAGAAAACGATGGAGCTATGGTGGTGCTAGAAGAGATTAATACAGTGGCTAACGACAACGATGCAAACCCTGGGATGGAGATTGATGTAGCCGTCGGGAACGATGAAGGTATGAGGCTGGAATATGAATCAAACGGTTTAGTCTCCGAGAGCGGTGGTGATATGGCGGCGGAAGAGGTTTTTTGTACGGTGGGTATTGACCACAGGATAGACACAGTTGTCAGTACTAGACATCAGGAGGACAGAGAAATTCAAATTCAAAAAGTATCTGTGCAGGTAGGAGCAGAAGGGCTTGAGGCAGTAGACTCAGAGGGTGATGGGGAGTTTGGAGGTTGTAAGGGTACAGGTTTTGGGAGTGGTTGGGAGAATGTGAAGGAAACACAAGAACCTAGGGTGGCTGCTTTACAGTTGGGGTCCCAAGGCATTGTGACATATCAAGAGGTGGGAGATGAAGTAGATAACCCTGATATAGAGGAAAGTGGAGCGGTTTTGGTGGTAGGAAATGGGCTACACTCTACTAGTGGGCCTTCAGGACAACTGGGCCAAATGGATGGTAAACAGATATTGGTTTATGATAATAATAATAATAATAAACTAATATTTAAAGGTAGTACCTCAATTTGGGCTGATAGAGAGTTGGGCTGTGGACTAAATAATGCTAATGAGGAATTCAATGAAGTGGAGATTATGAGTAACCAGCTTCAAACTGGAGAAAAGAAGGAATGTAAGAAAAAACATAAAGAGGGGGGGTGCAGAAAACAACCTTTATTTATGGGACCTAACAAATGGGCCCAGTTTGCTAGAGCCCATAAACATCATGGTGGGAAACAAAAGAAGAAGAAGAACAGAACGCAGAATGACAGAGAGTCTTCGCCAACCACCCTATCTCAGGTTGACGAAATTGAAGTTAGTTCGGATGCCTCTTGTGAAGTTTGTGCCGGTGGACCTCAGCAACAGTTAATTCCTATCTCAAATATTCAAGTGGTAATCAACGAAGGGGAGCTGAATAGAGATGATAATGATCACATCAAAGAGGTACGATTGGAAGCGGAAAGGATATTCAATATTGGCTTAAATTTGGGTGTGTCAAGTAATGAAGAGAGACTCCAGACTCTGGTTAGAATGGTGGATTTGGAAAATAGAGATGAGAAGAATTATGATGAGGTTAGGGGAAGGGAAGATGATCAATGATTACATGCACTTTTCATGTGAGGGGGCTGGGGGGGCGTGTAAAAAGGAGGAAAGTAAGGGATTTGGTGAGAAGGGAGAAGGTGGAAATTCTAGCTATTCAAGAAACAAAATTGAGCAGTGTTGACTTGTCATTGTGTAAAAGGCTTTGGGGGGGGTGATAATGTAGCTTGGTCTTGTAATCCGTCTTTAGGGATGAGTGGAGGTTTGTTGTTGATGTGGGATAAAGAAAAAGGGAGACTAATTGAAACCTTTCAAGGACAAGGCTTCTTGGGTATCTATCTAGAGTGGGGTGAGAGGAAGAAAACTTGTGTGATCATAAATGTATATGCTCCGTGTAATGTACTATCCAAGAAACAATTATGGGTGGAATTACTTGTTGCAAGACGCACGTATGTGGCGGAGGTATGGTGTATTTTGGGTGATTTCAACTCGGTGACATGTAGTGAGGAGCGAAAAGGAGTGGAGGCTATGAGGAATAGAGAAGTGTCAAGGGTGGCTAGGGAGGATCAACGAGTTTTCAACCTCTTGATTGAAAATTTGGATCTTGAGGATTTGAAACTTTTGGGGAGGAAATTTACTTGGGTACAACCTAATGGAGCTTGTTCGAGTAGGCTTGAAAGGATTTTGATATCAAGTAATTGGAGGGAGATTTGGGGGGAGGCTAGTTTATGGGCGCTTCCGCGTGATGTGTCCGATCATTGCCCCCTAATCCTAAAATATGCGAATTCGGATTGGGGTCCAAAACCGTTCCGCTTTAACAACCATTGGTTAGCCAACAAAGAATTTAAAGATGTGGTTACCCGTTCATGGCACAATTCGTATACTAATGGGTGGATGGGGCAGGTTCTTAGAGATAAATTGAAAGCGCTTAAAGTGGAGCTAAAGAAGTGGAACCGGGAGGTTTATGGTACTTTGGAATAAAAAATTCCTGAGTTAACATCTAAAATTGAGGCGATGGAGTTGAAAGGGGAGACTTGTGTTTTGACAGCGGAGGAGATTAAGGGGTGGAAGGAGGATTGTGAGAGGCTTTGGCAATTGTTGAAAAGTAGAGATTGTGTTGAATTCCAAAAATCGAAAGCAAAGTGGCTAAAGGAGGGGGATGCAAATACAAGTTTTTTCCATGCTTGTGTTAAGGGGAGGAGGAGGACAAATGCTATTGTGGCACTAAAGAAGGGTAATACGTGGTTAGAAAACCCAAATGGGGTGAAGGAAGAAATTAGTGAATATTTTGATGACCATTACTCGGAGGTTGTGTGGGAGAGGCCAACTATGGATGGAATTATCTTTCCTTCCTTATTGGTAGAGGAGGTGGTGCAATTACAAAGACCCTTTCAAGATGATGAGGTTAAAGCTATTATTGATGCTTCACCAAATGATAAGAGTCCCGGCCCGGATGGTTTCAACGCGGAATTTTTTAGAGATTGTTGGGAGGTGGTGAAGGGTGATGTGAAGACTCTCTTCCTAGAATTCCATTTGAATGCAAAGATGCCGAAAGGATTGCTTTCTTACTTTATAACGCTCATCCCAAAGGTAATAAATCCTCACTCAATCTCTGAATTTCGTCCAATATCTTTGCTAGGGAGTGTATATAAGATAGTGGCAAAAGTGTTAGCTTCAAGATTTGGAGTAGTGATGGGGAAACTTATTTCAAAAAACCAATTGGCATTTATTAAAGGTCGGTTACTCGTTGATGGGGTGCTCACGGTGAATGAAGTGGTTGATTTAGCTAAGAGGGCAAAAAAAAAGTGTATGATTTTTAAGGTGGATTTTGAAAAAGCGTATGATTCGGTTAATTGGAGTTTTTTGGTTTATGTGTTGAGAAGATTTGGATTTGGTGAAAAATGGATTGCGTGGATGGAAGCGTGTGTTTGTGTCGGCAAATTATTCGTGTTGGTAAACGGGAGTCCAACACGAGAAGTGAATATTGCTAAGGGTTTGAAACAAGGAGACCCGTTGGCGCCTTTCTTATTTCTATTGGTTGCGGAGTGACTAGGCCTCCTTATGTCTAGAGCGGTATCTTTGGGTTTTTTCAAACCGTTTGCGATTAAAAATTCCGGGGTATCAATCTCTCATCTACAGTACGCCGATGATACTCTATTCATAGGAGAGGCATGTGTGGAGAATTTGTGGTGTGTCAAAGCAATACTCCGTTGGTTTGAGTTGATGTCGGGGCTTAAAGTTAATTTTGCGAAGAGTAGCCTCATGGGAGTGGGTATTGAAGAGTTTTTTATGCGTGTGGCGGCTAAGTTCTTAAATTGTAAGCTTGGGAAAATTCCGTTTATTTATCTTGGCCTACCGGTTGGTGCAAACCCAAGGAAGGAGACTACATGGGAGCCGGTGATTGAGATACTTCATAAAAGACTAAACGTTTGGAAGAATAGATTTGTGAGTCTTGGAGGAAGAGTGGTACTAATAAACTCGGTGCTTGCGGCGATTCCAATATTTTACTTATCATTCCTAAAAATGCCAGTTAAAGTGTGGAAGAGAATTAGCGATTCAAAGGAATTTTTTGTGGGGAGGAGTAGAAAGAAAGGTGAAATTGGCTTGGGTAAAATGGGTAGATGTGTGCTGACCAAAGGATAAAGGTGGTCTTGGAATTAGAAACCTCCGTTTGGTAAATGTGGCGCTTCTCACGAAATGGCGGTGGCGGCTACTAACCTCTAATGACTTACTATGGACAATGGTGTTGAAAGCTAAATATGGTGAGGATATTGTGTACCAACCAAATTTGATGACCCGAAGGGATACCAAATTTGCTTCACTTTGGTGGAAGACTTATGTTTGTTGGGTAAGATGGAAACAAATCAAGAAGGAGATTGGTGTTGTGAAATTATGACCAAGAAGTTGGGGAATGGTGGAAATACGCGTTTTTGGCTTGATACTTGGACGGGACCGGCACCTCTTTGTCAATTGTACCGAAGGCTTTTTTCATTGTCATTACAAACAAGAGACTTAATTGAAAAAATGGGAGTGTGGAGGAATGGCGTGTGGGTGTGGGAGCTTAAATGGAGGCAGAGATTATTTGTTTGGGAAGGGGAATTACTAAATCAATTAATGGCTCAAATTGGTGGTGTAGAGATCTCCCAAGTAGAAGACTCTTGGTTGTGTGAGATTGGAATGGATGAGGGGTATACGGTAAAGAATGGCTATACCTCTCTAAATGAAAATTTTAGTCCGGTTATGAATCTTACCGAAGGGGAATGTCGGGTGTTGAACCAAACTTGGAAGAGTTTAGCTCCGATGAAGGTGAAAATTTTCTCTTGGCAACTTATGTTACATCGATTGCCCACCCGATCGAATTTGTCTAGGCGTGGGGTTTTGGAGCTCTCGGCACAAGTAAATTGTGCTTGGTGTTCGGCGGAGGTTGAATCGGAGACTCATTTATTTGCTAGATGTATGGTGGCGGTGGAGGTGTGGGGGGAAATTTACTCATGGCTTGGAATATCTACGGCGGTTCCGGGTAATATCTCCCTTTCTTTTCAATCTTTTGCGGTTCCGTTTAAATCAAATAAAAGATTGGAAGGGTTGAATTTGATATGGCAATTGGTTATGTGGAGCCTGTGGCTTGCTAGAAATTCTCTTATTTTCAAAGGTGAAAAGTTGAAGACTTGTGAGATTGTGAACGCAATTAAGCATAAGTCCTTCCTTTGGTTTGTAGCCGCTAGACATGGTGGAGTGTGTGTGATGTATGAATGGGAGAAGCTCCCCCTCAACTGTCTCCTTAGATAGTGTCTACTATTTTTTGTTTTTTGATCATGTACAACGGTTGAGTACTATCGATACTTCTACCCAGGAGTGGGTCTAGTACTTCTTGTACTCGTTCTTGTTCTTGTTCTTGTTTTGAGAACATCATATATTTATATAAATAACTATTCTTTTTGCCGTTCAAAAAAAAAAAAAAGATAGAAAACATCCGGATAAATCAAAAGCATTTATATTGAGTTAAAAAACTTGAGTAAATGTAACATTCCAGTCTGCATTTAATAATTGTTTATAAATCCCTAAAACTAACACGAGTTTTTTTTAGTATGCTTTGTCCTTACTCGCAAACTTTTTAGAAGGTCATCCATACAGAGAGTGCTCAAAGTCAAGCACGTTTAACTATGTTATGGAATGTGTTACTAAAACAAGATGCATCTTGTTGATATAGGTAGTGCAGATCAATCATTATAAGCATTTCTTTAACCATGCAGTCACATACCCGCACAATCTCAGAACCCCTCTCATTCCGGTGCAAATTCGGTTCATTCATGTGCCTTCTTTTAACTGGAGTTATCAGGAGTCACTCATTGTCTATAGATGTCTTATGCAGCGATGATCACTCAAGATCCTCGTAAGTTGCAAGTATCACAAGTAAAAAATAGAGTACTACTTAGATGTGAAATTTTAGCTGTGTGACTATAACATTAATTGATTTTTTTTTACAATATAACACTGAAATATGATATATATTAGAGTTTCTCTTTTAAATCAATAGATGAAACGAAAGACAACTATGATATTCCAAACTCAGGGTGAAAGACGTTAAATCTACCATTACCAATATTTCGACTTATGTATATTTGATAAAAATCTCGTAGATAATTTGTTTTATACTGAAAAAAGTAAAAAGTAAACACGAATTAATTGAAGCATAATTGACCGTAAAATTTTCTCTAACTGCACTATATTTGGCTAGATTCCGAATCTAGCATTCAACACGAATGGATGAAATGAAATGCATGATCATTAGATGAACAGAAAATGTCATTTTCTATGGAATATAAACGTTTGGTGTTCAATATTTCTTCAATGGATAAACTCTGATTACGTGGCCATACCCAATTGGCTAATTTCCGCTTACCCCTTCCATTTAGATAATTCCCACAAACACCAAACCAGATTAACGGTTCAAACCAAAACCCACCACACATTACTATGTTTCACAAACCAAAAGACATGTTCTCTTAGTTGAACAAGAGTGTGAATGTGAACTGTGAAATCTCAACATGGTTCCCACTCTTTCATCCAATTCTTCTCTATTTCCAACCACACCACATTCAAGGTTGAATTTCAGAAACCAAACAAGGTTCAATGTTTATGCTAAGAAATCTAGTGGTGGAGGATCATTTCCATCATTTGGATTAGGAAAACCCAAAGATGAAGAAAAAGATCAAGCAAATGGTTCATCATCATCAAATTCTAATAACCCTTTTGGTTTTGACTTTGGAAAATTACCTGATGTCACTTCTTTGATACCTGTTGGTAGCAAAAACTCTTCTTTGCCAGGTTTGTCATTTGGAAGTCCTAGGAGAAAGGATGCTTCCACGGTTTTTGTTGCCGGTGCTACTGGTCAAGCCGGTATTCGCATTGCTCAAACTTTGCTTAGGGAAGGGTTTAGTGTTAGAGCTGGTGTTCCTGAACTTAGTGCTGCTCAGGAATTGGCTCAACTTGCTGCTCAATATAAGGTAATTATTATTAAGCATCTTAATCAAACACTAATTTAAATTATTATTATAAATGTTCAGGACATGATCCAATCAATCAAATGTTGTATGATGCACCCTTCCTATTTAGCACAAGTATATTTTAGATTATTAAAATTCAAGATCCAATCAAACAAATGTTGTATCCTATCTAGCACCAAGACTTCATATTGAACATGTTCATTGACCGGCATGTGTTGACACAACATCGACACATGCAATTGCATTCAATTATTTTTATTTTCTTAAATCATTATCGATGTCTACATGTCAATATCAATGTTGTGTATAATGTCCGTGTCTATGTGATTGCTTGATAGGCTGCATGTGTTTAATTCAAAAGGGTCACTTGTGAACCTTCTTGTATTGTTCTCTAGTTTTTTCTTATTAAAACTTTTCCTATAGTGTACTATTTTCTCTTAATTAATTTTATCTAATACATAATTTCATGGTTCACAATTTAATTTTCAACAATTATGACATGATACTGGACCACTGGATTAAATTTTTATGAAATTTTCCATTTGGAGTGAGCTGAGGATACTAAATTAGTAATGGATGGTGAACACAGATTATATCAAATGAAGAGGCAAAGCGTCTCAATGCCGTGGAGTCAAGCTTTGATGATGCAAATTCAATAGCAAAAGCAATAGGCAATGCAAGCAAAGTGGTTGTCACCATTGGTCCCACAGAGAATGGTCCAACGGCCGAGGTTTCCACTTCAGATGCCTTGCAAGTAATTCTGGCTGCTCAGCTTGCAGGCGTGGGCCATGTTGCAGTCATCTACGACGACAACAAAAATGGCGCCGGCACCTCAACCAACAATGTACTTGATGGCATCTCCTCTTTCTTCAACAATCTATTCTCTAAGTCTCAACCATTGTCGATTCAAGAATTCTTGCAGAAAGTGGTTGAAACAGATGTCAAATATACCTTAATCAAGACATCTTTGACGGATGATTTCTCGCCGGAGAGTTCTTATAATGTGGTCGTCTTGAGCGAAGGAAACACCGGTTCAAACGACTATAAAGTAATGTAATGTATGCGATAATATCTTAATGAAATTTTCTTTGTTTTATCCTTTACTTTTTATTTCCATATTTGTGGATAATGTTTTTTTATAAAATGATGGTTGGTTGCTATGTAGGTAACAAAGTCCAAGATAGCATCATTGGTCTCTGATGTCTTCTCCAACACACAAGTTGCAGAAAACAAGGTATCAATTTTACATTAACTGTATTTGATATCTAGTAAGACGATTAGCATGAACTTCGATCATATACCTCTCTACAACCGGGTCTCAACTGTTGGATTAATCTAATAATTGAGAGCACTATATCTCCAACGTTATTAATCCAATAACATGAGTTGCAAACCCTTATAGAGTTTATATTCAAATAACTTTTTCTTTTTTGTTTCATTTTTGTTTTTAGATAGTTATACAATAAACTCTATTTTTCTATTCTACATTTTATGCAACTTTTTTGAAAATGAAGCAAAATAGAAATAAAACTATACTAATAGAATCAGAAAAGTAATTGCTAAAATCAAATGGACCTTATGACTGAAACTTTTTATTGACCAATAGGTTGTGCAAGTGTACTCGGACCCGAGTGCTCCCCTAAAGCGTGTAGACGAACTTTTCAGGTAAACAAGCCGAATATCATTGGCTAGTTGTTTGTGTTTTACATCAATTGTAGCCTTGTAGGTGACTAGTATTGGTTTTTCTTTTTGTTGAGGAGGATCATTATATTATTTGCAAATTTCTTCACAGCGCTATTCCGGAAGATGGCAGAAGGAAAGTCTATGCTGAAAATTTGGAGAAAGCCAAAGCAGAGGAAGAGGAAAGAGTGGCAGCAGAAAGTGCACGCGAAGAAGCTGAAACAATAAAGAAGGAAGAAGAGTTGATAAAGCTTTCAAAGCAAGGAGCGCAGGCTTCTAATAAAGAAGCCAAAGAGAAAACAGAAGCAGCTGGAACCTCAGTAGATGACATCTTGAACAAGGCAAAAGATTTTAGTGCAGGGTTTTCATGGCAAAAGTTAAGCTCACAGGTTGCCACCTCAATTCAAAAGCCTGATGAGGATGAGGATGAGGAACCAAAGGTGAAAGTGGCCACTGTGAGGGGACAGGCGAAAGCTCGGAGTCTCTTTCCGAATAAAGCAGTGACTAAACAAACAACTCCAAAAAGCAGTCAGAGTAAACCAAAGGAGGAAAAAGTAAAGGTAGCAGAGAAACCAAAAGAGGTTAGGAAGGTATTTGGTGGTCTGTTTAAGCAAGAGACTATCTATGTTGATGATGACTAGTGGAAGTGGAATATGTCTTTCACAGCTTGAAACTGTGTTATTTGAGTATGTGTTAAAGTTGGCAATTTGGTTGGACTTGTATGGTTTTGTAAGTATGTGTTATGAAGCAAGATATTTATGTAGTTGTACTTGTTCAGAACCATGTAATCATAATAACATGGAGAAAAAAGATTTTCCCAACCAAAATCGAAATTGCAGTATCAAACTCCTTCAAAATATGCCATTGCGTCGCTGTCGGTTTTGCGGCTTCTTATATATTTCGATGTGGTCTTAACTCACCATTATAAAATTGACTTGTAAATTGACTTATATCATTTCATTATATAATAAGTTTTCAATACAAGAAGGTAACATCTCACATAAGTAGCGACTAGATCAGGAAATGGCCGCCCTAGCAAGCTTATGAGCTACCATATTCGCCTGTGGCCTAATACACTTCACCTCAAAGTCAAAACGTAAAAATACATACATCTAATCTTATTAATAGTAATGCTAAATTCAGACACACCAGTGTGCACTCCATGAATGGCTTCTGCTACACATTTGCCATCAGTTTCAAAAATTACATTAGAGAGTCCTCTTTGTTCCACTTGTTTCATTGCTTCATATCCAAGAGCTCCCTGCTAGCATAAATCTTCCTGGTCGTTGCCACTGTGTTATTTGTTGTTGCTGTTCTGCTTGAATATTGCTGTTTCGGGCAACTTGAATAGCATCCCATTCACTCCATAAACACATTGCCTTCACTCCTAACTGTTGTCCCATTTCTTTTGTTTGGTTCCAAACCGCGTTATTGCGATTGTTCCACAACACCCATATTAGCATTGCAATCTTTCCAGCTGTGTTCTTGTCTGTCTCGCTGCATATGTGCAGAATGCACTCTCTTGTCGTGGTAAAACTCTGCATATGCTGTGAAATAATCAGTGTTAATCCTGCTGCCTGCCATGCGTTTCTGCTGTCATTACAGTCGAACAAACTGTGCCACTCAATCTCAACTTCGTGCTCACATATAGGACAGTCCAGTGGGCACTGAACATTCTTTTCTTGTAGCCGGACTCTCCTCGGTAGGCAATCTTTACATATTCGCCATAACAAATGTTTAGCTTTTGGCAGCACGTGCACTTTCCAAATGTTTTTTCCACATCCCATGGACCCATTTTAAAGATCCAAATATTGGCCCATTTATTATGCTGTCATATAATTGTTGTTGTTCCTCATAAATTCTTTCAAGTTGGAGGAATTTTGTTCCCGTTGCCTATAACTTTGCTATGGCGTTTATGTGTTTTCCCTATTACAACCGTTAGATGAACTTTATGGAGCAAAATTCTTGTGCTCCATTAGGTTCCCTTATGCCAAGTTATTGCTCCAAAATCCAGTTATATCCCAAATCCAGAAACAAATACACACAAGTAAAAAATTACTAGTTTAATGGAAAATATGAGAACCTCTGTCTGCTGCACATTTAGTGGCTCTCCCACACAGAAAACTCAAAAGTAGATGTTGAGTATCAAAAGCAGATGATGGGTGACATAATTTTGGCTTTCTCCTAACACAGAGGAGTCACGGGCCACTGTAATGAAAAGGATATATTTTTAGAAGTATCATCATTTAAATCACAAATAACAATAGATGCCAGTAAAAGATAATAGAAAACCTCTCCCAACGAAATAATCATCAGAACAAACAACACCTACGATGTAACCGAGTCGTTCAAAATTTATCTTGGGAAGAGCAGAGAATTATTCCAGAATCGTGTACTCAGGTTCTGGATACTGAAACACACAACCTTCAACACCAGAAGAAACACAAACTTCAACACCAGTTTGTACACAATCCAAGAACAATATCCCAAAGGCTTAAATATGAAAATAGTCCCTGCAATTATGACATGTTTTGATTTTAGTCCCTGCAAATAAAAAAGTTTGATTTTAATCCCTACAAAATCTCAAAAGTTTTAAAATAGTCCCGAGCTAGATTTTTTAATGACATGTCGCATTTTTAATGATTTGACATATGCTGACTAGGATTTATTGATGACATGGTCCATTTTTTATGACGTGGATTAATCCATTGATTTTTCATTTAATTTTTAATTTAAAATTAAGTTTTCCCTTTTTCTAAAAAACAAATTAAAATTAAAAAAAGAAAGATTAGAAAGGAAAAATAACATCTCCAACGCACTAATAAAAACAAAGAATGGAAGATTTCAGATTCAAGTCGTACGATGCTGGAAGGAATCAAATTGAAACCTGCACCTGAAAATGGAGCTTGTAACGTCTATGGCATGCAAGATCTACGTTGCTACAGTGCCTCTTATCTTATGCTTCCTTTGTTCATCCAACACAAACCCAGTTGAACAACGATGCTAAGTTCAAGAAAGGAAAATAAAAAAATAGTTCAACCTCAAAAAGTTGGAGCTTCAGTGATCCTAAATTGCAGAGGAAAAAAAGGTAATTGCTAATTCATGGGACATAAATGCTAAAGTTGGAGCTTTAGTTGATGCTGAACAAAAATGCTCCTCACTGAATCGTGTACAAACAAATTAAACCCTAATTGCTAATTCATCCCCTTTTTCTATTTTTCGCTTTTAACTTTTCTTTTCTTTTTTTAATTTTAATTTGTTTTTTGAAAAATGGTAAACTTAATTTTAATTTAAAAATTAAATGAAAAATCAATGTATTAATATGCATCATCGAAAATGGGACATGTCATCGATAAATCCTAAGCAGCATCTGCCAAATCATAGAAAATGAGACATGTCATCAAAAAATTCTGCTCAGGGACTATTTTATGACTTTTGAAATTTTGCAGGGACTAAAATCAAACATTTTTTTTGCAGGGACTAAAATCAAAACAAGCCATAATTGCACGGACTGTTTTCATATTTAAGCCTATCCCAAATATTCGAAAACAAATACATATACATATAAAAAAATGACAAATTATATCCCAATGATGAATACTGATAATCTGGCCTAAGCTTTCAGAGAGGAATCGATAAGCAAGAATGCAGAAATGTTCAATTCTAAGTTCAGATTGCCAAATTAAGCCAAGCAATAGTTGAAAATATACAACACATCCAGAAAAACATAGCACAGAGGCACTCATCTCCAAATTCCTTCACTTCGGATAGAAAAATTAGCAAATCCATGAAATACAGTTGTTCTTCATATGAGGTACCCTATGAAGTCCTACACAAGGCCAAACGAAACATTCACCATTATATTCTTTTAATTGCCTTCGTCAAGAAGATTAAGGAACCAACACTGCACAAAACTAAAATACAGAGATTCTCGAGAATCATGTAAACTTGAAAAATAGAAGGTAGAACAAACATTTTGAAGTATAACCTCTGCTACAGTTGCACATTCGTAGATTTATCTCTCATGAAATATCCAAGTAAATTTAAACGAACAAACACTGCTCACATCACTTTATTTGTTTTTTTGAAAAAGCCGTCTTGTTCAATATATAATGACTGCACTGTATAATTTGGATGCAATGTCTTCGGATGATTATGTCGGTAAAGAATGACAGAGCTTTTCACGAATTCAACTTTCAACCGTTCCTGTCCTTTCAAGAGTTTTATGGATAAGCCATAAATAATTGAAGGTACAATAAATTCCGAGATTGAAACCAGCAAAGATGGAAAGCAGCTTCATTTGGAGATAAATTAATCACCGACGATATAGAAAAATTAATTCAAGGTACAAGAAATCAAGAACAGAAAAATTTAGAAGCAAAAACCAAAACCACCGACGATATAGAATGCAATCATGAGAAAGATAGAATTCAATAGAGATAAATTAATCAAATCTCAAGGAGCTATGCTATGAAGAACTACCTCACTGCAGCTGGTTCTTGGAAAACGCTACAATACAGCAGAAAACAGGTTTTCATAATACATGCGATCAAACCAATAAAAAAAGTAATAGAGAACAACTATTTGAAAAATCTGGATTTATCTAGAGTTGTTTGTTGTTCTTCTACCCATCGTATTAGTATGGAAAATTCCTGATAAAATCACAAAAATCAACATTGCCACATGACACCATCAAGACAACGACTTTCAAGAACAAGTACAGTTAAGGGGGAACATAATCCGTTTTATTATGGGGCCGTCATCACAACTTTCATTCCCACAGTACATTCATAGTCTATCTCCCCTGTAAGTCCCAAGCAGAAAGCACCCTACCTTGAGGTCTCCATGCCATGATGAAAGGTCGACATTATTTTGATTTTGACAAAACACGCTGCAGAAAAACAGGCTCACAATTCAATTTGAGTGTATATTGTAATCAAAGCCCAAAAAATAAAAATAATAAAGAACGACTGATCAAAGAAATTTGATTATGCATCTGTAACTATTATCGTTCTTATTCATTATTATGCAAATTGTTCCAGATATCCCGAAATCAGCTCGCTGCAAAATGGATAAACGGCTAACTTAATATTCTTTTATTTTTAATAGTTTAACAAATTATATGAAAAAACTATACATATAATATAATGAGAATAGGAAGAACAATCAGTACAAATCATTAGTAGCAGCAGATCATTAAAATAAGAACAACAAACTCCAAGATCGAATCCGGCAAGAACCAAATCAAACTTCAACATCAAGAGACCATAGTAACCAATGAAATAAAAGTGAGGAAACAGGAGGATAGAACCAGAAGGACTATGCGTGTTTATAGATTTCATCTTCTGTAAAACCAGAAAAATAACAAATAAAGAAATATAGCCTCTCAGAATCAACAAAGAAATACTGAAACAAATGAATTTACTGGAGATCGCCGAATCAAGACTCGAGCCTCTACGCTATGAAGAACATTATTTTGCCAAACCAATTCGTATGTCTTATGAACAAAGCTCGAAAATAAAAATAGCAAAGAACGACTAATTGAAGAAACTTGATTTATCTTGTCTGTCCTTTCTTATCCATTCGATCAAGTATCTGCAAACATTCTTGATATCAAACTTCAACTCACTGCAAAACAGATGTATATCTCAAGAATGTCATAGAAAATGGACATGTAGTACATAACCATAAACATAAATACTGAAGCTCTCCTGATGTTTACCAATTCCGAAACAAGTACCATTCAAGGAAAATTGATCAAAGCAAAAACATTCACAGGCTCTCTCCCCTCTCCTCCCCTGTAACACCAAAGCAAGAACATGTCCTTGATAATATATGCCACAGAAACTGACAAAGGAGTCGAGTAAACTACATCCTCAAAATAGACCAAAAAGAAAACATGAAGAGAGCCAAAAAGAAAACATGAAGAGACCCAATTGTAGATTCTGCTGCTCATCATCATCATCATAGATCACAACTAACGGTAAAAACCAGCAAAAGAAGATTATAGAAAATCTCTCCCAACAAAGTTGCGTTGTCACCAACGAACAAATCATCAGAGCAAACACCGCATGACATAACCAAAATTGTCCAAAATTTCTCATCTGAGAAGGAAAAAGAGTTATTCCAGAATCTCGTACCTTATGACAAAGTAGTACTCAGGTTTTGGATATTGGAACACACAGCTTCAACACCAGCTTGCACGCGATCAAAGAACTATCATTTGGGAACAAATACATATAAGTACAAAAAATACCTATTATATCACAAGAATGTATGAGAGAAGCATGGATGCAGAAGTGGTACAAAGCACAGAGGCAGTTGGAAATCATCAGATTGCCAGATTAAGCTCAGCCACAGTTGAAAATATATAATCCAGAAAAACATGTGTACTTATTAATTATTTCACAGGACACAAGTTGTACAAAGGAGCAGAGGCACTCATCTCCATTTTCAGCATAACAAAAGTGATAAGGTGAAGTGTCATTGAGACTTTTGGGACTGTGAACACCAGGTGATACATACATGTACAACAAAGGTACTGTGACAAATAGATGTATAAAATAAACAAAGAAAACAGAAAGAAATGTAGACTAATTCTCCAAACCAAGTCGCTGATCAGAAGGTCATAATTACAAAGAGAGTCCCACAAAAACACACTACATGACGTAACCAACAAAGTTGCGTTGTCACCAACGAACAAATCATCAGAGCAAACACCACATGATGTAACCAAAATTGTCCAAAATTTCTCATCTGGGAAGGAAAAAGAGTTATTCCACAATCTCGTACCTTATGACAAAGTAGTACTCAGGTTTTGGATATTGGAACACACAGCTTCAACACCAGCTTGCACGCGATCAAAGAACTATCATTTGGGAACAAATACATATAAGTACGAAAAATACCTATTATATCACAAGAATGTATGAGAGAAGCATGGATGTAGAAGTAGTACAAAGCACAGAGGCAGTTGGAAATCATCAGATTGCCAGATTACAAAGAGGCAGCATGGATGCAAAACTCGCTGATCAGAAGGTCATAATTACAAAGAGAGTCCCACAAAAACACAATACAATTCAATATGCAACAAACAAGTACTTGTTGCACCAAATATTGAACTTGAAGATTATATAGAATATTGAACTAGAAGCTCCCTGCAAAATGGGTGAATGAATATCTCAATATTCTTTTATTTTTAACAGCAACAATTTGGAAGAGCAATCAATTCAAACCCAAACAACTCTTTAATAGCTGCAGATCATTAAAATAAGAACAGAGATCGAAACCAAGGTAATCGCGGAAAAAATAGTGAGAAATAAAAAACATAAAAGATCCAACAAGAAGAAAATAGAAGCCGAAGGATATGTACATCTACTGCAAAACCAAAGAGAAAAATAACACATCAATAAATATATGCTCTCAAAATCAATGAAATACTGAAACTAAAGGAATTTACTAGAGATCGCCAAATCAAAACTGAAGGCTCTACTCTATGAATGTTAGAAAGGTAAAGTAAGAGAGAGAAAATGGAAAACTGATTTCATTGAATATTCTATTGTTATCTTTTACAATCAGTGATAATGCTTTATATATAGAAGACTAAGAGAAGAGTGAGTTAGTTACAGAATGTAACTAACTCCTCTTGTACATAAATGTGACAGCTGTACTAATTTCTCTAGTAGCTCTTTACACAAAATATCTGAAAGCTACCTATCCTTCTATATACTCTAACACTCCCCTTTAGAAGTGGATGCTGGTTTGCTGAGGTCTTGCTTGTTGAAGACTCTGAGCTTGGCACGAAGAAGTCCAAACTTGACAGCAGACAAGGGCTTGGTAAGAATATCAGCCCATTGATCTTGAGCAGGCACATGAGAAACACTGAGATGCTTACTAAGAACCTTTTCTCTAACAAAAAAGATGTCCAGCTCCATGTGCTTAGTCCTATGATGCAAAGTAGGATTGTGAGCAAGTGACACAGTGCTTAAATTGTCACATAAAATTCTAGGAGTGCTAAACTTGCATTGTAGCTCAGTTAGTAAAGACTGGAGCCATAAAATTTCAGCAGTTAAGCTAGCAAGGCTTCTGTACTCTGCTTCTGCACTTGAGCGAGCAACTAAGGTCTGCTTCTTTGACCACCAAGAAACAAGGTTAGGACCAACATAAATGCAGGCTCCAGATGTGGATCTCCTGTCATCTGGATCTGAAGCCCAGTCAGCATCACAAAACCCAATGAGTGACAGGGGCTGATGAATAGGAGCAGGCTGTAGTACAAGCCCATAAGTGAGTGTACCACTGAGATATCTAAGTATCCTTTTCACAGCCTTCCAATGTTCCTCAAGAGGATTAGACAAGAACTGACATACCTTGTTAACCGAGTAGGAGATCTCAGGCCTAGTGAGTGTAACATACTGCAAGGCTCCCACAATGGACCTAAAGAGAGTAGGGTTCTCAACTGGAGTAGACCCAACTTTTGACAGTTTTAAAGTAGAAGCCATAGGAGTAGGCATGGCATTTGCATTTTCCATGGTAGCTCTTTCTAAAAGATCTCTGATGTACTTAGCTTGTGACAATAAGAGACCACCGGATGACAGGTAAGAGACTTCAATTCCTAAGAAATAATCAAGGGCACCCAGCTGTTTGAGAGCAAATTCAGCATTGAGCTTGGAGATGAGTTGCTGAATATGAGATAATGAACTTCCAGTGATGATAATATCATCAACATAGACCAGGGCCATGAAGTGCAGAGTGCTAGTGCTCAAAATGAACAGGCTGGGATCACCTTTGCTTGCTTTGAACCCATAAACAACAAGAGCAGCCTTAAGTCTATCAAACCAGGCCCTAGGTGCCTGTTTTAAACCATATAAAAAGCCTTGGTAAGTTTGCACACAAGACTTTTATCTGCAACTTCAAAACCTGGGGGTTGTTGCATATAGACCTCCTCTTCCAACACCCTATTTAAGAAGGCATTATTGACATCTATTTGCTGTATAGGCCATCTGTTTATGACTGCTATGGTCAAGACAGTTCTGACAGTGACAGGTTTTACCACTGGAGAAAAAGTTTCATTGAAGTCTGTACCTGCTTGTTGATGAAATCCCTTGGCAACAAGACGGGCTTTGTACTTATTAATTGTGCAATCTGGATTTTCCTTTACTCTAAACACCCATTTGCAACCTATGGGTTGTTTGTGAGCAGGAGGAGGAACAAGTTGCCAAGTGTTATTTCTAAGGAGAGCATCATACTCCTCCTTCATAGCCGAGATCCAATGGGTGGACTGAAATGCCTGCTTAACAGTAGTAGGTTCAATGTGTGTTACAAGGAGGGTGGGTTGAGACCTAGATTTGGACCTAGTGAGCATGGAATGAGTGTTGGACAAAGATTTGGGAAGGGGTGGAATGGTAGGAGAGCCAGAAGAAGACTCAGAGGAGGGAGAGGGAGAAAAGATGTGCTGAGAAGCATTAGACCTTAGAATAGGGGAACTGTCACTAGAGTAATGTAAAGACAGTGGTGTAGGAGGAGGTGAGACAGTGGTGTTAGCATTATGAGACTGAAGGGGTGGTGATGATGATGATTCAGGTTGAGTGGGAGGAACAATAGTAAGAGGTACAGGACATAGAATAGTAGTGGGGCTAGGATTAGTGTTGGAATATGTAGTAGTAGGTTTAGGTTGAGTGGGGATAGGTATGAGAATGGGGAACTCAGATATTTTGATGGAGGTGGGAGGGGGATGAGAGGTATCAGGTTGGTGGTGTTAAAGAGCTGAGGTAAGGAAAACGATGTTCATTAAAGAGAACATCTTTGGACACATAAATGCGCCCATCAGCACTTAGGCATTTTTAGCCTTTGTAAGTGGAGGAATATCCTAAGAATACACATTCTTGAGACCTGAAGGCTAGTTTGGTTGTGTGGTAGGGTCTAAGAAAAGGAAAACATGCACATCCAAATATTCTAAGAGCTTTGTAGTCAGGGTGTTTGTGCAGTAGAACAAAGTAGGGTGACCGGTTGCTTAGAACAGGGGTGGGAATTTTGTTAATTAGGAAAGCAGCTGTAACAAAAGCATGATCCTAGTACTTCATGGGTAAATTAGCTTTGGACAAAAGAGTAAGACTTGTTTCAACTAGATGCCTATGCTTCCTTTCAACCAAGCCATTTTGATGATGAGTGTGAGGACAAGTGAGTCTATGGATGACACCTAGTTTGGCTAGAAGTTGGGTAAAGGGTCTGAACTCACCACCACCATAAGTTTGAACAGTTTTGACCTTACAATTAAATTGTAACTCAACCATGGATTGGAATTGGATAAATGTACTAAGGGTTTCAGATTTATGTTTTAAAGGATAGACCCACACAAATCTAGAGAAGGCATCAACACAGGTGAGGAAATAAGTAAAACCAGTTGATGATTTTACTGGGGCAGGACCCCACAGATCACAAATAACAAGCTCAAGGGGTGCATGATAAATGGTAGTGGAATGTGAAGCATGCAGTCTGTGACTTTTGCCTAAACAACAGTCAGAACATAGTGTATTTGGTGGTTTAGGGGGAATGGGAATATTACATGCTTTGAGGGTTTCTTTAAGAGCATCATGGTGAGGATGACCTAAGCGAGCAGGCCACAAATTATAACTATCATGGAAAACAGAATGTTGTTCATTTATTGCAGAATGAGAAACATTTACATTTGCAATATAACTAAAAGGTAAACTAGTATGATGCACAGCAACAGAGTTACATTGAGCAAGTTTATTGAAAACAGAATTAGAAAAACTAGGGCTAGGCAAAGATAAAGTATTACATTGCCTAGGATTATTCAAAACATAAGTGGAGTTTAAGGGAATAGTGAACTTATAGAGGCCATCAGCTCCAACAGTACCATGAAGAAGGACTTCAGAAGAAGCCTGTGATTTGACAACACAAAAGGAAGGGTGAAATTCAAAGAAGACATTGTTGTCTTTAGAAAACTTTGAAACACTTATTAGGTTTTTAGTTATGGAAGGTACTAAGAGCATATTGGTAAGGGTAAGGGAGGTGTTGGGATTGGTATTAGGGGTAAAACACATTGAACCTATAGAGTTAATAGACAAACCTTGGCCATTGCCCATTAGAACTTGATCAGATCCTGGAAGAGACACAACATCAGAGAGATTTGAAGCATCAGGAGTCACATGGTGAGAAGCACCAGAATCATGATACCACCATTGATTATTGAAATTGGAGCCTCCACCAGTGAGCAAGGCTTGAGGAGGACGTGGTGCTCTAGGACCAGCAGCATAGCCAAAGGGATGAGAACCCGTTGGATAATACTGAGGGCGTGGTGGATAGAAGTGAGGTTGTGGTGGTGTGAAATTGTAGCCATTAGTAGGTGCAGTATTGCGATAGAAGCAAATAGAAGCATCATGATTAGATTTGTGGCAAATTTGACAAATAACAGATCCTCTGCCACCACGTCCACCACGTGCACCACCTCTTCCAGACCTTCCACCACGAGAATAACCGTAACCTCCATGAAAATCTTGTGCAAAAACATTATTTGAGCCAGAGGGAAAATTTGAAGTAGACGAAGCTTGATACAGATTATTCTCAGATGTAGAAGCTTGAGAACCAGGTTGTGGTGAAGAGGTTTGAGTGAGATTAACAGATGCTGCATCTTGAAGATTTGATTTCTTGTTCTTATCAAGTCTTGACTCATGCGCTAACAAATAAGATTCCAATTCATCAATTGAAACTGTGAAGGATTTGCTATTGATAGCAGCAACAATAGAATCATACTCCTCAGGAAGCGCATCAAGCACAATTTCAACAAGATTACGATGAGGAACCGGATCATCAATTGAAATTAGGGATTCGTTAATTTCACGAACGCGTTTCATGAGTTCAAGAATAGTGCGATCACCTTTGCTTAGGGTTCGCAATTCCGAGCGAAGTTGTCTGGCTTTGGTTGTGAGCAAGGTGCGAAAGTGACGCTGAATCTCCTCCCAAATTTGCCATGAATACGTGTGTTCAACGAACTTGGCGAGAAGAGATTCCGAAATCGTAGATAACAGCCAAGTACAGACTAACGCGTCCTGTTTCTGCCACGATTGATACAGAGGATTCACCGTACCGGCATCGCGAGCTTCATAGGAGAGAAATTGCGCCAGAACCGCAGGATCAGTGACGTACGGTTGCAAATCGAAGCCACGAATGACACCGGAAACTTGCTGCTTCCATTGTTTGTAGTTGTTATCATCGAGTTTGACGGAGATAAGATTCACGATCTTTGCGTGTGAAGTAGAAAAATTTCCATTAGCGGCGAAGAGATTGGAAGACGCCATGGATCGAAAAAGAAGCTCTAAGATACCATGTTAGAAAGGTAAAGTAAGAGAGAGAAAATGGAAAACTGATTTCATTGAATATTCTATTGTTATCTTTTACAATCAGTGATAATGCTTTATATATAGAAGACTAAGAGAAGAGTGAGTTAGTTACAGAATGTAACTAACTCCTCTTGTACATAAATGTGACAGCTGTACTAATTTCTCTAGTAGCTCTTTACACAAAATATCTGAAAGCTACCTATCCTTCTATATACTCTAACAATGAAGAACATTTGTTTGACAAATCATGCTCTAGAAAATTAGTTGACAATACAGTTGAATTTTCTGGACACTCCTTTCCTATCTTATCCAATTGTATCAAGTATCTACAAACGAGATATCCAAACTTCAACTCACTAGGGAAAAAAAAAAGACGTGTACTACATAATCATAAATACTGAAGCTCTCATAATACATAAATTTGTACATTGTCATCTTACACTATCACAGGACACTTATTCAGAACAAGTACATTAAAGAAAGAAAATTACCTATAATCCAAAGGCTCTAAGCACCTCCAACATTCACCGCATCTTTTGAATAGCCATAGTACAGTCATAGCCTCTCAAACCTGTACACAAAAGCAAAAACACGTCCCTGATAATCTCCGCAACAGCTTTCACAGTACATACCCCCTGTAAAACCCAAAGGAAACTCCTGAAGGACTCAAGAAAACGAGATCCTCAAAACGACAAAGAAGCGTGAAGAATTCATAGAAGAGTAGTGTCAAATAACCGATTATCCCAAAAGCTTAAGCTGTTAGGAAAGGTTACATCAATGGTTTTATATTATTTCTAACACACCCCCTCATGCAAGAGCTCACTTGGGCTTGAAGCGTGGATAATGCATTGGCCCACCTACCATATGCTTAAATTCCACTTTTAATTAGAAAGTGAGGGAAGCGGGGATCGAACTCTAGACCACTTAGTCATATACCATGTCAAATAACCGATTATCCCAAAAGCTTAAGCTGTTAGGAAAGACTACATCAATAGTTTTATATTATTTCTAACAAGTAGAAATCACCAAATGAAAGCACAACCAACAACAGACAAATTGCAGATTCTTGTGCTCCATTGGGCACAACCACAACAGACAATCATCAAATCAGATCCTATACTAAGAATTTGCTCCAATTGCAGATTTTGTGACGAATAACTATTTGAGAGAGAGGATTCTTATTCTTATATATCACAAGTGACAAGAAAATAGAAAAAAATTATGAAGCACAAAAAAGGAATCGGCATATCAACATAACTGTTGAAAGGGAAGAAATAAGAAAATACAAGAGGCATATGGTGAAAACCGTGTGTCATAGAGCATCACGGACATTCCATTATATAATATTAAGAGCATTAATTACAAAGGAATATATGCTATGGAATATGCTATGCTAAGAATACTCTAGAATATATTTATAACAATATTAAATATCAACACTCCCCCTCAAGCCGGAGCATATAAGAAATGCACCAAGCTTGTCACATATGTAGTTGATTCTAGGACCTCGCAGTGATTTTGTAAAGACATCTGCCAATTGATCATTAGAATTAACAAAACTTGTGACAATATCGCCTGATTCGATCTTCTCTCTGACAAAATGGCAGTCTATCTCAATATGTTTGGTCCTCTCATGAAAAACTGGGTTTGAGGCAATGTGCAGTGCAGCCTGATTATCACATATGAGAGTCATTGGTCTAGCCTTTTCAAATTGAAGTTCTTTGAGTAACTGCTTCAACCAAATCAACTCACATGTTACTAGTGCCATAGCTCTATATTATGCCTCAGCACTTGATCTTGCTACTACATTTTGTTTCTTACTCTTCCAGGATATCAAGTTTCCTCCAACAAGTACACAATACCCAGAAGTGGATCGTCTATCAATGGGTGAGCCTGCCCAATCAGCATCTGAGTAACCAACTATCTGAGTGTGACCACTATCTTCATAAATGAGCCCTTTTCCTGGAGCACCTTTGATGTATTTTAGAATCCGGATTACAGCATCCATGTGTTCTTGGCAAGGAGAATTTAAGAATTGACTTACCACACTAACTGCAAATGAAATGTCTGGACGAGTGACTGTGAGATAATTCAGTTTTCCTACCAATCTCCTATATCTCCCTGAATCTGATAGAGGCTCCCCCTGATTTGGTAGGAGCTTGACATTTGGATCCATAGGAGTATCAACAGGCTTTGCATTCAATAAACCTGTTTCTTCAAGAATATCCATAGCATATTTTCGTTGTGAAATTACAATACCATCCTTAGACTGAGCTACCTCAATGCCCAAAAAATAACGGAGTTTGCCAAGATCTTTAGTCTGAAACTGATTTGAGAGATATTGTTTTAACTGAAGTATTCCCTGTTGATCACTACCAGTTATGACAATATCGTCTACATAAACAATAAGATAAATGCACCCTTGGACAGAGTGACGATAAAAAACAGAATGGTCAGCTTCACTACGTATCATGCCAAATTTTTGGACTACTGTACTGAATCTGCCAAACCAAGCTCGAGGAGACTGTTTAAGACCATAAAGAGACCTGCGTAACCTACAAACCATATTAGATGACTCCCCCTGAGCAACAAACCCAGGTGGTTGCTCCATATACACTTCCTCCTCAAGATCACCATGTAAAAATGCATTTTTAATGTCAAGTTGATGGAGAGGCCAATGTTGAATGGCTGCAATGGAGAGAAGAAGTCGAATAGATGCCATCTTGGCTACAGGTGAAAATGTATCACTATAATCCAGCCCAAAAATCTGAGTATAGCCCTTGGCCACCAAGCGAGCCTTAAATCGATCAATCTTACCATCCGGACCAACCTTCACTGTATAAAGCCAACGACAACCTACCAAAGACTTCCCAGAGGGTAGAGGAACCAGTTCCCAGGTACCACTGCTTTGGAGAGCACACATCTCGTCAATCATTGCTTGCCTCCACTCAGGGTGGGATAATGCTTCACCTAGAGATTTAGGAATAGAAACAGACGACAAAGATGACAAGCAAGTGTAATGTAAAGGTGAAACACGACTGTAACACAAATCAATGTAGTGAGGAGACGGATTACGTGTTGAACGAGTACCTTTACGAATTACAGGGGGAAGATTAGGCTCAGGTTGCGGAACCGGATCCGATGATGGAGATGGCGTTGGCGGAGAGTCTTCAATGGCCTCTGGAACAGGTGTAGGAACAGGCACAACAGAGGGTTGTGGACGACGCTGATATGTTTGGAGTGGTCGTGAAGTTGGAGGTTCAACCGGAGGGGTATCTGGTGGGATAGATTGACAAGGCTCAAGAGGAATAATAGTAACTTCCTGAATGGGTTCGGGATTAATGTCTTGAAGGGGTTCAGGAGTTTTAATATTGGGCTTAAAGTATGGAACAAATTCAAAGAAGGTAACGTCGGCCGATACAAGGTATCGTTTTAATGTTGGAGAATAGCAACGATAACCTTTTTGTGACCGATGATAACCAAGAAAGACACACTTTAGTGATCGAGCTGACAGTTTATCGAGACCAGGAGTGAGATTGTGAACAAAACATGTGGACCCGAAGACACGAGGAGGCAGCGGGTGAAGAGGGGAATGGGGAAAAAGGACTGAATGAGGAATATTGTTATCAAGGACAGAAGAAGGCATGCGGTTTATAAGATAGCATGCCGTTAAGACAGCATCCCCCCAAAATTGAAATGGAACATTACCATGAAGAAGTAGGGTCCGTGTGGTTTCCACGAGATGCCGATTTTTGCGTTCGGCTACCCCATTTTGTTGAGGTGTGAGGACAAGATGTTTGGTGAAGAATACCATTAGAAGTCATAAAATTTTGAAATTGATGTGACAAATATTCACGAGCATTATCACTTCTTAAAGTACGAATAGACACACCAAATTGAGTTTTGATTTCTTGATAAAATTGCTCAAAGATAGAAAATAACTCAGATCTATTTTTCATTAAAAAAATCCACGTACAACGAGAAAAATCATCAATAAAAGTAACAAAGTACTTTGACTCAAAAGTAGAGATAGTACGTGATGGACCCCAAACATCAGAGTGTACTAAAGCAAAAGGAGACGAAGCCCGTTTATTGACTTGATCGGGAAAGTGACTACGAGTGTGTTTCCCTAACTGACATGACTCACAATGTAAATCAGACAACTTAGATAAACTCGGTACCAACTTTTGAAGTTTGGAAAGACCTGGATGACCCAATTGAGCATGGATAGTAAGTGGGGAATCTATGGCGGAACATGTGTTGGATGGCAAAGATAGGTAGTAAAGGCCTTGAGACTCACATCCAACGCCAATCGTCCGTCCCGAATTCCGATCCTGCAGGGTAACATTACCATTAGTGAAAGTAACAATACAATCATGAGAACGAGTTAAACGACTGATTGAAAGTAAATTAAATGGACAACCAGGTACATAGAGAACAGAATCAACCGAGAGGGAAGGTAGAATTTGGACAGTACCAATCCCTTGGGATTGAGTTTGTGAACCATTTGCAGAAGTTATACTGGGTAAGAAACCAGATGTAGAGAGAGAAGAAAAAAGACTTTTATTACCGGTAACATGATCAGATGCACCAGAATCAAGAACCCAAGTGCCAAGAGAAGATGATTGAGAGAGGCAAACAGATGAGTTACCAGTGTGTGCAACCGAAGTAGTAGAAACAGAGTTCTGATTACTCTGACACCACCTGAGGAAATCTTCATAGCTTGCCGAGAAGCCTTGGGGAGAAGTACCAACCGAAGCAACATATTTAGTAAAAGTACTTTTGGGAACATCAGAAGTACCAATAGCAGCCATGGGTAACACAGGAGAGATAAACAACTCGTAATCCGGTGTAAATATGGACTGTTTGTGAAAGAACACGTAATTCAGTTGATCGAAACTGAAAAATAACGACGGATATGGAACCGGCACAGAGAGGCGAGTCCGGCAAAGCAAACAACAACCTGAATGGCAGCGGGACGCGTGTATTAGCTTTTGGCGACGCGGTTTCGGGGACAAGGCGGTTCTGATGGTGTGGTTATTTGCTGGAAAAGTCGCCGGAATAAGTGGCGGAAGCGAATAATGGACAAACCGGAGTTAACTCACGGGTTGCCGAAAAAAGGAAAAAAAAAAGAAAAAAAATCACCGGAGGACAGTGGGTCCACCGGGTAAGCACGGTGTAGGGTTGCCTCTTTCTAGGCTCTAGATACCATGTTGAAAGGGAAGAAATAAGAAAATACAAGAGGCATATGGTGAAAACCGTGTGTCATAGAGCATCACGGACATTCCATTATATAATATTAAGAGCATTAATTACAAAGGAATATATGCTATGGAATATGCTATGCTAAGAATACTCTAGAATATATTTATAACAATATTAAATATCAACAATAACAAAATAGTGCCAAACCAAGCTGTCTAGACTTCTTCATCTTTAAGAAATGGGGAGGGATAAAAAGATGTAAACTAGAAATTTTAAATGCTTCATATTAATGTCCTAAAGCACAAAAAAGTATGAGAACCTCTGCCTGCCTCAGGTTCCACGGGCACCCCACACATTTACCGGTTATCTCTCCTGTTTCACCCACACAGAAAACACCAAACTCCAAGATCATCATTACAATAAAAGCAGTAAACTCCAAGAATGAAACCAACCACAATTAAAATACCAAATTATCAAGGCATTCTAGCCCACTGCAAAACAGATAAACGCATCTCTCGATTATCAAACAAAGAATTATATAAAAAAAATTACACAAAACAAAATCTTGTTGAGTAAAAGAAGAGTCAAGAGAAGATACGTGGCAAAGAATAAATAATAAAACATTTTACATCTGCTCTGAAGAAGCCGTGCACTACAGAAAAACATTTTCACTTTTCAATTTGTATGTCTTGCCATCAAAGCAAAGAAATATAAATGTTAAAGAATGACTCATTGAAGAAATTTAATTTATCTGGATTTGTTCTCCGTTCTTAACCATTTATAATCAAGAATCGCAAAATGTTCTACATATCTAAAGACTTCATCTCGCTACAAAATGGATAAACACAATTTTCTCAATCATCCAATGAAGAATTGTATCCAAAAATGAAACAAGGAGTCAAAGAGAGCAAAAAAAGTATGTCAAAACAACCATTTCCTAAATAATGGCAAGAAAATAGAAATAAAAAAAATATAACAAAGGAAGTGGCAAATCAGACAAGAAAGTGCCAAACCAAGCTTGTCAAGAATTCCTCATCCTTGGGGATTTCAAAGAGACTTACTCTGGAATCTAAAATGCTTCACACTCCAACACAGTCTCAAAACAAATATGCACATGTAAGTAAAACAATTGTTTTATCCCAAGGTTGAGCATAAAGTATGTGAACCTCTTCCTGCCACTGGATCCCTAGCAAGCCGTACATTATATAGGCTGAACGGAAAGTATGTGAACATTCACAAGAAAAATTAAGTATTAATGGTAAACATAAAGAAACAAATCCAGAAGCCTAGACAATAAGAATCGGCAGATTAAAAATGAAATGAAAATAATTCACATTCCAAGTAGAGGTTCCAAAATAAACCTGAGGCTTGATACTACTCAAATGTTGGTGTTCCAAAACACACTGCACTACAGAAATCAAATCAAACGTCACAAAATCGAAAGGTCAAACAAGAGAAAGAAATATAACACTAGAGGAACTAAAATATCAAGAAAATATGCTTTTAAAAGATACATGCAAACCAAAACTTGAGGCTCCATGCTATGATGAAAGAACATCATTATTTTGACAAAACCACACTGCATAAAAACAGGTTCACAATTCAATTTGTGTCTTAAATAGCACAAAAATAAAAATAATAAAAAACGACTCATTGAAGAAATTTGATCTATGTATTTATAGCCATTATCATTATCACTCTTATTCATTATCATTAACTTGAAATTTGGATGCTTAATTTCTGATACGAAAAAAAATAAACTCCAGTAGTGACAGGACACACCTCATAAGGCATATCTTCAATCCCAAAACAAAATAAAAGATATGCAAAAAAAAAAAGTTCTATTTTATCCCAAGGCTGAATAGATAGTATGCTAACCTCTGCTAGCCACAACCCACAGTACACCACACATTCATAAATGTCTCGCTTAGTAGTTGCTGAGAATCAAAAAGATATAAATATGAAAGAAAACAACACCACCTTCACAAAAACTTCAACACTGGAAGAAATAAGTATAACTTAGAAATTACCAATTATTTCCCATAGATTAAAAGGGGAAGTATGTGATAACCTCACCATAAGCTTTCACAAAGGCATCAAGAAGCATAGAAGCTGCAACAACTATAATGAAATCTGAAGAATTCAAATGAGTACATATCACCAAATTAAAGCCTAGAAAAAAAGATATAAGGTTGATTTGTTCACAAATGATAAGCGGCAAAGACTCTTGAGAAGATGATTAAAAAAGTTCAGTATGTTTGAGAAAGTAGGAAACTTTGTTGATATACTAAACCCGTGTAAAACTTACTCTGTTAACACCACATGAAAAATTAAAATAGGGCTGTAACAAACAGGTTGTAGAAAAAGAACCAAGAAGAAAGAACAGTAGCATAATCCTTCAAACCAAGTCGCAGATCAGCATAACAAAGAGAGGCCCACCAAGCTATCCCAAAAAAACACGAATGCAAAAAATAAACAAAAAACTCAAAAATCGTGTATAGTTTTGAGAACACTCGTAAGGAAAAATAAGTGTTAATGGTAAATCGTAGAGGAGAAAATCCAGACGACTGGACAACAAGAATTGGCAGATAAAAGAAACGATAATAATACGCATTCCAAGTAGAAGTACCAAAGTAGGCGATACCAATCAAATGTTATTGTTTCAAAACACACTGTAATGCAGAAAACAACTTCGTTTTTCAATTAACATGTATATGTCAATAGGTTTAATGTCTTAATGGAAAATTCATTTAATGCTATGCATTTGTAACTGATATTTTGACAATAGTAACCGCTATTAATTAGGATATTGTAAAATAAATGTAGATATGACAGCTGCAGATTATTTGGGCTGAGAATCAGCCACACAACTTGTAATTATATTCTATTTATATGAGACTTCTCCCTAAGGAGAATATACAGTTTTCAGATCAAAGTTCTTTGAGTTTAACAGTATAAAAGTCAGAACCAAATCAAACCTCACAATCAGAAGACCAGAAAAAAGAATCAGAATACAAAACCGGAAGATCAAACAGGAAAAAGAAATTATTATCGCCGCTACAACACCAGAGGAAATAAAATATCAAGAAAATATGCTTTAAAATGAAATATGCAAACCAAAACTTGAGGCTCCATGCTGTGATGAAAGAACATCTATTTTTTGACAAATCACACTGCAGAAAAACAGGTTCACAATTCAATTTGTGTCTTAATATCAAAGCACAAATGCGAAAATAATAAAGAACAACTTGTTGATTATTATTTATTATAATAGATTTAGTTTCCTATTTTAGGATTCTTTCTTGTATATAAGTTTGAGCCTCATTGTGAAATACAAGTTAATCATTATGTTATTCAACTTGGTATCAGAGCTGGTTCAAAATCCTAGCCGTCGTGACGGCTAACCCTAATTTTTCAACAGTGCACTGTTCACGCGCTGTACTGTTCATACGCGCGCACTGTTCATCTGAGAACACTGTTCATTCCGCGCGCACTGTTTTTATCGCACAGTCGTTGGAACATTTTTTCTTGGTTGTTTGTCTGTTTGGTTGATGGTTTAATTTGATGGATGTCCAATAAAATTCCGCTGCAGCCACTTTGGCTCATATTGGTGACTCTACAACTTGTGTATCTCACTCCGTGGGATCATGGGTTTTAGACTCTGGTGCTTCTGATCATGTTACTGGTAATCCATATCTTATCTCTAACTTGTTACCTCCTAGAATACCTCACAATATCACTGTTGCTAATGGTTCTAAAGCACAAGTCATTGGTATTGGGAAATCTTCACCTTTGCCATCTCTACCCTTGAATTATGTGTTATTTGTACCTGGTTCACCTTTTAATCTGATATCAATTAGTAAACTTACTCGTTCACTCAATTGTTCCATAACATTTTGTGCCGACTCTTTCTGTATACAAGACCGGAGTACGGGAAAGACTATTGGAACAGGAATTGAATCATAGGGTCTCTATTACCTTAATCCTCATTCATCCACCGTTTGTGGTGTTTCTGCATCTCCGGATATCATTCATCGTCGTTTGGGTCATCCAAGTTTGGATAAGTTAAAGGCATTGGTTCCTCAACTTTCACATTTAAAGACTCATGATTGTGAGTCTTGTCAGCTTGGTAAACATGTTCGGACGTCTTTTCCCAATAGTGCCAATAAAAGATCTAAGTCTTCATTTGATATTGTGCATTCTGATATTTGGGGTCCTAGCCGCGTACCTTCTAATTTAGGATATCGATACTGTTGGAAAATATATAATTTCCTATTTTATTATTTATAGGAGATTCTAGTTTTTTATATGTTTTCTATTATTTCCTTTTATAGCTAGTTGTACTCTTATTATAAATATCAGCCTTGAGCTGATGAATAAAGTATTACAGCTGTTAGAAATAATATAAAACCATTGATGTAGCCTTTCCTAACAGCTTAAGCTTTTGGGATAATCGGTTATTTGACAACAGCATTCACATATTATTTTCTACATGGTATCAAGAGTTCCCGATTTTGGGTGTCTCGCTTCCGCAAAACCCTAGCCGCCGCCGTGTTTACGTTTCGATCACGGCAACCGATATTCCGTGAGGCACTGTTCACCGATACTACTGTTCACGCGTACTGTTCACCAATATTACTGTTCACGCGCACTGTTCGCCAAATTTACTGTTGCGCGAACTGTTCATTACGCGACGGTACTGTTCATCTGCAGAAAAAATAAATAATAATAATTGCTGCATCCGGTACTATTTGGTTGGGGTTATTAATTATGACTTTTTGTTATTCTCGACGAATGCAAATATTGTCATCGTTTGGGACATACTATTTTCCAATGTTGGAAATTACATGGTCGACCTTCAAATCGGAAGAACAAAGGTGGAGGGGAGGGTCGTGCATTCCAGGCGAGTAACTCTGATCAAGGGCAGCAATCTACTTCACCTCAGGTTCCATTCACTACGGAACAACTAGAGAAACTGTTCAAACTCCTCGAGTCTCAAACTTCTCCTTGCTCTATAGCAACAAAAGGTAACTATGCTTTTCTCGGTGTCAGTCCCAATCATACTTGGATAATAGATTCAGGTGCCTCTGATCACATGACAGGTGAATCTACTTTATTCTCTTCATATAGTCCATGTGCAGGTAATCAAAAAATAAAAGTGGCAGATGGCTATTTTTCAGCCATTGCCGGCAAAGGGTCAGTTGTATTGTCTCCAATTTTAACTCTTAATAATGTCCTTCATGTTCCAAACTTGTCTTGTAGTCTAATGTCCGTCAGTAAATTAGCCCAAGATATAAATCGTCAAACTATTTTTTTCCGATCTCACTGTGTCTTTCAGGATTTGAACTCGGGAAAGATAATTAGCAGCGCTAAGGAGAGTGGAGGACTCTACTACTTTGACATTGGATCTGTCTCTCAACTACCTTCTAAAACAATAAATTCATGCTTTGAGTCCTTTCTTGTTTTGAATAATAATGATGACAATATTATGTCGTGGCATTTGCGATTAGGTCATCCTAGTTTTTCCTATTTAAAACACTTGTTTCCTTAGTTATTTCATAATAAAGATATTTCTTTGTTTAAATGCGAAGCATGTGAATTTTCAAAACATCATCGATCAAGTTTTCCAATACAGCCTTATAAACCATCAAAACCTTTTTCTGTTATTCACAGTGATGTATGGGGCCCTAACCGTACGAGTACACTTTCTCTCAAAAGATGGTTTATCACGTTTATTGATGACCATTCAAGAGTATGTTGGGTGTACTTGTTAAAGGGGAAATCCGATGTTTGTCAGGCTGTACAGGATTTTTTTAAAATGGTGCAAAATCAATTTCAAACTAATATTCAAGTGTTTAGAAGTGATAATGGCAAAGAATACTTCAACACTAATTTGAGTGATTTCTTCCATAAAAATGGGACAGTGCATAAAAGTTCGTGTCCTAACACTCCCCAACAAAATGGAGTTGCAGAAAGAAAAAATAGACACTTGTTGGAGGTGGCTAGAGCTTTACTTTTCTCAAGTAAAGTACCAAATTATTTGTGGGGTGAAGCAGTTTTAACTGCTGCATATTTAATTAACAGAGTGCCCTCCAAAGTTCTTAATTTTCAAACTCCAATTCATATTTTCGAAGAATGTTTTCCTTTTGATCGTGTTTCAAATGATTTGACTTTAAAAATCTTTGGTTGCACAACTTTTGTTCGTGAACATAAGAATATTAGCAAACTTGAACCCCGTGCTATAAAATGTGTTTTTGTTGGATACTCTCCAACTCAAAAGGGATATAAATGTTTTGATCCAAAGAACAAAAAGATGTTTGTCACTATGATGTAACATTCTTTGAAAATAAACCCTTTTTTAATACTCATCTTCAGGAGGGGAATTTTAAGGAAGACTCGTTTCAAACTGATATGTTTCAAACTGACATAAGTTTTTTTAATTCATCTTTACCAGTATCACAAAATTTTGACACTAGCACTTCGGCACCAATAGACACTGGCCATGATTCTTTATCTGATCCTACTCCTATTATGAATAAGGAACTTGGTGAATTTGAGCCTACATTTTCTCATGAAGAACATGATTCTTTATCTGATCCTACTCCTGTTATGAGTAAGGAACTTGGTGAATCTGAGCCTACATTTTCTCATGAAGAAAATCATGAGAATTTTGAAAATGATGATTTAATTGAAATGTCACAAAATAATGAGTCATCTAAAGATAATAGGGTTGAAGCAGGAAACAATATTTGGAAAGGAAAGGTTTTTGTGAGGAAGAACCGCAAAGAAAGTGATGAGTCCACATCTCAACAGTGTCATGAATTTGAACCGGGGCATGATCAACCTCCTAAAACCAGAAAAGGTAAGTCTATGTCTATTTCTGAGAGTCGTATCTTGTATCCCGATATAGATGATCCTGTTGCCGTTAGAAAACCTGTTAGATCTTGCACTAAACACCCCTTATCCAATTTCATATCATATTCAAATTTGTCTTCATCTTTTTATGCTTTCACCTCAAAATTGTCTAGTGTAGAAATTCCAAAAAGTGTACAGGTTGCTCTAGAAGTTCCAAAGTGGAGGGAAGCTGTACTTGAGGAGATGAGAGCCCTTGAAAAGAACAAAACCTGGAGTGTTATGACACTACCAGATGGGAAGAAGACAGTTGGATGCAAATGGGTGTTTACTGTGAAGTATAATTCAGATGGGTCAATTGAAAGGTATAAGGCTCGATTGGTGGCTAAGGGTTTTACTCAGACCTATGATATAGACTACTCAGAGACATTTGCTCCTGTTGCTAAATTGAATATTGTCAGAATTCTCTTATCTCTCGCGGCTAACCTGGATGGGCCCCTACATCAGTTGGATGTCAAGAATGCCTTTCTCAATGGAGATTTAGAAGAAGAAGTATATATGGACATTCCTCCTGGCTTTGAAGATAGGTTTGGATCAAATGTATGCAAACTGAATAAGTCTTTGTATGGATTAAAGCAGTCTCCTAGAGCTTGGTTTGAAAAATTCACTCAGTCCATGAAGAAACAAGGGTACATTCAAGGACAGGCTGACCACACCTTGTTCACAAAGTTCTCCCAAGATGGGAAAATAGCTATCCTGATTGTTTATGTCAATGATATTGTTCTTACTGGAAATGATACATTTGAAATGACAAGAGTAAAAGAGAAATTAGTAGTAGACTTTGAAATCAAGGACTTGGGATCCATGAGATATTTTCTTGGTATGGAGGTTGCTTGATCAAAGGATGGTATTGTAGTTTCCCGGCAAAAATACATTTTAGATTTATTGAAAGAAACAGGAATGACTGGATGTCGACCAACAGATACCCCCATGGATCCTAATGTAAAACTTTGGGAAGAAGGTACTGTTCCTGTTGATACTAGAAGATACCAGAGATTGGTTGGAAAATTGATTTATCTATCACACACCAGACCTGACATTGCTTTCTCAGTTAGTGTAGTTAGTCAATTTATGCATTCTCCTTTTGAGGAACATCTTGAGGCAGTCTATAGGATACTGAGATATTTGAAGGCAAATCCTGGAAAGGGGTTATTTTTTAAAAAGACTAGTGAAAGAAATGTGTCTATCTTTACCGATGCTGATTGGGCAGGTTCAGTCACTGACAGAAGATCAACCTCTGGATATTGTACCTATGTTTTGGGTAATCTTGTGACATGGAGGAGCAAGAAACAAGGCGTTGTAGCAAGAAGTAGTGCAGAAGCCGAGTTTAGATCTATGGCTCAAGGTATTTGTGAAGGATTATGGATCCATAGAGTCCTTGAAGAGCTTAAGATGAAAATTGAGCTTTCATTGAAATTATACTCTGATAGTAAAGCTGCTATTAGCATAGCTCATAACCCAGTTCAACATGATAGAACCAAACATATTGAGATTGATCGACATTTCATAAAAGAGAAGTTAGATGCCGGAATTATATGTCTACCTTTTGTAACTTCGAGTCAGCAAACTGCGGATATCTTGACCAAAAGTTTAGCAAGACCCACCTTTGAGCATTTGATAGGCAAGTTGGGCATGATAGATATCTATGCACCAACTTGAGGGGGGGTGTTGGAAAATATATAATTTCCTATTTTATTATTTATAGGAGATTCTAGTTTTTTATATGTTTTCTATTATTTCCTTTTATAGCTAGTTGTACTCTTATTATAAATATCAGCCTTGAGCTGATGAATAAAGTATTACAGCATTCACATATTATTTTCTACAGATACTATGTCACTTTCATTGATGATTTCTCGCGATGTACTTGGATAACTTTATTGAAGGATCGTTCGGAATTATTTAGTGCGTTTCAGACTTTTTATTCAGAGATAAAAACTCAATTTGGGAAAACAATTAGAATTTTGCGAAGTGACAATGCCAAAGAATATTTTTCCACACAGTTCAACTCCTTTTTGGCTTCTCAAGGTATCAAACATCAGTCAAGTTGTCCACACACACCACAACAAAATGGTGTAGCTGAGCGGAAACATCGTCATATAGTTGATACAACTCGGACCTTATTGATCAATGCTCATGCACCTTTAAAATTCTGGGGAGATGCCGTTCTCACTGCTTGTTATTTGATCAACCGCATACCATCCTCAGTATTGAATAACGAGATTCCATATTCTATTTTGTTTCCTAGCAACTCTCTATATTCCATCCTTCTTCGAGTGTTTGGTTCCACTTGTTTTGTTCATGATCTTTCTCCTGGTCGTGACAAATTGTCTGCACGAGCTGTTAAGTGTGTATTTTTGGGATATTCTAGAGTTCAAAAAGGGTATCGTTGTTATTGTCCTTCTACACATTGTTTTTATGTCTCTACAGATGTTACTTTGTTTGAAGATGTGCCTTTCTTTGCAAGACCAGATCCAACAGAGTCTACTCCGCAGGTTCTACCTATTCCATCATTTGAATTCGAAACATCTGTCATTACTCACAAACCTCCACAAATACAGACTCGTCCTGAGTTTAAACGTTATGGTATCACTTATGAGCGTAAACGTGTTCAAGTTCCAGATACTGTTCCTACTGATTCTAATGATTTAATTGAAGAGACTACCCCTCCTCTTTCAGATGATTCGGATTCTGATCCAATTCTTTCTCCTACTGCAGTTTCACCTAGTCCTTCTGATGATTTACCTATTGCTTTACATAAAGGTAAAAGGTCTACTGCTATTCCTCATCCTATTTATAATTGTTTGAGTTATCACCGCTTGTCACCATCCCACTATGCCTTTGTTTCTGCTATATCTGCTATCAATATTCCTAAGACTGTCAAGGAAGCATTATCCCATCCAGGATGGCGACAAGCAATGATTGATGAAATGACTGCATTGGAATCCACTGGTACATGGAAGCTTGTTCCGCTTCCACCTGAGAAATCAACAGTTCGTTGTCGGTGCGTTGATCTCAAATTTATGGTCTTGATTATAGTGATACATTTTCTCCGGTTGCAAAGATGGCATCTGTTCGTCTTTTCTTGTCAATGGCTGCTATGAAACATTGGCCTTTGTATCAACTTGATATTAAAAATGCCTTCTTGCATGGAGACTTAGAAGAAGAGATATACATGGCGCAACCACCTGGCTTTGTTGCTCTGGGGGAGTCTGGTCTTGTTTGCAAGTTGCAAAAATCGCTGTATGGTCTAAAGCAGTCACCTCGTGCTTGGTTTGGAAAATTCAGCAAGGTCATTCAGCAGTTTGGCATGATTCGTTGTGAAGCCGATCATTCTGTATTTTTTAGACGATCATCGTTGAACAAAGTTATTTATCTTGTGGTATATGTAGATGATATCGTTATTACTGGTGATGATCAAGAAGGCATTAAAGACCTAAAGCAACATTTATTCAACCACTTCCAAACCAAAGATTTAGGTCGATTGCGTTATTTTCTTGGGATTGAAGTAGCTCAGTCAAAGGATGGCATTGCAATCTCTCAAAGAAAATATGTTCTTGATATCTTGGAAGAAACCGGGATGCTTGATTGTAAACCCGTTGATACTCCTATGGATCCTAATGTAAAGCTTTTGCAGAATCAAGGGGAGCTATATCCTGACCCAGGTAGATACAGAAGGTTAGTTGGAAAACTGAATTATCTCACCGCGGCAATACCAGATATTTCGTTTGCTGTTAGTGTTGTGAGTCAATTCCTAAATTCACCTTGTGATAGCCATTGGAATGCTCTAGTTCGAATCTTGAGGTATATTAAAGGGTCACCTGGAAAAGGACTTGTTTATTCAGACAAAGGTCATACTAATATTGTTGGATATTCAGATGCAGATTGGGCCGGTGATGTGAATGATAGAAGGTCTACTTCAGGTTATTGTGTTTTAATTGGAGGAAACTTAATTTCATGGAAAAGTAAAAAAGCAAACTGTTGTTGCAAGATCAAGCACAGAGGCAGAGTATCGTGCTATGGCCCACACTACTTGTGAGCTCTTATGGTTGAAGCACTTGTTACAAGAGCTGAAGTTTTGTGAACTAGGTCCTATGGAACTTATATGTGATAATCAGTCTGCATTGTATCTTTCTTCAAATCCAGTTTTTCATGAGAGAACTAAACACATAGAAGTTGATTGTCACTTTATTAGAGAAAAGATTCTTTCTGGCATCATTAAAACCTCTTCAGTGCGCTCCAATGATCAGTTAGCTGATATCTTCACTAAATCTCTACGGGGGCCTCAGATTGATTATATATGTAACAAGCTGGATGCATATGATATATATGCTCCAGCTTGAGGGGGAGTGTTGATTATTATTTATTATAATAGATTTAGTTTCCTATTTTAGGATTCTCTCTTGTATATAAGTTTGAGCCTCATGGAAGAAATTGATCTATGTATCCATAGCCATTATAATCTGATCCATTATCAACAAGAATTGCAAATTGTTCCAGAAATCAGAAATTAGCTCACTACAAAATGAACAAACAAATATCTCAATATTCTTTTTATTTTTAAAAGCAATAACACATTTATCAAATGACTAATTATATCAAAAAGTGCAAATGACTTACATGATTAAACGAGAATTGGAAGAGCAATCAATTAAAACCCAAACAATTCATCAATAGCTGCAGATCATTAAAATAGGAACAGAAACTTCCAAGATCAAAACCTGCAAGAACCAAATCAAACCTCAACACCAGGAGAGCAAAGTAACCAAGAAATAAGCAGTAAGAATACAAATACTTGAAAGATCGAACAAGAGGAAGTAAGAACCAAAAGGAACTATGTGTTTATCGATTACCTCTCTTGCAAAACCAAAGAGAAAATAACCAATCAAGAAATATATGCTCTCAGAATCGATAAAGAAATAACGAAACGAAAAGTATTTACTAGAGATAACCAAATCAAAACTCGTGAAAAACATTATTTTGAGAAGCCACGCTGCAGAAAAGTAGATTTACAATTCAATTCAATTATGAATAAATCCCAAAAATAAAAAATAGTAAAGAACAACTTATTAAAGAAATTTAATTCATCTGGATTCTCCTTTCTGATCCATTGTTTCAAGTATCAACAAATGTTCAAGATATCCAAAAATCTTTATTATCCAAGAAAGAGTTGCACTGCTAATACTTAGATTCATAAATCTAAACAAAACTAAAATACCAGCACTGCCACACTGCCACATCATACCAGGACACCCTATTCTAGAACCAACACTCAAGGAAAAAATAACCCGTTGAATCCAAAGACTTCTCAGCTCGCTGCAAAACGAATAAACGCGCCCTCAATTATCAAATGAATAATTATATCCAAAGTTATACAAGTAATTATTGATAACCGATAATGGGTAAAATAAGAGTCAAGAGAAGTGTGATAAATACGTTTATAGCAGAAGATCAAAGAAAACAAGAACAGCAAAACCTAAAATCAAAGCTTTCACAGGGTAAACAGCAAATAAAAAAAAAAGACGTGTCCAAAGTTGAATTCGATTCATCTGGAGCCGTATTCTGTTGTAATCAACAGCTAATTGCAGATTGATGCTCCATGTGAAATGCCGATTATTTAGGCTTCCCTGCTGTGACAGATACGCTTTTGGGAGAGAAGATTCTTATATCATCATAAACATAAAGAACAAGAAAATAGTGAAAGAATCTTAACAAAAGAAGTGTTAAATTAACAGAACAAGAGAGAGCCGAAACAGATATATTCATGCTGCTGATACAAAAACCAAAAAAAAAAAAACAAAACTCCAACACTAGCAGGACACACCATCAAAATACAAATATCCCCAATCTCAAAACAAATAGATATAAAAAAAATTACTGTTTTATCTCAAGGCTGAATTCATCTCCCCATAGCCAATTTATCCCCAACAAACAGATCAACATAACAAACAACACCTAACCAAGTTGTCTAAAATTCCTCATCCTTAGGAACGGAAGAGTTACTCCAGAAGTTAAAGAATTCATAATCAGAGAAGAGAAACCTAAATTAAAGCCTAGCAAATATTTAACACAGCCATCAGAAGATAATGACTCATGTTTCCTTGTTAATTTGTTCACAGAAGGTAAGTAGTATTGAGAGGCAAAAAAATTTCAACAATCAGTAAGAATAATCCAATCATTGAGGAATCGCCTGTTATAATTGCTCTGTCAATACCTCATGATACATTTACAGAAAAATTACGTTGTGGAAAATAGGTTGTAAAAAATAAACAAGAAAGAATAGTAGCATAATTCTTCAAACCAATTCGTAGATCAGTATTACAAAACAAAGAGAGGACCACCAAGTTGTCCCAACTCCTCAAGAATCATGTAAACTTTTGCACTGTCATAATTCAGATCAAAAAGCCAAATGTAGAATAAAGAAGTAAATCAACTAGACAATAAGAATAGAAATTAAAATAATACACAACACAAGAACATGACAGCAAAATAATAAATATGAGGCTTGATACTACTTGGAATGTTATTGTTCCAAAACACACTACACTGCAAAAAAAACAGCGTCGCATTTCAATTCACATGTATGGTGGTCAAAGCCAGAACCAAAACAAAAGACCAGAAAAGAATAAGAATACAAAACATGAAGATCAAACAAAAGAAAGATAGAACCAGAACCAGAAGGAATCGGTGTTCACAAATTTCCTTCCTGCAATATCAAAGGAAATAAAATATCAAAATTATGCATTCAAAAGCGATGGAGTTATTGAAAACTAAAACATTTTTAAAAGTTGAAAAGAGAAAAATAACAAATAGAGAAATACAGTGTGATTGAGAAAGAAACTAAGCGGCAAAGAAACTCATCTCCAATATTCTACATTCCAGACGGTGAATTGGAAAGGTGTAGTGTGATTGAGAAAGATGAAGACTTATGTAATACACCAAAAACCCATGTAAAACTTGCTCTGCCAACACCACATGATACATTTACAGAAAAATTATACTGTGAAAAATAGGTTGTAAAAAAATAAACAAGATGAAAGAAAGAGTAGTAGCATAATAATTCTTCAAACCAAGTCGCAGATCAGAATTACAAAGAGAGGCCCACCAAGTTGTCCCAACTCCTCAAGAATCATGTGAACTTTTGCAATGTCAGAATTCAGATCAAACACCCAAATATAGAACAAAGAATCATCTTTTCAATGAATTCATATTGTTCATACTGTATACATAAACAATAGGAAGATAGAGGTCACCGAATTCTAGGCTCCATCTCCATGCTATGAAGAAGGTTGGTATTTTGACAAATCACACTGCAGAAAAACATGTCTAAAATTTAATCCATACGTCTAGCAATCGAAGTCCGAAATTAATAAATAAAAATAGTAAAGAACCGCTCATTGTAGAAACTTGATTTATCTATCTGGGACCATTCTCCAATGATGCCTGTTGTATCAAGACTTCAAGACTATCAAGACTTCTTAGCTTGCGGCAAACCGCATTCTCGATTATCAAGAGAATTGTGATTGTGTAAAGTTCTTGAAATCTACAATCTGAGAAAAGCATATCAATACTTTTATAGCAGTTGATCAAAGAAATGAAGGAAGGAAAAAAAAGAACAGAAAACCCTAAATCAAGAAATCAAAATCAATAACAAATCAAGAAAGACATGTTCAAAGTTGAATTCGATTTATCTGGAGTCGTTTTCTGTTGTTATCCAATTTATCAAGAATTGCAAAACCGGTTCATCTTTCTGCAAAATTGATAAACATGTATCTTGATTATCCAATGGCGAAGAATTATATCCAATAACAGTTATACAAACAATTCTCGATAACCGATTAATAAAAGAAGATCAAGAAGAAAACTATGAAAGTATGTGAACCTCTTCCAGCCACTGGATCCCTAGCAAGCCACATATTATAGGCTGAATGGAAAGTATGTGAACATTTACAAGAAAAATTAAGTATTAATGGTAAACATAAAGAAGCAAATCCAGAAGCCTACACAATAAGAATCGGCAGATAAAAAATGAAATGAAAATAATTCACATTCCAAGTAGAGGTTCCAAAATAAACCTGAGGCTTGATACTACTCAAATGTTAGTGTTCCAAAACACACTGCACTGCAGAAACCAAATCCATTTTGCAATGTCAGAATTCAGATCAATTCAATTATGAATAAATCCCAAAAATAAAAAATAGTAGAGAACAACTTATTAAAGAAATTTAATTCATCTGGATTCTCCTTTCTGATCCATTGTTTCAAGTATCAACAAACGTTCAAGATATCCAAACTTCAACTCATTGCAAAAAAAAAATACTTATATCTGTATTATCGAAGAAAGAGATGCACTGCTAATACTTAGATTCATAAATCTAAACAAAACTAAAATACCAGCACTGTCACACTGCCACATCATACCACAGACACCCTATTCTAGAACCAACACTCAAGGAAAAAAATAACCCGTTGAATCCAATGGCTCATCATAACAAACAACACCTAACCAAGTTGTCCAAAATTCCTCATCCTTAGGAACGGAAGAGTTACTCCAGAAGTTGAAAAATTCATAATCAGAGAAGAGAAACCTAAATTAAAGCCTAGCAAATATTTAACACAGCCATCGGAACATAATGGCTCATGTGTCCTTGTTAATTTGTTCACAGAAGGTAAGTAGTACTAGGCGGCAAAGAAACTCATCTCAAACATGGCAGCAAAATAATAAACCTGAGGCTTGATACTACTTTGAATGTTACTGTTCCAAAACACACTACACTGCAAAAAACAGCGTCACATTTCAATATTCACATGTATAGCGGTCAAAGCCAGAACCAAATCAAAAGACCAGAAAAGAAGAAGAATACAAAACATGAAGATCAAACAAAAGAAAGATAGAACCAGAAGGAATCAGTGTTCACAAATTTCCTTCCTGCAACATCGAAGGAAATTAAATATCAAAATATGCATTCAAAAGCGATGGAGTTATTGAAAACTAAAATATTTAAAAAGACAAAAGCAAATCAACATTGTTTTCACGATGGAGGTCTCTATGCCTTGATGAAAGATCAACATTGATTTGATTTTGACAAATCATGCTGCAGAAAAACAGGTTCACGATTCAATTTGAGCGTGTACTGTAATCAAAGCCCAAAAATAAAATAAAGAACGAATGATCGAAGATATTTGATTATGCATCTGTAACTATTATCGTTCTTATTCATTATAATCTCAGATTGTTCCAGATATCCAGAAATGAGCCCGCTGCAAAATGGATAAACGGATATCTTAATATTCTTTTATTTTTAATAGTTTGACTATACATGTAATCAAATGAGCATTGGAAGAACAATTGGTACAAATCATTAGTAGCAGCGATCACTAAAATAAGAATAACAAACTCCAAGATAGAAGTAACCAGGGAAAGTGTAGTGAGAAAACAGGAAGAGGATAGAACCAGAAGGACTTGTGTGTATATAGATTACATCTCCTGCAAAATCAAAGAGAAAAATAACAAATAGAGAAATATAGTGTGATTGAGAAAAAAACTAAGCGGCAAAGAAACTCATACCCAATATTCTACATTCCAGACTGTGAATTGGAAAGGTGTAGTGTGATTGAAAAAGATGAAGACTTGTGTAATACACCAAACCCATGTAAAACTTGCTCTGCCAACACCACATGATACATCTATAGAAAAATTATACTTTGAAAAATAGGTTTGGAAGAAATAAACAAGATGAAAGAAAGAGTAGTAGCATAATTCTTCAAACCAAGTCGCAAATCATCATTACAAAGAGAGGCCCACCAAGTTGTCCTAACTCCTCAAGAATCATGTGAACTTTTGCAATGTCAGAATTCAGATCAAAAACCCAAATGTAGAACAAAGAATTAAATCAACTAGACAATAAGAATAGAAATGAAAATAATTCACAACCCAGGAGCATGGTAGCAAAATAAACCTGAAGCTCGATCCTACTTAGAATGTTATTGTTTCAAGACAACACTGCAGAAAACAGCTTCATATTATAATTCACATGTATGGTGGTCAAAGCCAGAACCAAATTAAAAGACCAGAAAAAATAATTATGCAAACATTAAGATCAAACAAAAAGAAGATAGAACCAGAACCAGAACCAGAAGGAATCAGTGTTCACAAATTACCTACCTGCAACATCGGAGGAAATAAAATATTAAGAAAATATATGTTCAAAAGCAATAGAATTATTGAAAACTAAAACATTTAAAAAGATATGAGCATTTTTTTTATTTTGACAAACCATGCTGCAAAAAAATAGGTTCAAGATTCAACTTAAGTGCATTTTAATGAAAACCCAAAATTTAAAATAATGAAGTTGTAGCTATTATCATTCTTATTCATTATAATCCCAAATTGCACCAGATATCCAGAAATCAGATCACTGCAAAATGGATAAACGGATATCTTAATATTCTTTTATTTTAATAGTTCGACAAATTATATCACATATAATCAACGGAGAATTGGAAGAACAATCAGTACAAATCATAAGTAGCAGCAGATCATTAAAATAAGAACAACAAACTCCAAGATTGAAGCTAGCAAGAATCAAATCAAACCTCAACATCAAGAGACCAAGGGTAACCAAGGAGGAGGATAGAACCAGAAGGACTTGTGTCTTTATAAATTACATCTACTGCAAAACCAAAGACAAAAATAACAAACAAAGAAATATATGCTCTCAGAATCAATCAAGAAATACTGAAACAAAAAGAATTTACTGGAGATCACCAAATCAAACTCGGGCCTCTACACTATGAAGATTGTTATTTTGCCAAACCATGCTGCAGAAAAGTATATTTGCAATTCAATTCGTATGTCTTGTGAACAAAGCTCGAAATTAAAAATAGTAAAGAATGACTAATTAAAGAAACTCGATTTATCTTGTCTCTCCTTTCTTATCCATTGTATCAAGTATCTGCAAGCATTCTCTCCTTTCTTATCAAACTTCAACTCAATGAAAACAGATGTATATCTCAAGAATATTCAAGAAAGAGATGGACATGTACTACAGAATCATAAATACTGAAGCTCTCCTGATGGTTGCCAATTCCAGAACAAGTCCTTGATAATCTGTGCCACAGAAACTTACAAAGGAGTCAAAGTAAACTACATCCTCTCAGATTTGATGAAGATTGAAACAAAAAGAATTTACTAGAGATCACCATCCATGTCTGAAAAAGTCGTGCACTGCAGAAAATCATTTTCACAGTTCAATTTGTATGTCTTGGCATCAAAGAAAAGAAATAGAAATGATAAAGAATGACTTCATTGAAGAAATTTGCTTAATCTGGATCTGTTCTCCTTTCTTGACCATTTAATCAAGAATCGCAAAATGTTCTACATATCCAAAGACTTCATCTCCCTGCAAAATGGATAAACACATATCTCTCAATCATAAATATTAGGCAAACAATTCTTCATAAAAAGAGTCAAGAGAGCAAAAAATGTATGCCAAAACAACCATTTCCTAAATAATGGCAAGAAGAAAATAGAAATAAAAAATTATAACAAAGGTAGTGACAAGAAAGTGCCAAGCCAAGCTAGTCAAGAATTCCTCATCCTTGGGGATATAAAAGAGATTTACTCATGCTTCAATACGCAGATGCTCCAACACTATCCCAAAACGAATATGCACATGTAAGTAAAATAGTTGTTTTATACCAAGGCTGAGCAAAAAGTATGTGAACCTCTTCCTGCCACTGGATCCCTACCCTAGAAAGCCACAAATTATAGGCTGGATGGAAAGTATGTGAAGATTTATAAGAAAAAATAAGTATTAATGTTAAATCATAAAGGAGCAAATCCTGAAGACTGGACAATAAGAATCTGCGGATAAAAAATGAAATGAAAATAATTTTCATCCCAAGTAGAGGTTCCAAAATAAACCTGAGGCTTGATACTACTCTCAAATATTATTGTTTCAAAACACAATGCACTGCAGAAAACAACGTAGTTTTCCAATTAACATGTATCAAAAGACAGAACCAAATCAAATCTCACAATCAAAAGACCAGAAAAAAGAACCAGAATACAAAATTGGAAGATCAAACAAGAGAAAGAAATATAACACCAGAGGAACTAAAATATCAAGAAAATAAGTTTTAAGAAGAAATATGCAAACCAAAACTTGAGGCTCCATGTAATGATGAGAGAACAACATTATTTTGACAAAACCACATTGCCTAAAAACAGGTTCACAATTCAATTAGTGTCTTACATTCAAAGCTCAAAAATAAAAATAATAATAATAAACGACTCAGTGAAGAAATTTGATCTATGTATCGGTGTAGCCATTATCATTCTTATTAATTATCATCACGAATTGCAAATTGTTCCAGATATCCGAAAATCCGAAATCAGCTCACTGCAAAATGGATAAACGAATATCTCAATATTCTTTTTATTTTTAACAGTGAAAGCAAATTTATCGAATGTAAAATTATATCAAAGAGTACACTTATAATTAAACAAGGGTACACATATAATTAAACGGGAATTGGAAGAGCAAACAATTAAAGAAAAAAGAAAAAATCAAAACTTGAGTTCTAAACAACAAAAAACATTATTTTGTGAAGATACACTACAGAAAAGTAGAATTACAATTCAAGAAATAGTATGAATAACTCATGAAGAAATTTCATGTATCTGGATTCTCCTTTCTTATCCATTGTATCAAGTATCAACAAACGTTCTAGATATCCAAACTTCAACTCACTGCAAAACAGACCTATTTCTTGATTATCCGGATGCACTGTTAATACTTAGATTCATAATTATAAACATAAATAAATACCAGTACAACCACATCATACTAAGACACCCTTTTCCAGAACAAACACTCAAGGAAGAAATAACCTGTTGAATCCAAAGGTCAAAGCTTCCAAATCCCACAGCACATTAATAGCTCTCTCCCCAGCTCTCTCCCTTGTAACACCAAAGCGAAAACAGGTCTTGTATTCAAGAAAACTAGATCCTCAAAAAATACAAAGAAACATGAAGAATTCATAGTCAAAGTAGAGATAACCAAATGAAAGCACATCAACAGCAGCCAATTACAGATTCTGGTGCCAAACCAAGTTGTCAAGAATTTCTCAACCTTGCTTCATTCATACTTACATTCCTAACAAAGTAAACTCTAACACACTACACAATCCCAAGCTGAACAGTTAGTATGTGAACCTCTATCTGCCATGGGTTTCACAGTAAACCACACATTTATAGGCTCTCTCCCCTGTAATACCCACATAGAAAACTCAGGAACTGAGTATCAAAAAAAGATTGAAATGTAAAGATTCTTAGAAGATCATGTAGTCATATTAAATGATTCGGTTTTGGCCTCCTCCTTTGACCACTGTATTTAAGAGGGTATCTTTTTAGGAGTATCATCATCATAAATCACTAATCACAATAAAAACAACAAAACAGTAAAGAAGATTTAGAAAACGTCCCCCAACAAAGTTAAGTTATCCCTAACAAACAAATCATCAGAATCAAGTTAATAAATCATCAGAATCAAGTTTAACAAATCATCAGAATCAAGTTTATGTATCCAAGTTGTCCAAAATTCCTCATCTTGGGAAGACCAAAGAAGCATTCCAAAATTTTGTATTCTTTGCCAGAGTTGTACATGATCAAAAACAAATAAAAACTCCACCACCAGCATGTACACGACCAAAGAATAATTATTTGGGAACAAATACACATGTAATAAAAAAGACTAATTATATCCAAAGGATGGATCACCATTATCTGATAATCTTGCCCAAGTTTCCAAAGAATAATCCAAGCACAGACATGTTAAAACCTAAATTCGCATTGCCAAATTAATCCCAGCACAATCAACTTCAGACAGAAAAGTTAACAAGTGATAGTATAGGCTAGCCAGGCTAAATATGTGTCAGTATTAACTTCACCGGTCATGGCATGAGATTTGGGTCACGACAAATATACACAAATTTTCAAGAATCATATAGACTTGAAAAAATAAATGTGCGACAAGGAATTGTAAGAAAATATATAGTATTAAAGCTGCTTAAAAAATAGTATTAAAGCAACTCACAACCGATTATAATCTCCGCCATAGTTGCACATTCATTTATTTCTCTCCTGTAAATCAAGAGTAAACAACAAGAATCAAGTCACCAACAGAGAAACAATAAAGTAAAATTAACTTGAAAATCCAATAATTACAATAACCCAACAAGAATCATCATATCATATTAAACTTAAACAATTTTTTTTATCAAGAGCCAATGATCATGAATAAAGTATCACACTTACAAAATAATCAAGTTAAGAGATGTACAACAGAGTCATATATATTCAACACCTCACCTTGAAAAAGACAGATGTACACAACAAAACTAATAATACATTTGAAAGCTTTCCTAATACTCAAATTCCTGATAAACAACACACAAAAATACACCATCAAAGGATAACGTATATTTAAATAAAAATGACACATAACATTGGTAGATAATTCCACTGTAATAGCCAAGCAAAATTCATATCCCTGTGACATCCACATGAAACTTAAGGAATCAAGAAAACTAAATCCCCAAGAAACAGAAACGTGAAGAATTCATAGCGAGAGTAGAGATCACCAAATGTTTTAATAACGACAGTGAGAACATCCAGAGCCAATTGCAGATTGGTGCTCCGTGTGAAATGACAATTATTTAGGCCTCCTCACTTTCAAAGGGAGTGGCAAATTAACATAACCAAGCTGTCCAGAACTCCTTATCATCAGCATGGCCAAAAAAATATATACTTGAAAATATTGGATGCTTCATTCCTGATACGAAAACAAATAAACTCCAGCATTGAATAGATAGTATGTTAACCTCTGCTAGCCACAGTCCACAATACACCACACATTCATAGATGTCACAATTTAAGCTAATACTAGAGGAGTTTGTGGGTGAATGAAACATACCATAAAAACAAACACCACCTAACCAACTCCAAAATCCGTATCTTGGGAAGGGAACAGTTACTCCAAAATCGTGTATGATAAACCACCGAGTAAAACGTTACAGAAACTCACAAAAACTTCAACACTGAAAGAAATAAATATAACTTTGAAAATACCAATTATTTCCCATAGATTAAAAGGGGATGTATGTGATAACCTCACCATAAGCTTTCACAAAGGAATCAAGAAGCCTAGAAGCTGAAACAACTATTATAAGAATTCAAATATGAGTAAAGATCACCAAATTAAAGTCAAGAAAAAATATATAACACAGCCAGCTAAACATTATGGTTCATGTGTAAGGTTGATTCGTTCACAGAAGATAAGCAGCAAAAAGCGGCAGACATTTGAGACGATGATTAAAAAGGTTCAGTGTGTTTGAGAAAGTAGTAAACTTGTGGTATACCAAACCCATGTAAAACTTACTCTGTTAACACCACATGAAAATTAAAATAAGGCTTTAGTAACAAACAGATTTTAGAAAAAGAACCAACAAAGAATAGTAGCATAATTCTTCAAACCATGACACAGATCAACATAACAAACATAGGCCCACCAAGCTGTCCCAAAACACAAACGCAAAAAAAAATCTCACAAATCGTGTATAGTTTTGCAACATTTATAAGGAAAAATAAGTGCTAATGGTAAATCATAGAGGAGCAAATCCAGAAGACAGAACAACAAGAATCGGCAAATAAAAAAAGAAACAAAATTAACATTGATTTTCAAAACACACTGCAAAGCAGAGAACAACATTGATTTTCAATTAAACATGTATCAAAGTCAGAACCAAATCAAACCTCGCAATCAAAAAACCAGGGGAAAAAAATCAGAATACAAAACCAGAGGATCAAATAGGAGGAAGAAAATTAGCATCGTCCCTGCAACGCCAGAGGAAATAAAATATAAAGAAAACATGTTTTAAAATGAAATATGCAGACCAAAACTTGAGGCTCCATGCTATGATGAAAGAACGCCAATTTTTTGACAAACCACACTGCAGATAAATAGGTTAACAGTTCAATTTGTGACTTACAATCAAAGCTCAAAAACAAAAATAATAAAGAACGACTCATTGAAGAAATTTGATCTATGTCTGTAGCCATTATCAATCTAAACAATTATCATCAATATTGCAAATTGTTCCAGATATTCAGGAATCAGAAATCAGCTCACTACAAAACGAATAAACGAATATCACAATATTCATTTTTTTTAAAGCAATAGCACATTTATCAAATGACTAATTATAACAAAAAGTGCACATGATCAAACGAGAATTGGAAGAGCAATCAATTAAAACCCAAACAATTCGATAGTAGCCGCAGATCATTAAATATGAACAGAAAATTCCAAAACCTGCAAGAACCAAATCAAACCTCAACATCAGGAGCAAAGTAACCAAGGAATAAACAGTGAGAATGAAAGATCAAACAAGAGGAAGATAGAACCAAAAGAGAACCAAAGAGAAAAAATAACTAATCAAGAAATATATACTCTCAGAATCGATAAAGAAATAGTGAAATGAAAAGAATTTACTACAGGTAAACAAAATCAAAACTCATGAAAAAAAATTATTTTGGGAAGCCACGCTGCAGAAAAGTAGATTTACAATTCAATTATGAACAAAGCCCAAAATTAAAAGATAGTATAGAACAACTCACTGCAAAACAGACTTATATCTTTATTATCCAAGAAAAAGATGCACTGCTAATACTTGGATTCATAATTCTAAACAAAAATAAATACCAGCACTGCCACATCATACTAGGACACCCTATTCCAGAACCAATACTCAAGGAAGAAATAACCCGTTGAATCCAAAGGCTCAAAGCTTCCAAATCCCACAGTACATTCATAGCTCTCTTTCCTGTAACACCAAAGCAAACAAAGGTCCTTGTATTCAAGAAAACTAGATCCTCAAAAAACACAAAGAAACATGAAGAGTGCATAGAGTAGAGATAACCAAAATGAAAGCACATCAACTACCACACAATGGCAGATTCTTGTGCCAAACTAAGTTGTCAAGAATTCCTCATCCTTGCTTCATTCATACTTACATTCCTGATACATATAAAAAGTAAACTAAGACACTATCCAAAAATCCCAAGCTAAGTATTTGAACCTTTGTCTACCATGGGTTCAACTGCAAACCATACATTTATAGGCTCTCTCCCCTGTAACACCCACAAAGAAAACTCAAAGGAACTAACAAAAGTATATGCTGAGTATCAAAAAAGAGTAAAATGTAAAGATTCTTAGAAGAGTTAACCAAATTTCCATCCAAACTTGTATCTTTATCTTTGCTAAAGTAGTACTCAGTTCTAGATACAGAAACAAATAAAACCTTAAAAATTGGAAGAAACACAAAAAGTTCAACACCAGCTTGTACATGATCAAAGAACAATGATTCAGGAACAAATACATATGCATATACATATAAAAAAGAAAAAGAAAAAGGAAAGAAGACCAATTATCACCGTTATCTGTTAATCTCGTCCACACATGCAAAGAATAATCCAGAAGCATGTATGCAGAGATGTTCAAATATAAATTCACATTGCCAATTTAATCCCAACACGAGGCACTCGTCTTTAATTTATCCACTTCAGACAGAAAAGTTAACAAGGTTGAGAAAAATAGTCCTGATTACTTGATACTACGTGGAATGTTATTGTTTCAAAACACACTACATTGCAGTAATCAGGTGATTATCTGATATATATATATATATATATATATATATATATATATATATATATATATATATACTTAATTGGCAACAACTTAAACAGAAAAATTCACATCAGAACTACAGCAGATTTGAATTAAGAAGAGTAGCAGATCATTATTTGACGAAAGAAACCATAATAATCATCTTTTCAATGAATTCATATTGTTCATACTGTATACATATACAAGAGGAAGATAGAGGTCACCGAATCCTAGGCTCCATCTCCATGCTTTGAAGAAGGTTGGTATTTTGACAAATCACACTGCAGAAAAACATGTCTAAAATTTAATCCATACATCTAGCAATTGAAGTCCGAAATTAATAAATAAAAATACTAAAGAACGGCTCATTGTAGAAACTTGATTTATCTATTTGGGACCATGCTCCAATGGTGCCTGTTGTATCAAGACTTCTTAGATCGCGGCAAACCGGATAAACGCATTCTCCATGCTATGAAGAAGGTTGGTATTTTGACATCACACTGCAGAAAAACATGTCTAAAATTTAATCCATACATCTAGCAATCGAAGTCCGAAATTAATAAATAAAAATAGTAAAGAACCGCTCATTGTAGAACCTTGATTTATCTATCTAGAACCATTCTCCAATGATGCCTGTTGTATCAAGACTTCAAGACTATCAAGACTTCTTAGCTTGCGGCAAACCGCATTCTCGATTATCAAGAGAATTGTGATTGTGTAAAGTTCTTGAAATCTACAATCTGAGAAAAGCATATCAATACTTTTATAGCAGTTGATCAAAGAAATGAAGGAAGAAAAAAAAGAACAGAAAACCCTAAATCAAGAAATCAAAATCAATAACAAATCAAGAAAGACATGTTCAAAGTTGAATTCGATTTATCTGGAGTCGTTTTCTGTTGTTATCCAATTTATCAAGAATCGCAAAATCGGTTCATCTTTCTGCAAAATTGATAAACATGTATCTCGATTATCCAATGGTGAAGAATTATATCCAATAACAGTAATACAAACAATTCTCGATAACCGATTAATAAAAGAAGATCAAGAAGAAAACTATGAAAGTATGTGAACCTCTTCCAGCCACTGCATCCCTAGCAAGCCACATATTATAGGCTGAATGGAAAGTATGTGAACATTTACAAGAAAAATTAAGTATTAAACATAAAGAAGCAAATCCAGAAGCCTACACAATAAGAATCGGCAGATAAAAAATGAAATGAAAATAATTCACATTTCAAGTAGAGGTTCCAAAATAAACCTGAGGCTTGATACTACTCAAATGTTAGTGTTCCAAAACACACTGCACTGCAGAAACCAAATCAAACGTCACAAAATTGAAAGATCAAACAAGAGAAAGAAATATAACACTAGAGGAACTAAAATATCAAGAAAATATGCTTTAAAAAGAAACGTGCAAAGCAAAATTTGAGGCTCCATGGTATGATGAAAGAACATCATTATTTTGACAAAACCACACTGCATAAAAACAGGTTCACAATTCAATTTGTGTCTTACATAGCTCAAAAATAAAAATAATAAAAAACGACTCATTGAAGAAATTTGATCTATGTATATGCAGCCATTATCATTATCATTCTTATTCATTATCATTAACTTGAAATTTGGATGCTTCATTCCTGATACGAAAATAAATAAACTCCAGTAGTGACAGGACACACCTCATAAGGCATATCTTCAATCCCAAAACAAAATAAAAGATATGCAAAAAAAAAAAGTTCTATTTTATCCCAAGGCTGAATAGATAGTATGTTAACCTCTGCTAGCCACAACCCACAGTACACCACACATTCATAAATATCTCGCTAGTAGTTGCTGAGTATCAAAAAGATATAAATATGAAAGAAAACAACACCTTCACAACAAATTTCATTCAAATTTGCAATATCATGTTGTGCTCAATATGAAACGTCACAATTTAAGCTTCTACTTTAATACCATAGGAGTTTGTGGGCCAATGAAACAGATCATAATAACAACACCACCTAACCAAGTCCAAAATCCTTATCTTCGGAAGGGAACAATTACTCCAGAATCTTGTATGGTAAACCACTAAGTAAAACATCACAGAAACTCACAAAAACTTTAACACTGGAAGAAATAAGTATAACTTAGAAATTACCAATTATTTCCCATAGATTAAAAGGGGAAGTATGTGATAACCTCACCATAAGCTTTCACAAAGGCATCAAGAAGCATAGAAGCTGCAACAACTATAATGGAATCTGAAGAATTCAAATGAGTACAGATCACCAAATTAAAGCCTACAAAAAAAATATTTATAAGGTTGATTTGTTCACAAACGATAAGCGGCAAAGACACTTGAGACGGTGATTAAAAAAGTTCAGTATGTTTGAGAAAGTACGAAACTTTGTTGGTATACCAAACCCGTGTAAAACTTACTCTGTTAACACCACATGAAAAATCAAAATTAGGCTGTAACAAACAGGTTGTAGAAAAAGAACCAAGAAGAAAGAACAGTAGTATAATTCTTCAAACCAAAAATGTCCTTGCAGCCAAAGTTTACAAATGCATGAATGATATTAATGCTAATAGATCATTGGTATATGATAACAATTGGAAGAATTTATTTAATTTAACATTGAGGTTTCACATTGATAAATTCTACAAGTAACTGTAACATAGCCTTTAATTCAATTCTCACACATGTCATTTACACATTTAATAATGTATGTATGCAAACCTACTTTATGCGACGAGTTGTAATGCTTCTTCCCTTTTCAAGTCAAACACCTTGATAAGTGCGTCTTCCACGACCTGTGTGAAATCCAATGATGCAAAATCGTATTAAACCAAATTGAATTGAATATTTTCAACAAGAACTTATAAGATACAAGCCACTCGGCTACACTACAGCGCTATAACGCAGCAATAGAGACTATTTGACAACAATTTGTACTAAATAGCATATCATGTAACAATAAATATTTGTTTAAATTCTGCTACGTTATAACGCTATAGCACAACTATAGTTTGACAACATCGATTTATGTGAAAGTAACTATCTGAAATGCAATAGCATGTTAGTTTACAATGGAGGCTGAAAGTATATTCATTGCATGAGCAGAACTATGCTGATCAAATTTACAAAAAATGAACAAGAATGGAAGGCCACAAGTTTTTATCACTTCACATGCAAAGCAAGAGAAAATACCTTGTCTGGTGTAGATGCACCAGATGTTACACCAATTCTTAATGGACCCTTTGGTAGAAAGTTTTCTTTCTCCACAAGTTCGCCATGCTGAAATATGAAACCATAAACATTATGAGATGAGGTATAAAGGACTCTTTGAATTGACTTAATTTGAGTTTATCTATTGACATAAGCACTATTGAGACCGTTTGGGAGAGTTTATGAAAACAGTTTATGACATGTCCGTAAACTGTTTTCAGCTTATTTCTTAGCTTATAGCTTATATAAAACAGTATGCTTACATTCAATTTGTGTGCTATTCTGTTTCCTACTTTGCTCACTGTCAATCCAGTAAGAAGGAATTCCGCGTTCCTCAGCTATCTCTTGAAGGTGTGATGTATTACTCAGGTTCCAGCCACCAACAACTAACATAAGATCCATATCTTTCTCCACCAGCTTGTAAATAGCATCTTGTCGCTCCTAAAAGGAAATTCAAAAGAACTGTATCATTAGAATGAAGGAATATAGAATGGCCACTGGCCAAAATATATATTATGCAAAACAGTGCTTACTTAAGAACTGGCTTAAAAAGAGCTGCAATCGCATTTTCTCTAAATCCAAAATAAGCAATAACATCAAGGACTACAGAAGTGGAAATACCTGAGTAGCATCACAAATTGTGTTGAAGCTTATAAAGTGCTCAGTAGCGTTTTCCACACCATATTTGCGCATCATTGTCCTCTCCACTAGTTTCCCTGTTAGCCGATCAGCAAAATACATATCAGAATTAATTAAAATCTATGAATAGACCACAAGAGAAACCCTTTGCCCCAACTCCTAAAAAGATAAAAGATAACCAATCTCTTCGGTCTCTCCCTTGAGCATTGTTGTCTGATTTGCAATGCCAAGTTTTATCAGGTCGCTGTCTGGATCAAAGCCCTTAGATAGTGCAAATTTGAATTTCTGTACAAGAAAAATAAAATAATCACAACATTGAAGGGTTTTGGAAGCAAAGTTGTTTACAGGGCAGGTCAAAAGTCCTACCTCGAAAAATGCCTCTCTGATCGCAAACATATTCAGCCTGGATAAGTTTTTCAGTTACGCAAAAATTTCAAAAATAAAAAACTCAAGTTAAGGCATTCACTGAACATAAAATTGACTACTAGCAGCAACTTAGGACAAACCTCTGCCATGTTTTTCACAATTATGTACTTTCCAGCAAAAGATGCAGTTGCTACAGTTTCCTCATGTGCAACATGTACGTATTTACCATGAATTATCGAAGTATAATCTCCTTTTTTTGTGCTTTTCAACAACATTCCATACCTTAAAACAAGCCATTGAAGAACTAAATCTCAATATGTATTTGTGCATATCAATATATGAACTAAATAGATGCAAACCAGCAAAACAGAAAGCCATCCTTACATATAGATACCTTTGAAACCCACGGGCAAGTTGTATCAACGATTTGAACATTTTTCTCACTCAAAATCAACATCTCATCCACTGCAGCTCCAAAAGCAGGCAATATGACTACATCACCCTTGTTGACAACCTCAAATTGTTTCTTTCCTTCTCCAATAGAAATGTTCTGCACTTCCATATCCTCCAGCCGCTGCATCAATCATTTATCAAGATCAACAATCAACACAAACAATTAATCGTGTAAAAAGATGGCTTGCGCAGGGCAGTGATCCAGTTCAGAACATGCATAAATTTTTACCAACTTCATCAACTATTTGATATAACTTATCAGTTGAGAAAACTGAAAGATCGTTGAAGGTCATAGGAAATACCTTATTAACAGTTGGGTTGTGGATGATTTCATTGGTAATCCAAATTTTGTCATCAGGAAACTGTTTTCTCGCCTCATAAGCAATTTGAACAGCCCTCTCAACTCCCCAACAAAAGCCAAAGGCTTCAGCTTGCATCACAGTAACATTACCCCATGTATACTCATACCCATTTTCCTTCAAAGTCTTAATAATATCACCTGAAATTACAGAAAAAGGTACATTCGAAATCACTACAAACACAGACACAGAAAGTGAAAGTCCAAATAAAAACCATTAGCAGAAACCATAATTAAAGAAGCTTAACACTAACTGTTACAATATACAAATTCTGATAGTTTGTTTAGAGTTACTTAGCATTTAGTTGGGCAGTTAATTTCTCTATAAATACAGTTAATTGTATCAATTTCATCATCTTTTATCAAATAAATGTTAATGGTAAATCATAGAGGAGAAAATCCAGAAGACTGGACAACAAGAATTGGCAGATAAAAGAAACGATAATAATACGCATTTCAAGTAGATGTACCAAAGTAGGTGATACCAATCAAATGTTATTGCAGGCGATACCAAGAATTGGCAGATAAAAGAAACGATAATAATATGCATTTCAAGTAGATGTACCAAAGTAGGCGATACCAATCAAATGTTATTGTTTCAAAACATACTGCAATGCAGAAAACAACGTCGTTTTTCAATTAACATGTATCAAAGTCAAAACCAAATCATACCTCACAATCAGAAGACCAGAAAAAAAAATCAGAATACAAAACCGGAAGATCAAACAGGAGAAAGAAAATTATTATTGCCCTGACACAAAAGAGGAAATAAAATATCAAGAAAATATGCTTTGAAAAGAAATATGCAAACAAAAACTTGACGCTCCATGCTATGATGAAAGAACATCTATTTTTTGACAAACCACACTGCAGAAAAACAGGAATTTGATCTTTGTATCCATTATCAACAAGAATTGCAAATTGTTCCAGAAATCAGAAATCAGCTCACTACAAAATGAACAAACGAATATCTCAATATTCTTTTTATTTTTAAAAGCAATAGCACATTTATCAAATGATTAATTATATCAAAAAGTGCACATGAATCACATGATTAAACGAGAATTGGAAGAGCAATCAATTAAAACTCACACAATTCATCTGTAGCTGCAGATCATTAGAATAGGAACAGAAAATTCGAATATCAAAACCTGCAAGAACCAAATCAAACCTCAACACAAGGAGAGCAAAGTAACCAAGAAATAAGCAGTAAGAATACAAATACTTGAAAGATCGAACAAGAGGAAGTAAGAACCAAAAGGAATTCTGTGTTTATCGATTACCTCTCTTGCAAAACCAAAGAGAAAATAACTAATCAAGAAATATATGCTCTCAGAATCGATAAAGAAATAATGAAATGAAAAGTATTTACTAGAGATAACCAAATCAAAACTCGTGAAAAACATTATTTTGAGAAGCCACACTGCAGAAAAGTAGATTTACAATTCAATTCAATTATGACTAAATCCCAAAAATAAAAAATAGTAGAGAACAACTTATTAAAGAAATTTAATTCATCTGGATTCTCCTTTCTGATCCATTGTTTCAAGTATCAACAAACGTTCAAGATATCCAAACTTCAACTCACTGCAAAAAAAAAATACTTACATCTGTATTATCGAAGGAAGAGATGCACTGCTAATACTTAGATTCATAAATCTAAACAAAACTAAAATACCAGCACTGTCACACTGCCACATCATACCACAGACACCCTATTCTAGAACCAACACTCAAGGAAAAAAATAACCCGTTGAATCCAATGGCTCATCATAACAAACAACACCTAACCAAGTTGTCCAAAATTCCTCATCCTTAGGAACGGAAGAGTTACTCCAGAAGTTGAAGAATTCATAATCAGAGAAGAGAAACCTAAATTAAAGCCTAGCAAATATTTAACACAGCCATCGGAACATAATGGCTCATGTGTCCTTGTTAATTTGTTCACAGAAGGTAAGTAGTACTAGGCGGCAAAGAAACTCATCTCAAATATTCTACATTTCAGACGGCGAATTGAAAAGGTGTAGTGTGATTGTGAAAGATTAAGACTTTTGTAATACACCAAACCCATGCAAAACTTGCTCTGTCAATACCTCATGATACATTTACAGAAAAATTACGTTGAGGAAAATAGGTTGTAAAAAATAAACAAGAAAGAAAGAAGAGTAGCATAATTCTTCAAACCAATTGGCAGATCAGCATTACAAACAGAGGACCACCAAGTTGTCCCAACTCCTCAAGAATCATGTTTTGCACTGTCAGAATTCAGATCAAAAAGTCAAATGTAGAATAAAGAAGTAAAATAAAATAGACAATAAGAATAGAAATGAAAATAATACACAACACAAGAACATGGCAGCAAAATAATAAACCTGAGGCTTGATACTACTTGGAATGTTATTGTTCCAAAACACACTACACTGCAAAAAAGAGTGTCACATTTCAATATTCACATGTATAGCGGTCAAAGCCAGAACCAAATCAAAAGACCAGAACCAAATCAAAAGACCAGAAAAGAAGAAGAATACAAAACATGAAGATCAAACAAAAGAAAGATAGAACCAGAAGGAATCAGTGTTCACAAATTTCCTTCCTGCAACATCGAAGGAAATTAAATATCAAAATATGCATTCAAAAGCGATGGAGTTATTGAAAACTAAAATATTTTAAAAGAGAAAAGCAAATCAACATTGTTTTCACGATGGAGGTCTCTATGCCTTGATGAAAGATCAACATTGATTTGATTTTGACAAACCATGCTGCAGAAAAACAGGTTCACGATTCAATTTGAGCGTGTACTGTAATCAAAGCCCAAAAATAAAAATAAACTGAAGAACGAATGATCGAAGATATTTGATTATGCATCTGTAACTATTATCGTTCTTATTCATTATAATCTCAGATTGTTCCAGATATCCAGAAATCAGCCCACTGCAAAATGGATAAACGGATATCTTAATATTCTTTTATTTTTAATAGTTTGACTATACATGTAATCAAATGAGAATTGGAAGAACAATTGGTACAAATCATTAGTAGCAGCGATCACTAAAATAAGAATAACAAACTCCAAGATAGAAGTAACCAGGGAAAGCATAGTGAGAAAATAGGAAGAGGATAGAACCAGAAGGACTTGTGTGTATATAGATTACATCTCCTGCAAAATCAAAGAGAAAAATAACAAATAGAGAAATATAGTGTGATTGAGAAAGAAACTAAGCGGCAAAGAAACTCATACCCAATATTCTACATTCCAGACGGTGAATTGGAAAGGTGTAGTGTGATTGAAAAAGATGAAGACTTGTGTAATACACCAAACCCATGTAAAACTTGCTATGCCAACACCACATGATACATCTATAGAAAAATTATACTGTGAAAAATAGGTTTGAAAAAAATAAACAAGATGAAAGAAAGAGTAGTAGCATAATTCTTCAAACCAAGCCGCAAATCATCATTACAAATAGAGTAGTAGCATAATTCTTCAAACCAAGCCGCAAATCATCATTACAAATAGAGGCCCACCAAGTTGTCCCAACTCCTCAAGAATCATGTGAAATTTTGCAATGTCAGAATTCAGATCAAAAACCCAAATGTAGAACAAAGAATTAAATCAACTAGACAATAAGAATAGAAATGAAAATAATTCACAACCCAAGTACATGGTAGCAACATAAACCTGAAGCTCGATCCTACTTAGAATGTTATTGTTTCAAGACAACACTGCAGAAAACAGCTTCATATTATAATGCACATGTATGGCGGTCAAAGCCAGAACCAAATTAAAAGACCAGAAAAATAATTATGCAAAACATTAAGATCAAACAAAAGGAAGATAGAACCAGAACCAGAAGGAATCAGTGTTCACAAATTACCTACCTGCAACATCGGAGGAAATAAAATATTAAGAAAATATACGTTCAAAAGCAATAAAATTATTGAAAACTAAAACATTTAAAAAGATATGAGCATTTTTTTATTTTGACAAACCATGCTGCAAAAAAATAGGTTCAAGATTCAACTTAAGTGCATTTTAATGAAAACCCAAAATTAAAAATAATGAAGTTGTAGCTATTATCATTCTTATTCATTATAATCCCAAATTGCTCCAGATATCCAGAAATCAGATCACTGCAAAATGGATAAACGGATATCTTAATATTCATTTGTTCTTAATAGTTCGACAAATTATATCAAAAACTCCACATATAATCAAAGGAGAATTGGAAGAACAATCAGTACAAATCATAAGTAGCAGCAGATCATTAAAATAAGAACAACAAACTCCAAGATTGAAGCCAGCAAGAACCAAATCAAACCTCAACATCAAGAGACCAGAGTAACCAAGGAGGAGGATAGAACCAGAAGGACTTGTGTGTTTATAAATTACATATCCTGCAAAACCAAAGACAAAAATAACAAATAAAGAAATATATGCTCTCAGAATCAATCAAGAAATACTGAAACAAAAAGAATTTAATGGAGATCACAAAATCAAAACTCGGGCCTCTACACTATGAAGATTGTTATTTTGCCAAACCATGCTGCAGAAAAGTATATTTGCAATTCAATTTGTATGTCTTGTGAACATAGCTCGAAATTAAAAATAGTAAAGAATGACTAATTAAAGAAACTTGATTTATCTTGTCTCTCCTATCTTATCCATTGTATCAAGTACCTGCAAGCATTCATTCCTTTCTTATCAAACTTCAACTCACTGCAAAACAGATGTATATCTCGAGAATATTCAAAAAAGAGATGGACATGTACTACAGAACATAAATACTGAAGCTCTCCTGATGTTTACCAATTCCAGAACAAGTCCTTGATAATCTGGGCCGCGGAAACTTACGAAGGAGTCAAAGTAAACTACATCTTCCACACTAGATGAAACACGAGAAATGGGTAAATGAATATCAAATAAACACACTACACTGCAATATGCAATAAACAGGTACATGTTTAACAAAATATTGAAAAAGAAGATCAAACAGAATATAGAACCAGAAGCTCGCTGCAAAATGGGTAAATGAAGAACTCAATAGTCTTTTATTTTTAACAGCAAGGAATTTGGAGCAACAATTAACTAAAACCCAAACAACTAATTAGTAGCTGCAGCCTGCAGATCATTAAAATGAGAACAACAAACGTCATGATCGAAATCAAAGTAACCAAGGGAAAAAGAGTGAGAAAACAAAAACAAAAAAAGGAATTGAAAGAGAGCCCCACAAAGCTAAGTCACTGATCAGAATATCATAGTTACAAAGAGAGCCCCACAAAGCTGTCCCAATTTCTCCAAAACTTATGCACTGTCCCAAGATAAGAAAACAGACTAAGGTTGAAGTCCACAGAGAATAAACGAATTGAAAATTATTTACAGTCCAAGAAAAGTTTACCAAAGTATATCAAATGATTTCAACCAGAGGGCGATAATCATGCATCAAGCTTCGCGAAAACAAAAAACACCCATCAGAACTCCAGCTTGTTGCCAACAGATTAAACCACAAAACACCCATCTGTACATGAAGAATAATATCTGAATCATACGCGGAATTAGAAGAACACATCAATTAAAAAAGCATAATGAACTCTATAATAATATCAAATCATTACAATAAAAGCAGCAAACTCCAAGAACGAGACCAACCACAACCAAAATACCAAATTATCAACCAGAAGAGAATACAAATACAGAACATGAAAATCAAAGAAGAGGAATATCTAGAACTAGAAGAGTTTTTGAAAACGAAAAGAAATTAATAGAGATCACCAAATCAAACTAGACAAACATATTCAAAATTCAATTTGTACGTCTTGAAATAAAAGCCAAATAATAAATAAAAATAGCAAAAAACGGCTCATATGAAGAAATTTGATTATCTATATTGAATCGTTCTCCGTTCTTGTCCATTCTATCAAGTCATTCTAGACATTGAAACTTGTTAGCCCGCTGCAAAACAGATAAACGCATCTCTCGATTATCAAAGAGTTATATCAAAAAATTATACAAAACAGAATCTTGATGATTGAAAGAAGAGTCAAGAGAAGTTTGATTGTGTGAAATTCTGAGAAAAGAGCATGTCAAGACATAAATCAAAATCATATCCTCTCCTGCAACACCAAAGAATAAATAACAAATCATGAAATATGAAATTTTGAGTGAAGAGCATATCAAGACGTAAATCAAAATCATATCTACTCCTGCAACACCAAAGAATAAATAACAAATCATGAAATATATCCTCTCAGAATCGATGAAGATTGAAACAAAAAAGAATTTACTAGAGATCACCAACTCCAGGGTCCATGATCTGAAAAAGCCATGCACTGCAGAAAAACATTTCACGGTTCAATTTGTATGTCTTGGCATCAAAGCAAAGAAATAGAAATGATAAAGAATGACTTCATTGAAGAAATTTGCTTTGATCTGTTCTCCCTTCTTAACCATGTAATCAAGAATCGCAAAATGTTCTACATATCCAAAGACTTCATCACACTGCAAAATGGATAAACACATATCTCTCAATCATAAATATTATGCAAACAATTCTTCATAAAACAAGAGTCAAGAGAGCAAAAAATGTATGCCAAAACAACCATTTCCTAAATAATGGCAAGAAAATAGAAATAGAAAATTATAGCAAAGGAAGTGTCAAGTCAAGCTTGTCAAGAATACGCACATGCTCCAACACTATCCCAAAACGAATATGCACACATGTAAGTAAAACAGTTGTTTTATTCCAAGGCTGAGCAGAAAGTATGTGAACCTCTTCCTGCCACTGGATCCCTACCCTAGCTGCCACTGAAAAAATAAGTATTAATGTTAAATCATAAAGGAGCAAATCCAGAAGACTGGACAATAAGAATCTGCAGATAAAAAATGAAATGAAAATAATTTGCATCCCAATTAGAGGTTCCAAAATAAACCTGAGGCTTGATACTACTCTTAAATATTATTGTTTCAAAACACAATGCACTGCAGAAAACAACGTAGCTTTCCAATTAACATGTATCAAAAGACAGAACCAAATCAAATCTCACAATCAAAAGACCAGAAAAAAGAACCAGAATACAAAATTGGAAGATCAAACAAGAGAAAGAAATATAACACCAGAGGAACTAAAATATCAAGAAAATATGCTTTAAGAAGAAATATGCAAAACCAAATTGTATCTTAAATTTGTGTCTTAAATCGTATGATGAAAGAACATCATTATTTTGACAATACCACATTGCATAAAAACAGGTTAACAATTCAATTTGTCTTAAATTCAAAGCTGAAAAATAAAAATAATAAAAAACGAATCAGTGAAGAAATTTGATCTATGTATCTGTAGCCATTATCATTCTTAGTCATTATCATCAAGAATTGCAAATTGTTCCAGATATCCGAAAATCCGAAATCAGCTCACTGCAAAATAGATAAACAAATATCTCAATATTCTTTTTATTTTTAACAGCGATAGCAAATTTATCGAATGGCAAATTATATCAAAAAGAGTACACATATAATTAAACGAGAATTGGAAGAGCAATCAATTAAAGAAAAAAGAAAAAAAATCAAAACTTGAGTTCTAAACAACAAAAATCGTCATTTTGTGAAGATATGCTACAGAAAAATAGAATTACAACTCAAGAAATAGTATGAATAACTCACGAAGAAATTTCATGTATCTGGATTCTCCTTTCTTATCCATTGTATCAAGTATCAACAAACGTTCTAGATATCCAAACTTCAACTCACTGCAAAACAGACCTATTTCTTGATTATCCGGATGCACTGTTAATACGTAGATTCATAATTATAAACATAAATAAATACCAGCACTGCCACATCATACACACCCTTTTCCAGAACAAACACTCAAGGAAAAAATAACCTGTTGAGTCCACAGTACATTAATAGCCCTCTCCCCTGTAACACCAAAGCAAAAACAGGTCCTTGTATAGATCCTCAAAAAATATAAAGAAACATGAAGAATTCATAGTCAGAGTAGAAATAACCAAATGAAAGCACATCAACAACAGGCAATTGAGATTCTGGTGCCAAACCAAGTTGTCAAGAATTCCTCGACCTTGTTTCATTCATACTGACATTCCTAATACATATACAAAGTAAACTCTGACACTATGAATCCCAGACAGAAAGGTTAACAAGTGATAGTATAGGCTAGCCAGGCTAAATATGAGTCAGTATTAACTTGTGCACCAGTCATGGCATGAGATTTGGGTCACGACAAATATACACAGATTTTCAAGAATCATATAGACTTGAAAAAACAAATGTGCGACAAGCAATTGTAAGAAAATATATAGTATTAAAGTTGCTTAAAAAATAGTATTAAAGCAACTCATGACTGATTATAATCTCCGCCATAGTTGCACCTTCATTTATTTCTCTCCTGTAAATCGAGGGTAAACAACAAGAATCAACAGAGAAACAATAAAGTAAAATTAACTTGAAAATCCAATAATTACAATAACCCAACAAGAATCATCATATAAAACTTAAACAATTGTTTTTTTATCCAGAGCCCATGATCGTGAATGAAGTATCACAACACTTGCAAAATAATCAAGTTAACAGATGTACAGCAGAGTCATATATATTCAACACCTTGAAAAAGACAGATGTACAACAAAACTAATATACATTTGAAAGCTTTCCTAATACTCAGATTCCTGATAAACAACACACAAAAATACACCATCAGAGGATAACTATTCCAATCTTGAAAAGGTATATTTATTAAATAAAAATGACACATAACATTGGTAGATAATTCCACTGTAATAAGCCAAGCAAAATTCATATTCCTGCCACAGCTTTCGCAGTCCATATCCTCCCTGTGACATCCACATGAAATTTAAAGAATCATGAAAACTAAATCCCCAAGAAACAAAAATGTGAAGAATTCATAGCGAAAGTAGAGATCACCAAATGCTTTAATAACGACAGTGAGAACATAAGGCACAGCTAATTGCAGATTGGTGCTCCATGTGAAATGAAAATTATTTAGGCATCCTCACTTTCAAAGGAAATGGCAAATTAACAGAACCAAGCTGTCTAGAACTCCTTATCCTCAGCATGGGTAAAAAAAATATACTTGAAAATCTTGGATGCTTCATTCCTGATACAAAAACAAATAAACTCCAGTATTGGAAGGACACACCATCACAAGGCATATCTTCAATCCCAAAACAAAATAGGGATATGCAAAAAAAAATTATTAATTTTATCCTAAGGCTGAATAGATAGTATGTTAACCTCTGCTAGACACAGTCCACAATACACCACACAATCATAGATGTCACAATTTAAACTTCCACTTTAATACTAGAGGAGTTTGTGGGCCAATAAAACAGATCATTAAACAAACACCACCTAACCAAGTCCAAAATCCTTATCTAGGAAAGCGAACAGTTACTCGAGAATCTTGTATGCTAAACCAAGAAGTAAAACTTCAACACTGAAAGAAAGAAATATAACTTTGAAATTACCAATTGTTTCCCATAGATTAAAAGGGGAATTATGTGATAACCTCACCATAAGTTTTCACAAAGGAGCCAAGAAGCCTAGAAGCTGTAACAACTATTATAAGAATTCAAATATGAGTAAAGATCATCAAATTAAAGCCTAGAAAAAATATATAACACAGCCAGCAAAACATTATGGTTCATGTGTAAGGATCATCGTTCACAGAAGATAAGCAGCAAAAAGCGGCAAAGACATTTGAGACGATGATTAAAAAGGTTCAGTGTGTTTGAGAAAGTAGGAAACTAAACCCATGTAAAACTTACTCTGTTAACACCAAATGAAAATTAAAATAAGGCTGTAACAAACAGATTGTAGAAAAAGAACCAAGAAAGAATAGTAGCATATTTCTTCAAACCATGTCACAGATCAACATAACAAACATAGGCCAACCAAGCTGTCCAAAACACGAATGCAAAAAAAATCTCAAAATCGTGTATAGTTTTGCAACATTTATAAGGAAAAATAAGTGCTAATGGTAAATCATAGAGGAGCAAATCCAGAAGACAAGACAACAAGAATCAGCAAATATAAAAAGAAACGAAAATTAGTATCGTCCCTGCAACGCCAGAGGAAATAAAATATAAAGAAAATATGTTTTAAAAAGAACCAAAACTCGAGGATCCATGCTATGATGAAAGAACACCAATTATTTTACAAACCACACTGCAGATAAACAGTTCAATTTGTGTCTTACAATCAAATCTCAAAAACAAAAATAATAAACAACAACTCATTGAAGAAATTTGGTCTATGTCCATAGCCATTATCAATCTTATCCATTATCATCTATATTGCAAATTGTTCCAGATATTCAGGAATCAGAAATCAGCTCAATACAAAACGAATAAACGAATATCTCAATATTCTTTTTGTTTAAAAGCAATAGCACATTTATCAAATGACTAATTATCTCAAAAAGTGCACATGATCAAACGAAAATTGGAAGAGCAATCAATTAAAACCCAAACAATTCATTAGAAGCCGCAGATCATTAAATATGAACAGAAAATTTCAAAACCTGCAATAACCAAATCAAACCTCAACATCAAGAGCAAAGTAACCAAGGAATAAACAGTGAGAATGAAAGATCTAACAAGAGAAAGATAGAACCAAAAGAAAACCAAAGAGAAAATAACTAATCAAGAAATATGTACTCTCAGAATCAATAAAGAAATAATGAAACGAAAAGAATTTACTACAGGTAACCAAATCAAAACTCGCGAAAAAAATATATTTTGGGAAGCCACGCTGCAAAAAAGTAGATTTACAATTCAATTATGAACAAAGCCCAAAATTAAAAAGATAGTATAGAACAACTCACTGCTAATACTTAGATTCGTAATTCTAAACAAAAATAAATACCAGCACTGCCACATCATACTAGGACACCCTAATCCGGAACCAATACTCAAAGGAAAAAATAACCCGTTGAATCCAAAGGCTCAAAGCTTCCAAATCGCACAGTACATTCATAGCTCTCTTTCCTGTAACACCAAAGCAAAAACAGGTCATTGTATTCAAGAAAACTAGATCCTCAAAAAACACAAAGAAACATGAAGAGTGCATTGAGTAGAGATAACCAAAATGAAAGCACATCAACAGCACACAATGGCATATTCTTGTGCCAAACTAAGTTGTCAAGAATTCATCATCCTTGCTTCATTCATACTTACATTCCTGATACATATACACAGTAAACTAAGACACTATCCAAAAATCCCAAGGTAAGTATTTGAACCTCTGTCTACCATGCGTTCAACAGCAAACCACACATTTATAGGCTCTTTCCCTTGTAATACGCAGAAAGAAAAATCAAAGGAACTAACAAAAGTATATGCTGAGTATAAAAAAAAAGAGTAAAATGTAAAGATTCTTAGGAGAGTTGACCAAATTTTCATCCAAACTTTTATCTTTATCTTTGCCAGAGTAGTACTCAGTTCTGGACACAGAAACAAATAAAACCTTAAAAACTGGAAGAAACACCACCTTGTACATGATCAAAGAACAATGATTCAGGAACAAATACATATGCATATACATTTTAGTCAAAAAAAAAATACATATGCATATACATATAAAAAAAGTAAAAGAAAACAAGACCAATTATATCCCAAGGATGAATCACCATTATCTGTTAATCTCATCCAAGGTTGCAAAGAATAATCCAGAAGCATGTATGCAGAGATGTTCAAATATAAATTCACATTGCCAATTTAATCCCAGCACAGAGGCACTCGTCTTTAATTTCTCCACTTCAGACAGAAAAGTTAACAAGGTTGAGAAAAATAGTTGCAGAAAAAGCTATGAATAAAGAAAGAATTGTAGCATAATTCTCCAAACTAAGTCCCTAATCAGAAGGTTGTAGTTAGGAAGCGAGCTCGACAAAGTTGTCCACTCCCACTTGATCTTGAATTTTGTAACTTTCACACTATCACTGCAGGTTAAAAGACCTAAATGTAAGAAAACCCTAAGTCTGAAGTTTTCAGTACCAACCCTCACCACACGTCAATAAATTTGTCATCAAAATAGACTTTCTCAAGAAGACTGCACAACAAAACTCACAATTCCAAGAAGAGTGAACCAAAATGACCTGATTACTTGATACTACACGGAATGTTACTTGATACTACAATGCAGTAAACAGATCATTATCTGATATATATATATATATATATATACACTCAATTGGCAACACCTTAAACAGAAAAATTCACATTAGAACTCCAGGATGCTGCCAACAACACCCATGTGTACTTGATCAAATTAAGAATACTATTTGATGGCAAAAAACTCAACAATAGTATCAGATCATTATTTGACGAAAGAAACCATAATAATTGACCAGAAAAGAATACTAAACTTCAAAATCAAACCATTAAAATATTCAGAAAAATCTTTAGTATCTTTGATATTATATTATAATATCTTAGAATATTTTTTAGGATTATATTTTATATTACTTATTATTGTTATGACTTGTTTTTTATTTATTTATGATTGCATATAAGTACATAAGAATTACAATATTTGTGATCGTATTTTCTTCCATTCTTTTCAATGAATTCATATTGTTCATACTGTATACATAAACAAGAGGAAGATAGAGGTCACCGAATCCTAGGCTCCATCTCCATGCTATGAAGAAGGTTGGTATTTTGACAAATCACACTGCAGAAAAACATGTCCAAAATTTAATCCGTACGCAATCAAAGTCCAAAATTAATAAATGAAAATAGTAAAGAACGGCTCATTGTAGAAATTTGAATCATCTATCTGGGACCATTCTCCAATGGTGCCTGTTGTATCAAGACTTCAAGACTATCAAGACTTCTTAGCACGCGGCAAACCCGATAAACGCATTGTCGATCATCAAGAGAATTGTGATTGTGTAAAATTCTTGATATCTACAATCCGAGAAAAGAAAATCAATACTTTTATGGCAGAAGATCAAAGAAAAGAAGGAAAAAAGAAGAACAGAAAACCCTAAATCAAGAAATCAAAACCAATAACAAATCAAGAAAGACATGTTCATAGTTGAATTCGATTTATCTGGAGCCGTTTTCTGTTGTTATCCAATTTATCAAGAATCGCAAAACCGGTTCATCTTTCTGCAAAATTGATAAACACGTATCTCGATTATACAAACAATTCTCGACAACCGATTAATAAAGAAAATCAAGAAGAAAACCATGAAATTCTTGAAATCTAGAATCGAAAATCCATAACGAGCTATCTCCATTATATCAATAGATCAAAGAAAACAAGAACGGCGAAACCTGAAATCGAAGATATCACGTAGCAAGCAAATCTGAGCAACGGATCAGCAAACACAGAAGAACTGAAGAAGAAAATATTTGAACGCGCTGTGGAATGAGAGAAATTTGTTGGATCAGTGAGGTTTATAAAGAAAAAGCGGGGTTAGGATAGACGGCTACGATTTCCCTGGTGTGGAAATTTTGACGGTGATGATGCAGTTAAAATATAACCGTTACGTCGGTGTGACACGCTGTATATAAGAAAGATATTTTTAGATTTCTTCCGGAAAAAGAAAAGATAGTAAGATATAGTGTTTTTTTTGTTAAAGTGCACTTTTGTTCTTTCTCTTTTGATATTTTTTAACTTTTAAAACACATCTTTTTTGTCTCCTAGTTTTAAATTTAACATTTTTTTTTAGTCTCCATCTCATTTTAATGACATGACACTTTAATTGCTGACATGACATTCATAAATAAGAAAAAAATTGACATGTCAATATATTATATCTTTATCATTTACTCATGCCACTTAAGTGCCACATCATCAAAAAGGGAGAGGGATTAAAAAATTTGTTGACTTTTTAAATAGTGGGATCAAAAAGTTGATTTTAGAAATAGGAAGACAAAGAGTTTAAAAATATGTAAATAGGGGACCAAAAGTGCATTTATGCCTAAAATTTATGTATTATGTAAAGTGGACTATTAGTGAATAAGATAAATTATATTTTTTCTCTCTTCTCTTGTTTTCTCCTTATATATTATTTATATATTATTGTTCTTGTTTATATCAGTTTATAACACGTTATCAGCACAGAACTCTACCATATTGTGATTGCAAAGGTATGTAACTATTGATCTATATTTAATTTTTTAATTTATATACACCCGGTTTATTCCATAAGAAATATTCATACATCCCTGAAGGATTGTAAAAAATATTAATATATTATATACTTCCTGAAAGACTTCAAAAAAATTCTTAATTTTTTATCAAGAATTCAATGGTCTAGATCCTGAAAAACTTTGAAAACTGAATTTTTATTTTCTATGAATTTTAAAAGAACTCAATAGTCTAATTCTTGAAGAACTTATATATATTGGCTATGAATTCCCGAAGAATTCAATAATCATGCATCCCCAATGGATTGCACAAAGATTGATTTTATATCGTTTAGATTTATTATATTAATATTATAGGGACCAAAGAATTCAATACGAGTTGATTGAAAAGTATAGACCAAAAACACTCACTGAAAAAATTTCAAGGACTAAAAAGTGTGAAAAAAATCTTCAGGGACTAAAAATGAAAATCTGCGAAACTATAGGGACCAAAAACATATTTAACCCTTTTTTCTATACCCAAAAAAGTGAAAAAAAAAAAAAAAAAAAACCATTTCCCTATTCTATGGACCATCACCTAAATCTAAATTCATTCCACAAACTCAATTTTTTTTCTATCTACAAATTCAATAAAATAACACTAGCACATCTTGTTTTTGGTGTTAATGTTGATTCTCTCGTACATCTTCTTTTTGATCCAGGAGCGACGTGACTGGAACTTTCTTCCTTCGAGAATAGTTTTCGTTTCTTTTTTCTTTATCTTGTCGTTTGCCTCTTTTGATTAGCATGTAACCAAAGAAATTAGACTGGGTTCCCAGTTTTATGCGTAGATGTCTTCGACAACTGAAAATAATAATTAGATGCCATTGATCTTTTATTGTTTTTGTTACTATTTTTATACATAGATTTGTTCAACTTATTTGAGGTTATTAGATTGGGTGGTTTTGTTCCCTTTCCTGCTGTTTGAGTAGAAGCGACGCCGCAATGGTGTTTTCGAAGAATGAGATAACGAGGTTGTGTAGGATCCGAAAGACAGTGATGGAGATGCTTAGGGTAGGGGTTACCTTGTTGGAGATTTCGAAGTTAAGATGTCAAAACACGAATTCAAGGAGAAGTATGGCAACGACATGAAAAGAGAAGACCTTATCATCAACAAGTCCAAAAAAGATAAACCCTCTGACCAAATCTACGTCTTCTTCTCAGACGAATTCGAGGTCAGCATCAATGTTTTGAGGACTTGCACCAATCGCAAGAAATCCGAGAATGTCTACAGAGTCATCCTTGTTTGCCAAAACAGCCTTACCGACGCGTCACGAAATTTCATCATCTTTAAAATCGCATTTTTCAAGTGGCAAAATTGGTTTAACATAAAAGATCATGTGCTTGTGCCAGAACATAAGGTTCTCACTGAGACTGAGAAGAAAACATTGCTAGGTGAAGGATCCTATATTGCAAGATATGATGGCCTGAATCATGGAGAAGTCGTTCAGATAATACGACTAAGTGAGATTGCAAGAAGATATGTTACATGCCGATATGTTACTTAGGTGCCGGTGTTTTCAGATATCTTGCTTTTTTATTGTTCTAGAATCTGGACTTACATTCTAAAAACATATAGTTAAGGAAAATTCTACGGTATATTTGAAAAAATTCAATGTGCTGGTACATTATACTAAGCTATTAATAAAATTTAAAAAATAATTTGATGTGAGAACATATTTAAATATTTAAATGGAGGAAGATACAGTATGAAATATAAATTAACATCTTTGTTAGAGTAATGGTGATGGCATAATCATCATTATAATTACGATCACTATTATCATAAAAATTACCAGCATTACTACCCTCGTAAGTCATAAGCATGTTTATTTCCTTTTTGAGTAGACATATATAATATATAACCCAAAAAAAGAAAATTGTTAACATATTGCATATATCTCGTATAAAATAAACGTATCCAATGCATGTCTATTGAATTCTTTCTATTAAGTAGAAAATCTAATTTAAATACAAGGAGTAAACCTAAATTATGAAATTTAAATATTTCATTCATTATTTGCTATCCCTCGTGATTTGAAGCAATTGTATAAGTATTTTGTTAGATTATTTGGATATAAACCTCCTCCTCCAAAAATATTTGTAATTAAGTCCTTCGACTAACATGTTTTCAATTGAATCCTTCCATTAAAGAACCATTAGTAAACGTTGAGGTAGATCATCATGACATGTCGTGTTGACTAACCGTTCTTTAACTGAAAAGGAGAAAATGAATTTGTTTCCTACCCAAATTAAAACCCAACTAGGAATGATAATAGGTAGGGTATGGGTAGGGTACTATAGTACCCATTCCCATACCCGCAGTTTAAAAATACTCGTACCCGTCTCTATACCCGCGTGGATAACAAACTTTGCACTCGTACCTATACCCTGTGGGTACCTAAGTACCCATACTCGTACCCATTACCCGCACTTTTGCGAAGAATTAATCGATCAATTATAAAATATCACATTATTTTAATAAAATTCAAAGAAAATTCAAAGATTTTAATGTCAATCTATGAAAATTATAAACAAAATTACTACTAATCTCATGTTAAAGTTCATATCTCTGTTGACATATTCACATTGTGTTTGATTATGTTATAAATAAACACTTTTATTAAAAACATGGATAATAGTTTAATAGCGTTTGTATTTTTTAAAACTAATATACATATACTTTTATATAATAATATATATTAAATTAATAAATATATATTATATGGATATGGGCGGGGTGGGTACTAAGGTACCCGTACCCGCTCATTTTTGTGGGTAATTACCCATACCCGTACCCAAAATGCGGGTTTTTACCCTACATGTTGTGGGTATTTTCTGCGGGTACCCACTGGGTATGGGTCAAATTGCCATCACTAAACCCAACCCACAAAATATTAATGGTTTGTTTGTTTCAACTTTAAAAAAATATTTTTTTTCTTTATATTTTTAAAAATAGATTTTATAAAACCGTTTTTCAAAATCTTATAAGTTTTTTTATATTTATTTTTTCTAAATTCAAACACTAATTTTGATATCATATAACATAGACGTACATTATTGAAGAACAAAAAATAGTCAAGATCTCAATTTTTATAAAAAGTTGTATTTCAAAAATAATTTTTATGAAAATCTATTTGAAATAACTTCAAAAAAAAGTGATTTTTTTAAAATTTTGATATCCAAATTTTTTTTCAATAAAATGATGAAATATCTAAAATAAGATTTTAAGAATAATTATTCAAACAAAATTTTCATTTGAAGTTTTTGTAAAAAATTTCTTTGTAAATTTTTTTTACACAAAATTATATTATATCATAAGAATCTATTTTTAAAACATCTATAACAAATGGGGCCTAAGTCTTCTCAAGCACTCGGTAGACACAAAAAGGGAGTATATTCTTCCAATATTATGGGTATTAATGCTCATACCGGTGCTAATAAAGTTTTATGTGTGTCAGTAGATCTCAATTTACCAGCCCCTAGATATAGACGATAGCCACACTTACATTGAATTTTCAAGTACCTAGTGATGATATTTTAAGTCTCACAAAAGTAATAACAAAGATCAAAATTTACATATATAATTTTCATGATATTGTACACGGTTATTAAAAGGATATATTGGTATCTCTGCGCTTAGTTCGATTGATAGAGACATTGTATTATACATGTAGAGTGGCCGAGGTTCGAATTTCGATTATCTCACTTATCCACCTTAAGAATGAAATTTCTAGCCACTAGGTTACTTGACAAAAAAATACTTCCAACTTCATTCTTAATTTTAAGCTTAAGTCAACTTTTCAGATTCATTAAATAATTAATGTATCTGGCTACATCAGTTTTTTTATATAATTAGGTACTCCCTCCGGTCTCATATATAAGAAGAAGAAAAAAAGGCACACCCTTTAAGAAAATGGAGTAAATGATTAGGAAAAACATGTCATTTCCACTTTTACCCTTACTTTTTGTTTAAATTAAATTATTATTTATTATGGGGAAAAGTAAAACAAAGGGTAAAATTGGAATATTCAAAATAAATGTAATGATTGTAGTAACTTTTTCTTATATTTAAGACTTTGTAATTTTTTTTTTGTTTCTTATATATGAGACCAGAGGGAGTACATAATTAGGGGTTTATAAAGTATATTTATTAAATCCTAGTATACATGTAATTTTTTTATATGTTGAGCAAAACTTAATAAGGGACATTCTATAAGTTGATTCAGTACCTAATTTGCAACTTCTTTATATACTATTTACATTGATGGAAAATAATAGAGCGGCGTGTGAAATGAAACATAATGGAGTAGAGTGGAATGAAGCAGAATGATACAGAGATTTCATTTTATATTATTTGGGTATTTTATGATGAGACAAATGATGTTTTCATTCTATTGTTTTGGAAAGTAGACGGAGCAGAACAAGTTATAATTTTTTTATCGTACTTTTACCCTTCATTAAAAACTATTATTATTAAAAAAATTGTCGGGTTTTGCTGATCTTGCGGTCGAACTTTGAACTATCGAATCCCTTTTCCGAAAACTAGAGGGTTAATACCAATAAAAAAACTATTATTATTTTAAAACATATTAGTAAATTTTCATCTCCTTCAATTATACCATTCTAACCAAATTATACCTAATTATGTTAATTTAAAACTCTATATAAAATAATGGAAGTATATATACAACCTCGTTAGTTTGTTACGGTTCAAAGTTGAAGAATGAATATATATGCCTCGACATAGTAAAGTTTCACGAAAACAAAAGTAAACATGGTAGACAAAGTACACGCCAGAGCAAGAAACATTAATGAATTTTTTATTTATTTTAAAGAAGCTAAATTAGTTCAATGAGTAGAAGAATTGGTGAGAGCAACTGAGCATGAATAATGAGCAAAAGAAACGGTAGTTGGAGGTGACGGTAATGATAAAATAAACATAAGGGTATAAGGGTAAAATTTTAATTATAAAATTTCATTCTATTGGATACACTCCAATTTGGGGGAAAGGAAAACTGAAAGATCAAATGGTGTTGCATGGAATGTGTTCCTTCCATTCCTCTCCATTCATTTTTTGTAAATTCAAACAATGGAACCTAATTACTTACTACTCCATCTCATTTAATCTCATCACATACTATCGATCCAAACAAAGCCTAAGGAAGTTTATGCCTACACCTTTGGATTACAGTAGCTCTAGACACATTTTCATCATCACATTCAGGTGATTCCTCCACAACAACTTCCTCCTGCACAACCTGCCCCCGGTTCTTGGATATCTTTCTTATCGGAGTCACCGCCAAAGATGGTTGGGAATTGTCACCACTCATTTCTGCCTGTGAATCAACCACATCGCTGTATTCAATCCTTTGTGGCATTAACTCTTCACCCTCAGCCACAATATCCTTCATCATCTTCCAATCATTGAAATCATATTTGAAGACAAAATGAGTGTAAGAAACTTCTTTTGACATTACTGAGTTAGCAGTTGGATCATTTTTTGGTGAAACATAATGTACACGATTTTTGTCCATAATAATCTCAGCACGACCATCTTTCACTAAAAATGATAAGGCAAACAAGTTTTCCACTGTCTGACCAAATGAAAATCTGTTCAAAATCAGGTGTTCAAGTTGAACCTTTTTCTTTTCTCTTAATATGTTAAACATGGTTAACACCTCCTTGATCGAGCGTCGGAGTGCTAACGTGTTTTGCAAGTACCTTCTCCACCGTCAGGGGCAGATCTAGCTATAGGATATATTTGTTAATTGGTATATATACATATAACGTTGAATTTTATTAAACCATTGCATGCGGTGTAACATCACGTTTTTTATTTAATTAATTGTTTGATTTAATTTATTTATTTAAATTCCATGTTGTGTGATTTATTTAAATATGTGGCTTTTAGTGTAGTGGTGTGAATATAATAGTAGTGTTTTTAGGAGGTGTGAATAGAGGATTTGAGTGGGCTTATGAGGAGGGGTAATTTGGTAAATTGAAAGGGTTTTAACCTAGGTATAAGTTTTGAAAACTTAGAGAGAGAAATCATTTGTCGCAAGTTTGTGAAGAAATAGAGAGAGAGAAAGCTAGAGAAGAAGAGGAAGAACATAGAAGAAGGAGCTAAGAGGGGAGGATTGGGGAGCTAGTTCTTGAAGAATTGGAGGTAAGAGAGTAGTATTATATGATTGTGGGTGATAAAGAGGGGGGAGAAACCATGTTCTCTTTGCCCAAACCCTCTCACCCTTTGCTATGTCTAAAGTTGACATTTTTATGAACTTGTATGAATCAAAATGTTATCTTTCTTGTTGATTTAAAGTTATTCATGTATCTTAATGCTAGAAATATGTGTAGATGATTTCAATTTCGAAAATCTAGAGTTGTTGGTTTGAAATTGCATGTTCATGAGCTTTTGATGAAAAATATGATAAATCTCAAATTGATGATGAATTTAATGGTTTTATGTTATGGAACTTGTACTTCCATGTATGATAACATGTTTATGATCCAAAGAAAATACCTTTTTAAAACTGGAAAACGTTTCGGATGATTTTGAGGGTGGAATCCGAACGGCCGCGAAACAGAGCAGCGTTTCTGGGCATGTGTCGCTAGGCCAGAACTAGCGAGAGTTAGCGAGGGAACTCGCCAGTGCTCGCCAGCCAGCCCAGTGCTCTCTGACTTGCTTCGCTACGGCGAGGACTAGCGAGGGATAGCGAGTAGCCTCTGACTTGCCTCGCTATGGCGAGAGCTAGCGAAAGCTGGCGAAGTAGTCAGGTTTACTTGATTCTTAATTGATGATGGTGATAGTTTGGTGTATAGGTCGCTAGTTTTATAGCGATACATAAATGATGATAAGTTGAATTGATCTCAATTATGTGTATGCGTTTAAATATATATGATATGATAAGATGTATGATGACGCTTTCCATGTACTTGTTGAATACGCTTATATGTGCAAACAATGGATGGTGAATTGGTGAAGTCATGTAACTTTACATGCAATGTTGGTGATGTTTTATATGTATTATTTACATGTTGATGATGACACTTCATTCATGCATATGTCGTGTCAAATGGATGGTGAAAATGGATGGTGAAGAGGATTCTTGTATCCTATATTGATGGCGAATGGTACCACATATAGAAGCGTCTAGGACATACATGAAGGTGACATTAGATGCATTAGGAAGGTGTATCCAATTTGTGTTGATGTGATAATGACGTGATACTTGAATAATGGTGTTCTCACTAATTGTGCATTATTCTGTCGATGGTTACATATAAGTTGATTATATGTGTGTGTTTTATTGATGTTGATGAATTGGTATTGTATGGGTGTTAGTATGTGAATAAGGGAATGAATATGTATATGATTGCCTTATGTATGTTGAATTGGATTTAATGTTAGTTATATACTTTCAGTTATTTCAATGCCGATTATATGTATTAACTCTCTACTTTTTTTATAATGGATCGTTGGGCGATTCAGATTCTCAGGCGTGAGGATTTGTTTTGCTTGCTTAGGAGGAGTACCCGGCATCGTTGCCAAGTATTTGGGGTGAGGATATGTGTCTTACTATTAGCGTAGTACCCGTGTCCAGTTGCTCTGAAAGATTTGTAACACTATGTTGGGGGTTTCATTTGTTATTGGGTTTAGCCTAGTATCATTGTTAGACCTTATCTTTGTATGATGGTGTAAGGCTTAATGCCAAATACTTTATTTCTTGTTTATGTGACGATGAGATATAAGTAGGTGATTTATATGGTTGTTGACTTATCTATGGTTTTACTATTTGAATCATGACTTGTATGATGAAGTATCATTGTTATTTCCGCTGCAATGTATGTGAAGCATGATATATGTTTGGCTTTTATGCTATGGTTAAATGATGATCTTCACATGTAACGCTCTTCTTGTGTCTACTTGCGTTTTATTTATTTATTTGGTCGAATTTATGGGTAGATATAAGTGGGGTGTTACATGCGGCACAGTGGTAAGGTAGTGTTGCTGGTACCCAAATGTCCTCCGTAAGAAAAAATAAATTTAAACTTTGCTGCAGCCTATCCGAACATTTTATTCTAGCTCCGCCACTGGGTGGTTGGGTGTTGAGTGGGTGTCTCCTTCTGGTGTTGATTGGGTCTCTCCTCCTAGCTCTACCATTTTTTTTCCCGGAAGAAACTTTTTCCGGCTGAGTGTATGGTCGATAGAGTGAAACTTTCATCTCGGAAATGATTCCTAGGTAAAAACCATGATTTCCCTGTTCCTTTTACGAGTGAGATATGCATCCTATTTTTTGCTGGAACAAGTAGAGTCTGTCAGGGCGTTGAGTTGTGTCTTCACGAGGACCGGTTGATTGGAGGCTTCCTGTGTAGGACCGACCCAACATAATTAGAGGTCTAAAACAGATTTGTTGTGAGATCTTGTGAAATAAAAAAGTTACTTAGAGTTGTATGAAAAATAAATAGAAAATCTAAATATTGTTAATTAAGACTGATTAAGGGCCTTCAACTTTACCAACTCAACTAAAAAATACTAAAAATTTAATTGTCATCACATATTTATAACTAAATTGAACTATTTTTAGGCTTTTTTTTGGCCCAAAAATTTGTGGCCTAAAGCCCTTGCTTCGGTTGCTTGACCCTTGGGCCAACCCTGGTCCTATGTGTCATTCTAGGTGGTTGATCCAGGTCTTTCTCCAAGTGATCCTTGGATCTTCTTGTGGTGGTGAGTTACAAGTGTTTAGCTTTTGGTGTGCCTTCTTGTAGGATTGTATGTTTAGAGGTTATTAGGTGTTAACGGTGTGTACTTTTGATAACCCTTTATATTCTAAACTTTCTCTTGTTCTTATTGCGTATTATATTTATATGTAATATTATTTTCCGTTAAAAAAAAAAACTATAAATATAGTAATTTATTTAATAAAGTATACCTTAAATTTTCTTTCAACAAAGTACACAAAATATTCATCAAATTTGTATAATATATTGAATATAAATTAGTTATTTTGACAAAATACACTGTATTTAATATGCAATATTAATAAATAGCTCAAATACATTTTATTACAGTGTATTTGTTGACTGGACACTTTATTATCGTTATTAATATAGAAGTTGATAAATACATAAATTATACATTATTATTATTATTATTATTATTATTATTATTCTGTCAAAAAAAAATTATTATTATTATTATTATTATTATATACTATCAAGAAAGAAAAAAAAGGGAAATAGTTTTTAGGGGGTTAAATTTTGATATCTATATCTATATGTTAATATATATACACCCCTTAGTGTCTCTTAACAATATTCAGGATCAGTGTACTGCTATTCAAACTCAAGCCTTGAAGCACCTAATTAATCAAGGATTAAGAATATGGATCATAAGCCTGTGTCTAGCTGGTACGATCATCATTCTTCAGTTCCACAATCTTATGTGCAACCACCAGAAAGAAGACCTTGCAATGCTGTTTTGTCTACTAATAAGAAAATTCCAGTGATTGATCTTGGAGGACAAGATCGTGATGATCTCATAAGAAACATCATTAAATCCTCCGAGGAATATGGATTTTTTCAGGTACAATTTTTTCATATTGTTAGAAGAAATTGAATTAACTGTGAAAATTATAGACGGAAAAAAATGTTTATCAAATTTGACGTATGTAATATTTAGGGACAAATTTTGCATTTTTTCGTCTCTAAACATATGTATATACTGTTTCATTACATGACATGTGTATTTTGAGGGATTAAGTATATGACTCTTAGTCGAACATACATGAGATTACTAAGAATCGGTCATGCGAATTAATTATGTTAATTTGTGATATATATATCCTTAATATGTTGACGTAGGTTGTGAACCATGGAGTTGCTAAGGAGTTAATGGAGGAAACATTAAGGATATTCAAAGAATTTCATGCTATGCCTCCTAATGAAAAGGTGAGTGAAAGTTCGAAGGATCCTAATGGAAGTTGCAAATTCTATACAAGTAGTGGAAGAAATGTTGAAGATGTGGCTAAGTATTGGAAGGATTCGTTGCAACACCCTTGTCCATCTTCAGGAGAATTCATTCAATATTGGCCAGAGAAACCAGAGGGATACCGGTACGTAAAAAAAAAACTCCCTAGTGATCCACTTTTTTTAAATAATATGTGTAACCCTATATATATTGATTCTCATCAACCTGTGATCAACCTCGCCGAAATATTGACCCAAAATATTTGGTATCTTATAACTTCGGGTGATTTCTCTTCTTTCATTCACAACCCTATGTGTTGCTCAAAATATACTATCGGAAGCTGTCTTCCGATGTATATTGTAAAAGAAAAATACGCTATCGAAAGCTAGCTTCTAATATGTGGATTTTGAGCATTAGAGGGGATGAGTAACCCCGTAACTTAGATAGGCAAATCAAACTCAACCCACTTGCTCTATGAAAAGGTCTAATCGATAAATAGTTAATCATTCACGGTTACAAAATTTTATGGGCACATAGAAAGAAAATGATTTTTTTTAAAGGAACCATATTGTGGTCTCATGAGCTTGACTCAATTGGTTGAACATTGCATTATATAAGCACTAGGGGGCTGGGATTCGAACCACGATCATCCCACTTATCCACCTTAAGGGTGAAATATCTAGCCACTAGGCTACTTGACAAAAAAAAAAAAAAAGAACGTGTGTAATATTTTTAATAATGTGTTATATTTGGAATAATTTAATTAACATAATTTTATTTTTTGCATTTTTCAGTGAAATTGTTGGAAAATATACACAAGAACTAAGAACACTTGGGCTGAGAATTTTGGATCTAACTTCTGAAGGATTGGGACTAGGCCCAAATTACTTTTCTGGAGAACTAAGTAAAAATTCAGTAGTGATATCTCACCATTACCCTCCTTGCCCAGAACCAAGTTTAACATTGGGAGCATCAAAACATAAAGATCCAAACATTCTTACCATTCTTTTCCAAGAACCAAATATCACTGCACTCCAAGTCTTGAAAGATGGGGCATGGATTCCTGTTGAGCCAATTCCTAATGCCTTTGTAGTTAACATGGGGTTTATGCTTCAGGTACATATTAATTTCTTCATGAGAAATGATATTTGTACATCCAATTTTGAACAACTTTTGAAACAACATTCTCTCTCATACTCTCATTGTTATTTTACTCTCTCTCCTCATCTCTTTCTTTATTGTTTTGTCACAAAAGATAAAGGAGAAAAAATGTTGTCTAAAAAATTGTTGTCCAAATAACACTCCTCTTTCTTCATCTACCTCAATACGTTCTTCGCCCGATCGAGACCTCAAAAAATAAGAAACCTCAAATTGTTTGTTGCATATTCTTAAAATATTTGCCGAAAATATTTAAGTATTAGTTAACTTTGACAAATTAAACAATATAGCCAATAATCTAGTGGTTGAGTCATTTGTGTGTTTGTAGATTCGAGTCAAACCTACCAATTTTTTGGTGTTTGCTTAATTATCGAAGTTGATGATTAAAAAAAATAGTATGATTTATTTTTTTTAATCTTTTTAATACGGAAGACCTCAAAACATTGATGATCAAACAAATTATTAATTTTTATATAATATAAATTGATTTGCTTACAAGTAGCCTCTTTTATCTAAGGTAGTGAAGTTATTTGCGTTTGAGCTAGAAATGTTTTGATAACTTTGTAGTTAACCTTCATTATGATATGGTTTTGTGTATATTATTATTGAAAAACATATAATTAGGTTTTGTATGAAAAGTTCAACCTTTTTTATGATTGATATAGGTAATTACCAATGGAAGGCTCATAGGTGCTGAACATCGAGTTATAACTAACGCAAGCCCTAGTAGGCACACTATTGCTTATTTCATTAATCCAAGTAAAGAAGCCATTATAGGACCTGCAAATTCTCTTATAAGTTCAACTTCACCACCCATATACCCATCAATGGCATTTGGAGAATTGTTGCATAATTTTTTGAACAAGGGTCCTTACTTTGAAGCTGAATTCCGCTTATAAAAATGCGCAAATGCTACACCGATTTTACTTGTACAAGTAATCATAAATAAGTTGATCATCGCCAAATTTATGAATAATTTATCTTGTAATTTAACTTTATGAATGAAAGTCTTATTTATGGCCAAACAATTGTGTGCAGTTATTCTTTTGGCATTGCATTGAAATGTTATAACATATATTATATGAAAAATAAAAATAGTGATTGAAATATAGCTAGCTAGAATATAATTTGTCTATTTTACTCATTAAATTTAGTGATATATTAATTATTTCTTTTTGACAAAATTATATATATATTTTTTTGTATCTAATTCCTAATTTTACTTTCCTAATCAAATATATTTTTAGATTATATTTGGATTCAGACAAAAGTGCTCCACGCTTACACTAAAGTTGACTGGGCAATGTAAAGGACAAAAAACCGTCTGCACTCTCCTGCTAGTGCCTCACGCTTACCCGACAGTGCTCCGCGCTTGCATGCTGCGTCTGGGCATTAACGATAGAATTAAAATGTAGAACTGGTCAACAAAAGAGCGCCCCGCACTGGCCTACTAGCGTCTGGGTGCTGACCTACTAACGTCTGGGCGCTATTGACAAAATCCAAAAACACCATATTTTCTTCTTTTTTTGCTATTACGAGCAATTTCTAATTCTACTAAACTATGATAAAAATAAAAACTATTCTAACTAAAACTAATTTGAATAGATCTAAATTGCGTGTAATAATTAGGAGTCAATAGGTGGTTCTCTAAACTCTGTCCTTAATTCCATATCTATTTTCCGTGTCTCCTTTATGAAGTTGCATGTTAAAATTTGGAAAAAAAATACTAGAAAGATTGCTTGGAGGAACATGTCCTTACTAGACGGTCCTGTGGATGCTATTTTAGATTAGTTTTTTTAGAGGGAGTAACTAAAAAAGTTGGTAATGGACTCACGGCTTTCTTCTGGTTTGACCCTTGAGTGGGGGAAACCCCTCTAAGGAGTTAGCTCCAAAGGCTCTTTCAAGTGTCAGCCCAGAGTGTTAGTAAGGTGGAGGAGATGGGTAGTTGGGTTGAATATCAATGGGATTAGGATTTAAGGTGGAGAAGAGATCTCTTTGTCTATGAGCTTAATCTTTTGGACAATCTTCTTGAATTTCTGAATGACTCACCGATCTCTGTGTAATTGATTCTTGATGTTGGAAGCATGACCTAAGTGGTTACCTCTCAGTAAAGTTAGCTTACTTGGTCCTCCGCCAGTCCACAATTGATGATGTGTTTTTTTATTTTGAAACACGGTTACTCCAAAAAATGTGGAAAATGTTGACCCCTTCAAAAGTTGCGGTATTTTCTTGACAACTTCAGATAGGTTGCCAATTTGTCATAATCTTTTGAATTGGGTTTTTTTTTTGAACGAATCTCTAATTGGGATGTCATTGCGGATGTTGTTTAGGGTATGTTATCTTTAGGTGGTTGCAGGGGCGTAGCTAGGTATAGGCTGGGGAGGGCCACAACTCGTCCCAATTTTTTTCATTTTTAATATATATATATATACTCCCTCCGTCCCATATTATAAGGGAAAAAAAACACACTTATTAAGAAAACCAAAACTTGAGAATTTGAAATATAGTTTTGTGGATTTTTCTTGAAATAAGTTGCATGGGAAGATGTAAAAACAAATTTGATTGGTTGTTGTTTATTGAGAAAATGAGAGAGAGAAAAAATTAAATGCAATTTGCATTTAATTTTATAAGAATAAGTAAAAAACATTCTCGAAAGTTGTTTTTTCACTTATAATTTGGGACAAAAAAAAGGGTCATTTTTCCCTTATAATATGGGACGGAGGGAGTATATATATATACACGCGCGTATTTTTGTTAACTGGTATGGTATATAACTGATGACGTTTGTCATTACATTAAAATAAAGACCAAATGCAAGCATTTTAGAAGGTTTTTGATTGTTATAATGGAAGAATAAAGCATTGAAGTGATACTACAAACAAAGGAAGAAACATTTGAATTTTGATGAACAAAATGAAGATTTACGCTTGGGGCGTAGAAATCCACGCCTGGGGCGTAAAGCTGGTGAAAAGTTTGGGCCAGCTTCTGTTTTTCCGCCTGGGGCGTAAGAAATGGCGCCTGGGGCGTAAAGCTGGTGGAAAGTTTGGTCCAGCTTCTGTTTTTCCGCCTGGGGCGTAAAAAATGGCGCCTGGGGCGTAAACTCTTGTGTTTGAAGCGTAAAACTTGTGTTTGAGGCGGAAAACGTTATTTTTCTGACGGATCTATTAAAGGAAAACGGAAATTTTAGATGGTGATCGAATTTTGACAGCAGAAACGGAGTTTTGAAGCAATTTTGAAGGTCAAGGAGCATCCAAGCAAGGATTGAAGTGTGGAAACACATCAAGATCATCTTGTAATAATGCTTTCTTTCATTCTTTTGGATGTAATGTTTAATTCAATTATGCCTAGCTTAATTCTCATAGTTGATCCTTAGGGAATTCTAATTACTTTTGATCTTGAATTATGTGACTCTCATTTGATATGATAATGAATTACGAAGTTAGTTTCTATCGATTATTCTTTGTTCTTAATGCTTTATATGATTTGGCCAATTGTATGATGATTTCAATTATTTGTTTTACTATGAAAATAGGAATGAATCATCGATCTAGGAATAATTGATCAATTGATTTTACTTTAGAGATTTTGAATTATCAATTGAGATTAAAAGGATTAGAGTTTTTATTCCTTACTTGATCATAGTTTATCCTAAGAAATTAGAGATTGATGATTAAGGAAGAGGATTATGTTACCAAGACATTGGGCATAATCAATTATGTTTTAATCTAATCATGAAACCAATTTGAGTAAATTCGTTATCATACATGAAGTTACCAAGAGAAATAGTAATTAGATGAACCGAAAGGATCAATTGTAGTTCTTCTATAAATTTGAATACCAAAGTTTATCATTAGTTTATGAACAAACTTGAAACCAAGAAACCCCCCCCCCCCCCCCCCCAATTTACATTTATGTCAATTTTTATAAGTATGAATTCAAATTGCATTTGAATTACAACAATCTCTGAGAAAAGAACAATTTTTATATACTACTTGACGGCATTTAGTATACTTGCTAAATTTGTATCAATAACCATTGAATTTAATCAAAACATTGCATGCAACGTAGTGGTAAGGTAGTGTTGCATTTACCCAAATGTCCTAGATTCAAGGTGTTGGGGTTGATTGCAATGTAAGTCCTACTTGCTAATGAAGGAAAAAGAAGGTCAAGGAAATTATATTGGAGAAGTCTCACATTGCTTAGAATAGTGAAGCAACATGAAGCTCAATGCTATATAGAGACCTCAAGTTCCTTGTTTCAACACCAGGCAGTAACACTTGTAAACACTTTAAGTTTATATTTGTGTTTGTTTCTTTTTTCTCTTATGCTCTTGTTTTAGAGTATTTGAGATGTAGTTCAAATATTTACTTTGGAGAGAGTGGGTGTACTGGGACTGGGATCATGGGGTGGTTGAGAGCGAAGTCTATGTGTTGTAACAATTTTCACATAGTGTTTATTCTCTGTTTGTCGGTTTTGACAATGGCCGTGGTTTTTTCTCCGGATTTAGAGTTTCCACGTTATATTCTTGTGTTGTGATTGTGCTCTTTATTTTCTCTATGCCGGTTTTTCCCAACACAAGGAATGGTCTATGGATATTGATTTTTTGATAAAAAGTTCTCCAATTCTCCATCATTTAATATGTTATTGAAACCTATTAAAATTAAGGGTGTATGAATTTGTAGCCCCGTAAGAGAAAAATAATTTAAGTTCCGTTGTATCCCATCCGAACATTTTGCTCTAGCTCCGTAAACGTCCATTGTACGTGAAATCCATCATTGGCGTTATTACCTTATCCTCACCATCAAAGTTATCTCTTTATGATCCGAACAATTTTATAAAATATTCTTCAATTCTCTATCATTTAATATGTTATTGAAACCTATTAAAATTAACGGTTTATGAATTTATAGCCTCGTAAGAAAAAAATAATTTAAGCTCCGTTGTATTCCACCCGAACATTTTGCTCTAGCTACGTAACTGTCCACCGTACCTGAAATCCATCGTTGGCATTATTACCTCATCCTCACCATCAAAATTATCTCTTTCTGATCCGAATAGAATAGAGTGGTATCAAAGCTCTAGGTTAAGGACTAGTTGACTTGCTTGAATAACAGAGGCAAATACAAAGATGACATGTTTGAATGATACTAATTATCATTTGGAGAAAGGCAAGATGAAACACATGTGTCCTCATGCTTGCTACGATCATGAAACACATGATTCTTTGCAAGTGCTTGTGCAGACTTATTATTAATGCAAATCTCTATAGCTTTCTCATGTGTCAACACCACGCTTATTCTTGGAGACTCATCTTCAAACATGTTTCTTCAATGGTTCTTAGGTTCAAAATAAACATTCTACTTTTCTACATAAGAACCTTAGCGATTAACTTTCCATTTCACCTTATCATTATGGTCCACAAATTTCTTTTTGCATCCACACACATGATTGCTTGCACCATTGTCCATGTACCAAGAACTTAAATAGAATTTAAATGGCCAAATTTATGACAATTATAACAATAAACTTTAGATTTGTCTTGCCTCCTTTTACTTTGGTGATAGCCATATCCTCTTCATCTTCTGAGTTCTTAGTGAAAAATGATTTTCCCCTCCTAGTTTAGTTCATCATTGTTGCCTCTTCCTCCTTTGGCCACAATCACCTCCTCATCCTCTTCCATGTCCACGTCCACACCCACTTTGATTATCAAATCCTTCATCATCCTTCAACGAGTTTTGGTCTTGAGAACTTTCTGAGCTTGAAAGAACCTTCTAATTCTTTCAATGGACACCAAGTCAAGATCTTTTGATTTGACACACCACATAACCAAACTTAGGAGTCAAGGAACAAATAATCTTCTCCGGCACACGAGCATCTTCTATTTCGTCTCCATATATCTTCGTTTGATTAACAATCGCCTACAACCTTAAACAATAATTCAAAACTGGTTCACAATCTTCCATCTTCAAAACCTCGGGCTTTATAACCTTTTCGCAATTTGGGACAATCTCTCTTCATCTCGTGGCTCGTTATAACCATTTCGCAATCTTCCATAGACCATGAGAGCCAAACAAACCTTTCATGTGAAGACAATATGTACACCATTTTATATAATTCTCTTTTGTGATAGTAGAAACTAGTACATCACAATTTGTCATCTCTCTCTATTCTCTCAACTCTCACAACGAGGCTCTAAATACCATTTAGTTAGAGGAACAAAAAGAAAATATATTTATAGAAAACTCACAATTTTCTAGATGCCAAATGCCAAATATAAGGGAGTATATAAATACAAGTAACTAACTCTAGAATCATTTCTAAGACATTCTTAATTAAACTTCCTAGTTCAATCTCACCTCTAAATATTTTTCACACTTTTTTTCTAATTAAACCATTTTTCAATTTTTGCTTAGAGATTCGAAGTAGTTTTAGATTTCTCTAATTTCAAATTATTATTAATAACAATAAATTAATGATGTGTGTGAGTGTTGTAAACTCTGCGATACTTACCGGTGGTATAGATGGCGGCAATTGGCAATGTTGGTTTACTTGGTTCTAATGGAGAACAAAATTTTATGTATATGTATATATTAACTTCTTTTTTTTTACAAAATCTTATATGTGTATATATTAATGGAAAACAAAAAACACCTCATTCTGAGGTTAACATATATACATATTATATATGTCTTCACTGCTCAGCCACATCATATTGATTTGAAATCCTGTGTAGTCTAAGCGACATGGACATGCAACGCCAAATTGATACTGTTGTATAATTTTGTTTTGTTTATTTCATTTGAGACGAATAAGATCTATTAGATTAGATTAGAATACATACAACAGCAAGGAATTAATTCAGTTCTTAAGCTCAAATTAATATAATTATTTCCCAAAACAAAATAAAAAAATTAACAAAGTAGTAAACTTGGATCAAATTCATGATAATACTACAAAACAATGCTCGTGTGAGTAATTAATTTGAAATTAAAATTTTGGAAAAAATTAAATCAATCAAACAAAAGATGAATTCTTTTCACCAAGAAAAAAAATAGTTTCTTGGACATGTACAAAACCAAATAAAATAATTAAATTTATGCATTGAAGTCATCAAAAGAATTTTCTTGTACCCGTTGGCTTTGATGAATCATGAGGCTCAGACCCTAGTCTTAATTCAAGGTCTAACTCCAATGAAGAATCTTGATCATTAGATCGTGCAGGTGCAGTAGTAGTAGTAGTAGTCGCAGTAGTAGTAGTAATTTCCCTTTGATGAATTTGACCACCTTGTGGAATTTGCATTTCAATTTTTGTTGGTAATTCTGAAAAAAGTGGAAGTTGTTGTCTTGTATGATCAATTACAAGAATTTCTTCACTTCTAGAAGAGACATGTTGTTGTTGATCTTGTTTTTGAGGCAGCACAATATTAGAATTCAAAAAAATTGGTAATAATTTGTTGATCTCTTCACTAGAATTTCCTTGCTCCAAATTTGAAGATTGTTGTTTGAGCTTTGCTTTATCTTTCCTATGAATATTCATGTGTCCTCCAAGTGCTTGTGCATTAGAGAAACCTCTCTTGCAAAAATTGCACTCATAGGACCTTAAATTGGTCACTTGTTTTAAACCATCTTGATCATCACCACCACCACCTTGATCACATTGATCTGACTCCATTGATCAATGATTAGATTCTAATTTCTAGTAATTAAGTAATACTATAGTATAATGTTATAGGAATTAATATAGCTATAGGTAGATATATAGATATGGTCAACATAGGGAAATAGTGGTGGTTTTATATATATGTGAAGTGGGGCACATAGTAAGGCCTGCTTTTCATCCTTATATTATTGTAAAGAAGGGTATGAAATGAGAATGCAACTTCCTTAAGAACTTAGGACAAATTAATGAAAGAGGACAAAAATATATAGCTTATAATATGGATTTTGAAAAACTGGGTCATGATGGTATTGAAACAAAATTTGTCTTTTTGCTTCTTGGAGTGTACCTCTTTGCCTACACTAAATTCAAATGTTGTTGCATAGAGCCATACACACGATGTTTTTATTTTAGACAAAAGACATAATGTTATTATCAGAATTTTCATTAATATAATAATTATAGGTTTGTTTTACAATATAAACCATTGATATATAATAATAGTTGATAATCCAAATCAAGAATAACATTGAGGGAAACATATTGGGTCATCAGTTGGGTTCAAAATAACTATATAAGTGAGTTGAACACTAAACTTTAACTGAAAATCTTAAAGCGTTAGGTTAGCGTTAGGTTTATGACTCTTTTCACTGATAAAATATTTAACATCTACTTTTCTATCCAATGTGAGACTCAACCTACACTTGAAATACCAATAAAACAAATATCAATAGCAATATCAAACAATTCAAGCAATTACTCCATCCGTCTCAAAGTGAGTGATCTAGTTTGAGCATGTAAACTGTTCACATATTTTATTTTGACCACTATATTCTTCTACTAATAAATAAAAATAAATATTAACATATAAGATGTTGTTGGATTTACTTCGATAAATATTTTTAAAATATCAATTTTTTATAATTTTTTTTGGTTGAAATTTTTTTATAATTTTTACTATTACATATATTAATAGTTAAAATTATACATTGACATGTGTGAAATAGTCACCGATCACTTATTGTGGGGCAGAGGGAATAAAGTTTTAACAACCTAAGGGCATGCATGAGCCATCAAGCAAATAACAAGAAAATGGTAAAAATGAAACAAGCACTTACTCAGTTCGGTTAAACAATGACCAACGTCTGGAGAGAGAACAACTCTCCAATTTACTATTAAAATATTGTTTACAATAAATCAAATGAATTACGAAAAATTAGGTTTAAAAGTTCATAATGAACAATCTAAGGGCCCGTTTGTTTGAGATTTTTTTAAAAAAAAAATCACTTTTTTTATTTTGGTGGTGTTTGTTTCAGATTTTTCAAAAATCATTTTAATAAAAAAATCTATTTTTCCTTCAAAATGAAAAACTATTTTCAATAGCTTTCTTCAAAATCTATTTTTTTGAAAACCATTTTCTAAAAAAATTGATTTTTATGATTGTAAACAAACAGAAAATAACTTTAGATTTTCTTTAAAATCTCTACAAAAAAATCTCTAGATTTTTTTAAAAAAAATTTTTTTTTTTTAAAGCTTAAACAAACATACCCTAAATCTCTATCCATTTTTCTAGCAATCTCTTCTCTTAAACAAGAGATCATTTTCTCTATTTTTCCTCTTCACTCAAGAACAAAAATGAACAATGAATATCCCTCCCAAGATGTTTCTCATGTATCCTAAAATCTCTCTCAAACGACACTGACCCTACCATTAAGGCTCCATAAGGATCTCCTCTTTTGTTTCCCAGAATTCCTACCTCGAGTGTTTCCCAAATCTAAAAACCACCCAGATGTCATAGAATGTCAAAAAGTAGTTACAAATTTATTTATGTGGCTAATTTTCATTTGTTGTTAGATAAATTACATACAATTCTCCATGACAAAAACGGATTACATATAATTCTTCAAAAATAGCCTATATCTCGAATCTGGATTCTCTACAGTTAGAGTTCCATGCAGTCATGCAATCAGAGTATTATACATGTCACGATTAAGATCGAATGGACAAGATTAATAACTCAAAAAATAAATAAAAACTATATAACCGATCGGACGACTATAATCACCCTACAGTATGTAGGGAATCCATATCCCTATATCTCACCATATTTTTGTGCGGTCATAACTCAAATATTTAGACACATAATAAAAAATATATAATATTTAATTATTTCAAAAATATATCATTTAATTATATTATTTTTTTATTTGTTTTGATAATCAAGAAGGAATTCTTCCATTTACATTTTTTTTTATTTGTGTATATGTAGCTAGAAATAATGTTTGTTAGAGTTGTGACACTTTCTCGTACTAAATAATAATAGTATTTTTCTCTACCAAAATAAAAAATAATAATAGTATTTTGATATGAAGCACGCACACTTTTCAAATTAGGCGTCTCGGTGTCAGACACGTGTCCGTGTCGGACACCGACACCGACACTTATTATTACCCTAAATTATGTCATTTTTTCAAATTATTATCGGTATCAAGGTGTTAGTGTCCGTGTCGTATCCGATGTCCGTGTCGGTGTTCGCGCTTCATACATATTTTGGTGTTTGGTCGGATTGGTGTTTCTAAGGATGAAATGGTCATCTAAGTAATCACGTCATCGTTTACTTAGTTTATAAGCTTGGAATACTTAATTGATAAAATATTCAGAAAACTTGAAATATTTTATTCATTCGTGTCCCAAATTATAAGCTACTACTTAGTTTACTGTGATTTAATTAAGATGATTAGCTCCATGCATGCATATATATGCTTGGAGCAATATTTAATTAGTTAGCACAAACAAAATTGATGAAAAGTTGAACACGTATATAACTTGATCATCTTTGTTATTTCTACTTCCGGCTCTCTTAATTACCGTATAAACAATAGTGATTATTATTTTTTGGTTTTTTTAATCGATCATTTATAATTTGAAGCTATTTATTTTAGAAATAGGATCAAATATTTTAATTTTTTAAAATTAAATTATGAGAAAGTATTTTTTTAATTATTTGCATTAACTCGTTATAAGTTTAATTCATTATATCAAATTCTACATTTAGAAGAGTTCAAAGCTCTCTACCAAACTAAAACTAAAAGGAAAGCAAAGGTCAAAGTGAATTTTATATAAAGATGAACATTCTTTTTATAAATCGATTTTGTAAGAAATAATTAGGTACTGAGATATGACAGCAAAAGCTTATATATTTATCAAAACATCTACCTACTATTTTATTTATAAATCAAGTTTAAAATAATTTTAAAATATTAATGTATGTTTAAATTTACAGTGATGAAGTTGACAGAATCACGTTAAGTTAATGCGATATGATGTTGGATAACCACTATATGAGAGATAACAAAGGATGAGGGTGTTGAAAATATGCAAATGTCACTTTACAAATAAACTTTGCAATAAAATAACTTCATTTTGGAAAAAGTCAAAAAACATATATACTAGCTAGTCTTAAAACATTGAAACAATATGAGTGATCCTTAAGTAATTTATAGTAATTTTATATAGGTGTTTGTAATTGACACCTTTCATATATATTATATTCTTCTGCCCAATCTATATACTATGATTAATCACTTGTTTAGCCGTCCTAAACATTGAATTTGAAGTTGACTTGGTAGTTAATTTGGAGGGAAGGTATATATGCAAATGGAAACAAGGAGAGTACAAAATGGTTTGCAGTTAGCTGGTAGAGGAACATATATTCTTGGTTGTACCAACATGTTACCTGACACAACAAGGTAGTTATGAATGTCTTCCACGTGGAAACTAACCACTAATTAAAGCATTAAGCTAGATAGCTGGACATATTAACAAGTCATTAGTCATATTACAAAGTCCATGCAATTGCTAGCTTGTTCAAAAATAAATTGGATGCAGTTTGTATTTGGCTTGATAATGATAAGCGATGAAAGGTATCTCATTAGGGGGATAAAAAAAAAACACCATTAATCTTAATCAATCTCAATAATATATTAAATGATTTTAGATTTTTGTAAATTTTAACATAGATAATTTATATGATATAAACTTTCAGTGCACAGTGACTTTTGTAAAATTTATATTCATTAAAGCGTTATTAAACGATGTAATATTACTCAAATGTACACCGATATAATTTGATCACTCCTCGTAATTTTAATATGGTTTTAAATAACAGATGCCGCAAAATATTTTAAAATTTTCAGAAACTATGTAAAGTGACTTTGTTGTGTCACTACAGTATTTACTTACCAATATATATGTAAATCATGTATATATAAGAAAAGATATATATAAAATGACATATTTACCCCTTTTTCATTTTTTTTATTTTTTTAAAGATACATATAAATTTATCTTTTCATACTAAATTTTAATAAAATAATTTTTTTTGACGAATTTAATAAAATAATATTATTTTAATCATTATAAGCTATTACATAATGTTTTTATATTTTATTTCTACTATTTATATATGAAACATATATTTTTACTCATATATTAATAAAGTTGTCTATTTTTTTATAATTTCTACGTCACCTATATTAATACTATGACCTAATTTTTTTGGTGATTTCTCCTAGACCTACATTATATATCTGTAAAGTTGACTATTTTTTTTTTTTTTAATAAATTTATGGAGACCTATATTTTTACTCATATGTTAATAAGGTTGTCTATTTTTTTATAGTTTCTATGAGAACTATATCGGTATGAATTCATATTACTACTTCATCTGTTTTAAAATTATAGAAAAATAATTTTCGATTGTATTATCACAAGTAATTCTACATTACTCTATAGCTATCATATACCAGACAACAATCTTTACAATTGTGAATAATCATATCCTTCTGGCAAAATCTATGCCTTATGATTATGCCAGTATTGATTGAAATGCATAGTTGAGAGGCATTAAGATTAATTTGGATTCAAAAATGTTTGTGAGAAGATTTGAACAAATGTAGTCAAAATTATTTAATATATGATTTCTAGTGTGATTATGATGCAATTCTAGATTAAGATTTGTTTGTAAATTTTAGTGGTATTTTTCATTTTATATACCTACAAAAACAATGAATAGAATAATTTTCTTGGTAGATAATGTAATAATTTTCTTTTGACCAAATAATATTTGTTTTGAAGTAATATAATAATTTTCTTTTTGACCAAATAATGATATTTTGAAGCAATACATCCTTCTGACAAAAGAAGAAGGTACCTCCCACATTAATTGTAAATAAATATTTCTTTTTTTTCTGATTTATTGAATAACTAATTAAACAAATATATAAGTTATTCGATGAATATAAAAAGTGAATGTTTACTTACCATTTGCAATGTTTGACATGTTGGAAAATTGATACACATAAATTGGACGTTGCATGAGTTGGATGCTTGCAGTTGTTTGATTAGTCACACACAAGATGAAGGTTTCAGCAGCATCAAAGCTATGCATTTTCTTGTTCACCTCATCTTGCTTTCTACTCCTTTCTTCAGGTTCCTTTCACTCCTCTCTTCTCTACTAATGCCTCTTTTCTCAAATATACTATATCTTTAATCTTTAATTTCAACACATGCAGGGCTCCAATTCAATTCTATGCCTTATGATTATTCTGCTACTATAGAGGTAATGAAACTTCCTTATCTTATTAGTTTTATATACTGACAATATAAACTTAATTATTTTGCATGTTCTTCTTTTTAATTTTCTAAGTTGAAGAACATATAATAATTTTAATTATTATTTTATAAACTTAAATCATTCAAGCCATTTGTAAATAAAACAAATATGGGTTTGTGCAAGTTTTCAACTTACTTGTGTTGCAAGTTTTCAGAAACTTACTTGTGTTGCAAATGCCTTGAAATAAATCAGTGTGTAGCAGAACCTCGGAGGGCCCAATATGGAGGAGGCATTATTGTAAATCCAGGATTTGATGACAGCATAAATGGTTGGACAGTGTTTGGACATGGAAAAATCGAGGAACGTATGTCAAATGATGGAAATAAGTTCATTGTTGCCGGCAACAGAACACAACAATTGGATAGTTTTTCACAGAAGGTCCAACTGAATAAAGGAATGATATACATTTTTTCTGGTAACTTCTATTTTTCTTTGTTAGTGATTATTTGATGAATGTACCGTGTTGGCGATTCAATACTTTTCTAAAACATTTTCTACATTCAGGTTGGTTTCAGTTGAGTAAAGGAAGTGACATTGTGTCGGCTGTATTTAAAATAAATGGAAGTGAACTGGTACGAGGTGGCCATGTTATAGCAAAACATGGATGTTGGTCGCTTCTAAAAGGTGGCATAGTTGCAAATTTTTCAAGCTCTGCTGAGATTCTTTTTGAGGTGAAATGATTTTCCTCTTATCTTATTTTGTATATTACTTCAAATTTCCTCAAGCATGTGATAACAAGGCCTCTATTATAACTCCTGTCATTTTAATTTTTTTTATAGAAAATGAAATTTACATTCCATGCTATTTAAATATTTGTTAAGGTATAGGGCACCAAAATTTAGGGACCAAACAGACCCTTAAAGTATAGGGCACCAAAATTTAGGGACCAATTTTTTGTTTTTGTTTTGTGTGTTTGTATGTATCCGTGCGCATGTGTGCATGCGTGTTAAAATAAATAATTATACAATTAATATAAATAAATCTTAAAATAGGTTTGCACTCTTGTGATCTTAATGGTAAAAATGAAATATTAATAGTGAAATAGGTTTGCACAATTGAATTTATTTGGTGTGAATTTTTCTTACATATTATATACATATAATTATATGAGCTATAAAAAACGGGGCACCAAATTTATAACTTGCACATGGCACACAAAGGGGACACAAAACCAGAGGGATGCCGTGCAGATATGAGATGGCATGGTTGAAGAAAAGTTTATAAGAATTGAATTGCACTACTTATATCAGCAAGATGCTTGTTCTTTTTGGTAGCACATTTCATAAGAACTCCACAATTAAGTGTGCTTGACATGTAACACTCTTTAGATGGGGGGAACTTATATGAAGTTCCTAGAAAGTGTGTGAGTGAGAACAAAACACACAGAAAAGACTCGCGTTGATTTGTGGAGATAGTCAGCAATTCTCAAAAGCAGTCTGGGATGTTACACATGTGTTTGCATTCAAATGTCTATTTCAAATAAGATAAACATGAAATTATACATGCTTGGAAGGTGAAAGTAGTTATATTTATGTATATTTAGATATTTGTTATACTTTATTAACTAAAAGTTATATATCAATGCAGAGCGAGAATTCAACTGTGGAATTATGGGTTGATAGTGTCTCCTTACAACCATTCACGAAAGAGCAATGGAGATCACAGCAAGAAAAGAGCATTGAGAGGGTAAACTGGTGCTTCTTATATTTTAACACATATGCCAATGCTTTTTACCTGAGGAAGAATAATTGCATTTAGTATTGTACTACCATCACAACTCTCGCCGACCGGTAGTCATTAGTCAAGCATGTTCTCATCAAGAAGAATTAACTCAATAGAAAACCAAATTGTATAATGAAAATCAATAGTATATAGCAGGAAAAAATATTAACAAGTTTTGCAATTTATAACTTGCAGTACGTAAAAGCAGGGTGAGATTCCAGGTAACTCATTCAAACAAAACAGCATTGGAAGGAGCAAAAGTTGTTATCAATCAAACAAGGCCTCATTTCCCATTTGGATGTGCGATGAACCATCATATCCTCACAAACAGCGACTACCAGAAATGGTTTGTGGCAAGATTCAAATACACAACTTTCACTAACGAGATGAAGTGGTATAGTACAGAGAAAATTCAAGGCCAGGAAAACTATACTATCCCAGATGACATGCTGAAATTCGCCAAAGAAAATGGCATTTTTGTCAGAGGCCATAACATTTTGTGGGACAGTATAAAATTTCAACCTCATTGGGTTTTGTCCCTGTCTCCTAACGAATTACGAGAAGCAGTTGCAAAAAGAATGAATTTTGTGGTCTCAAGGTATAAGGGACAACTGATTGCATGGGACGTGGTGAATGAGAATGTCCACTTCAACTTTTTTGAGGACAAACTCGGCCAAAATGCCTCCGGAGTATATTATTCAGCAGCTTACCATCTTGATCCGAATACCAACATGTTCATGAATGACTATAACACCGTTGTATATAGTAACGATAAGGCGGCCAGCCCAGCCAATTATATCAAGAAACTTAAGCAGATTCAGCAATTTCCAGGAATTGACGGAATATCATTGGCCATAGGGGTGCAATGCCACTTTGCAAGTGGCCAGCCGAACGTTGCTTACATGAGGTCAAGTCTAGATCTTCTCGCTGCAACCGGACTTCCTATATGGCTCACAGAAACCAGTGCGGCTCCTCATCCAAATCAGGTCTATATATATATATATTCCCAACTTCAAAAGTAAATGTCTAACAAACTTCTCCCACTTCAAGGATTTTTTTACTTTATGTGTGTGTGTGCGCATCTCGTGTGTGCTTGTGCACGTGCGTGCATGCTTTCTTGTGTGTTAAAATAAATAAATTGTATAACTATTATAATTTATAACTAATTTAGAGGCCACATTATATGACATTACAGGCCACATTATATGACAGGAAAGACATGAACAAATAGAAAATTGAACATTTCTTTCTCATTTTTTTTTGTTGGACAAGCAGAGTACTTTGAAGAGATACTAAGAGAGGGTTACTCTCATCCTGCTGTTCAAGGGATTATAATGTTTGTAGGTCCAAAACAGGCTGGTTTCGACAGTACATTACTCACAGATGAAAATTTTAAAAATACTTCAACTGGAGACGTTGTGGACAAGCTGATTCGTGAGTGGGAAACTGGCTCTCATACTGCCGTAGCAGACAGCAAAGGAGTTACAGATATTTCACTACATCATGGTGATTATGATGTGACTGTTACACATCCTCTAACCCAATACTCCAAAACACTGAAGTTAAATGTAAGGAAAGGATTTTCACCGGATACCATCAATGTGAAAATGAATGCCTAAAAGCAACCACCATTTAAAACTTGAGCAGAAGAAGCAAGAGTGAATTATTCTTATATGGTCACGTGGTAAAATATTATTTTCTTTGTCATATTCACAAAATTTAAATTTTTTATTTATTCTTTTAATTATTTCATAATTTTTCAAAAAATTATGTGAGTATATCTATATGGTCACGTGACTATGAAAGTTTTGCTCAGCAAGAGTTACCTATGTCAATTTTGAAAGATGAAAGATTATAATAATATCGTATGTAGTATCATACTTGACTATATTTTGTTATATTACACTTTTCATCTAACCATATGATATAAGAGATCTGACCCTAACAAGAGATCTAAATTCTAATCTAGTCTAATAAAATATAGTATAGAACGATGCTACATAATTAATTTTCTAGTATAATATGCTCTCATTACATCATCAAAGAACTCATAATCTAATACAAAAATAAAATTTCACCAAGTCCTAGCAGCTAAGCTTAAGTGAAAATGTAACCTTGATTGCAAATATAGCTTTCCTACAATCCTACATAGTCAACAATTAACAAGACAACTACAAAAAATGCACAAAGTATACCAGTCTCAAAAATATAAGCAAAAGTTGGGTCATTCAATTTAGTCCCTCTTTGAAATTAAGATCTCGACGCATAATTGATCTCTCAATTGTTGAAGTCATACACCAAAAATTGCATGCACACAATGTTAACTAATGGAATTACTTGTGAAGGAAGTAATCAAATGGTAGAGAATGTAACAACTTCCACCTCATCATGTAACTAACTCTAAGTGTTTAGAATCAAGTATGATAGAGTATATAGTAGCTTAGCATGCTCCTTAGCTTGTGTATATAAACAATCTTGTAATCATTTTGTTATTCATTCAATCATAATGAATCAATCCTTTCTTTTCAATCTTTTCTATCCTTTCAATTTCACATTGTAACATGGTATCAACCGCCTTAGATCTAACCGTTTTTCCGCTGCCATAACTGCCATAACCGTTTTTTCACTTCTTCTTCTCCGACGACAATGCCTCCTCGTGTAGCTCCACCGGAACCTCAGCTTGATCACTCCTCTCCGTTTTACGTTCATCCTGGTGATGGACCTTCCTCCGTGGCTGTTACTCCTCTTCTCACTGGTTCAAATTATCACTCGTGGTCTCGCTCCATGAAGCGTGCTCTTGGCGCCAAAATGAAGCTTGATTTCATTGATGGAACTCTTCCCGTTCCTGTTGATGCTTTTGATCCGTCCTTCCTGCTTGGAATCGTTGTAATCAGCTCGTTTCTTCTTGGATTTTGAATTCTGTTTCTGAATCCATTGCTCAATCTGTGGTGTTCTTGGAAAACGCCATTGACATATGGAATGATCTTCGTGAACGTTTTTCTCAAGGCGATTTGATTCGAATTTCTGAGTTACAGCAAGAAATCTACTCCCTTCGCCAAGATCATCGTTCTGTAAGTGAATTTTACGCTGAACTCAAACAACTTTGGGAAGAACTTGAACTTTATCTTCCAATTCCTCAGTGTACTTGTCGTAATCGTTGCACTTGTGAAGCTATGCGTTCTGCTCGCAATAATCACACTCTCATGCATACGATTCGTTTTCTCACTGGCTTGAATGATCAATTTTCTGTCGTTAAGTCTCAGATTTTGCTAATTGATCCTCTTCCTCAAATGAATAAGGTGTTTTCAATGGTGCTTCAACATGAATGCCAGAATAATCTTGCTTCTCTTGATGATAGTAAGTTCTTGGTTCATGCTGCTAGAACTGGTAAGCAAGCTTCTGGTGCTAAACGTGTGTGTTCATTTTGTGGAAAGGACAATCATGTTGTGGAGAATTGTTTCAAGAAGAATGATACACCTCCACACATGATGAAGAAATCTTTTGCTTCTAGTAATGCTGTTGAGGGAGGAAATGATGATTCTCCAGCCATTACTTCACCATCAATTTCTCAAGATCAGTATGATAGATTGATGTCTTTGCTTCAATCTTCAAACCTTGCTTCCAATGATCAGTCTGCAAGCTCTAATCAGGTTGGTTCATCCATGATGACTGATCTTCCATCAGGTAATCATACATGTATAAGCAATATTTCTATCAATGCATGTAGCCTTAGCACTTGGATCATTGATTCAGGAGCTAGTCATCATATATGCATATCTTTTAGTTGGTTTCAGTCATACACTGAAATCACTCCTATAAACATAAAACTTCCAAATGGAAATTTTGCAATTGCAAAATCTTCTGGTACTGTTAGATTTTCCAATGAATTCATCTTAGAAAATGTTTTGTATGTACCAAATTTTTCTATTAATTTGATAGTTGTTTCAAAATTGTGTCATACACCAAATTTTTTGCTTACTTTCAACAATTCTAAATGTGTCATTCAGGATCAAAGGACTATGAAGATGATTGGTTTTGCTAATGAACATGGAGGATTGTACTATCTCAATCTGACAAATAAGAATGCTAGTGTTTCTGCTATTGATGGATCTAGCTACCCTTCCATTCCTACAAAAGCCTTATGGCATTTCAGACTTGGACATCCCTCACATAGTAGATTAGTTAGCCTGAAATCTAAGTTTCCATATGTAGTTGTTGATCAAGGAGGTGTTTGTGATGTTTGTCACCTTGCTAGGCATAAGAAACTTCTTTATCAAAATAGTTTTAATAAAGCTAAACAAGCTTATGATGTAATTCATTTTGATATATGGGGACCAATTTCAATTAATTCTGTTCATGGCCATTCTTATTTCTTAACTGCTATTGATGATTTTAGTAGATATACATGGGTGATTCTTGTCGCGGTGATTTTTGGATATCGAGTTATTAATTAACTTCGAATCGCAATTTGATATTACACCACCGATCTTTAATTTATCCGAGGGAAAGGAAAAAGTTCGAAAAAAAAAACCCTATTTTTTAGAGAACAAGGTTCGGGGGTTGGTTATACGAAGGGAAGGTATTAGCACCCTAAGTATCTATAGTACTCTATAGGAACCTCTTTTTTTTTTTTAATCTAACTTTGCGCTCTATTTTATTTGCTTATAAAAATGTATAAGTGGGAAATTAAAGTGATGATAAAAAAAAGTGCTTAAAAGGATGAAAAAGAAAAACTGTTTTTGTTGATTTTATTGATTGGAGAGACAAGTCTCATGCCTACGTACCCAAGGGATCAAACCACCGTAGTTCGGGGTAAAAAGACGAGTAAACTTGTTTGTTTGTTTTTAAGGTTTTGAAAATGGTTTTAAAAGACCAAAAGTCAAAAGTGGCAAAATGTGAGTTTGATTGATGTTAATTTGTGAAGAAAGTCTATATGGTTAAATTGATTGAGATTTGATTAAGAAATAAGACGCGGACACTTGGTTTAAAATCCAAGGTTTATTGAGAAAATGTTTTGAGTGATAAAAGACACTTGGTTTAAAATCCAAGGTTTTCGCATGATTAAAATGTATGAATGAAGAAAATGCACTTGGTTTAAAATCCAAGGTTTTAGGCGAGAAAAAAGGGACACTTGGGTTAAAGTCCAAGGTTTTAGCGATAAAGAAGCCATTGGTTTGAAGTCCAAGGCACTTGGTTTAAAATCCAAGTTTAGCGATGAAAAAGAACTCTTGGGTTAAAATCCAAGGTTTTCGCGATAAAATGAAACATTTGGTTTAAAGTCCAAAGTTTTGAAAAGTGTATGATGACAAAAAGATTTGATGCTTGATGATGTTGAAAAGAAATTGTGTCAATATTTTTGAAAGAGGTTTTGACCTCATTTTTCGAGAATAAAATGACTAACTATTTAAAAGTGGAATGTTGGGTTTAAAATTTAAAAGGTAGCGCTAAAAGAAAAATAACGTCGCAATAAGCAAATTAAGCGCGAAGACGATCCGTAATGATATTTTGATCAAAACGGTGTCTTTTCCCTCGGAATTTAAAATTACGCATATGGACGGAATGCGATAAAAAAAATAAATATGCATGAGATGCAATTTTTCATTTATGAGTACATTGGCCTAATCACACTCTAAAAATCTTTGCAAGAAAATAAATATGAAATGATGCAAGAGAGGGTATGCTATGCACTTTTATTTAGAATTTACATTTTGCCTATTTACATCCTAAATTCAAGAGCAAAAGTAAATGACAATTAATAAAGTGATAAACAATCAACATTGTGATAATAACGATAGTAAAGATAAAAATGGTAAATAAATGGATGTAATGAAATAATATGATATTCATGGATAAATAACATAAATAAATAAATACGAAACTAAAAGATGAAAACAAGCCTCGACATCATGCTTTACAAGGCTGAAAAAAAAAATAGCTAAAAATAGCTTATGCCAAAAGCACTTATCTCATGAGCTAAAAAATAAAATTAATTAACAAAATAAAAACATGAAATAATATTACCAATATCTAAATATCAAATAAATAAATAAGCCTCGACATCATGCTTGATTGGCTAGAATAAAAGCTAAAATAGCTTATGCCAAAAGCACTTATCTCATAAGCTAAAAAAATAAAATAAAATTAAAACAGGGGGTGTGAACATTAAAACGAAAAATAAAAAGGGTGCAAAAAGCAGCAAAATTGTAAAGCCCAGCCCAACAAGGGCCCATCTGCGCACAAACAAACAAAAAAGGCCAGGATCAAATATTGGCCGTCTGATGGATCAGACGGCCGTGATCAGATTTTAAAAAGGAAAGATCTACGCCATGCGATTGAAATCAGAGGACAAAGGCGCGCAGGTGCACGATAAGGCTGTGCACCTGTGCGCACAAGATTATGAGAGGGTATTTAACAAAAAACCCTAAAAAAAAGACACAAAATCACAGACTTCTTCTTCTCTCTTCTCACTCACGCCGCCGCTCTTTCTTTCTCTCCCTCTCGGTTCTCCCTCTCTCTGTTCTCTGTTCTTCAATTTTTTTCAAAGATTTCCAACATCAAACTTATGTAAATCTACTCCCTAAACTCAAATCTCAAATCAAAATAAACAAAAGATCAACCAAAAGGCCGGATCGAAAAAGAATGAAAAGGAAAAAGTTTCAACCTTTTTGTTGTTTTGATTCTGTTATTCCATTCTTCTCTTTTATATTCTTCGTTGTTTCGAGTTTGTGTTTGCGATTTGGGAATTGGATTGATTGAAATCGTGATTTTGGGTTTGATTTGGATTTCTGGATTTTGGTGTTTGGTTGGTTTGCGGTTTGAATGATGATTAATGGTGAGGAAGGATGGTTGATTCAGTTCTGGGTATGAATGATGATGGTTATGATGAATTTTTCGATGATGATTTGTGTATTGTTGATTTCTGGTTTATTGATAATGAACAGATGATGAAGATTTGAATCTGTATTTTGATTCTTATTCTTTTCTGGGTTTTTTTGATTTTTTTGTTGAAGAAGCTGATTTTTTTTTTTTTTTTGCGGCTGTATGATCTCCTTTCCATTCTGATTTCTTCTCTCTGATATATATCCAAAGTTAGGGTTTGAAAAAAAACTCAAAAGAGGGAACAGGGTTCTGAATTGGGACAAACAAGTACAATTTTTTGCTTTCTGCAGAAAAAAGCTCACGCAAAGAGGAAGTTGACTTTGGACAATTTTTTCTATTTTTTAATTAATTTAAAAAAACAGAATAAAGAAAATAAATAAATAAATAAATAAAAAAACAAATAAAAAAACTGAATAATATAAAACAAATAAAAAATAATAAAAGTTAAAAAAACAATAATAATAATAATAATAATAATAATAATAATAATAATAATATAAATATAAATAAATAAATGAACACAAAATGAGGTATTTTAAAATACCTCTCTGCCGAAATTTTGTCAGAAACGAACAAAGAAAAACCCGTCGTAAAAAGACGCATAAAAACGATTGGTCAAAAAATGGGGTATGACAATTCTAATGAAAAGTAAGGCTGAAACTAGGCAACATGTAGTTAATCTTTTAAAAATGATTGATACTCAGTATAATCATAAAGTTAAAATTGTCAGAACTGATATTGGACAAGAATTTATGATGCATGATTTTTACTCTTCAAAGGGTATAATTCATCAGACTAGTTGTGTTGAATCTCCCCAGCAAAATGGTAGGGTGGAGAGGAAACATCAACACTTGCTTAACATTGCTAGAGCTTTACTGTATCAATCAAATTTGCCTAAGGCTTACTGGTCATATGCTGTCTTACATGCCACATGTATAATAAATAGAATGTGTACTCCTGTTCTTAATGATAAATCTCCTCATGAAATGTTGCATGATCAATTACCAGATTTGCATGATTTAAAAGTGTTTGGATCCCTTGCTTATGCATCAAGTTTGTCTGTTTATAGAACCAAACTGTCACCAAGAGGTAGAAAATGTGTTTTCTTAGGCTACAAGCAAGGTGTCAAAGGCACAATTCTCCTTGATCTCAACACTAAAGAGATTTTTGTTTCTAGAAATGTTACACATTATGACCATTTATTTCCCTATCAGACCATAAATTATAAAATTCATTGGCACTACCATTCTGATTTTGAATGTGATCACCCTTCTGACATTGCCTCAAATCCACTCTCTACTAATTCTTCTATTGACAATCCTACAGAAACCCCTCCTATAGATGTCATAAATAATGATACTTCAGATATCACCAATGATGTCATTCCCAATATTCCCTCTAGCCAACCTTCTGATAGAGTTCATAGAGAGAAACACAAGCCATCTTATTTAGCAGATTTTGTATGCAATTCATCAAGTTCATTGGAATCATCATCTTCATCAGGTATTCCTTATCCTATCACTTCCTTTCATTCTTTGGCTCATTTGTCTCCTTCACACACTGCATACACTGTCTCTATCACACAACACACTAAACCTAAAACCTATCTAGAAGCATGCAAGTCAGATCATTGGATCCAAGCTATGAATACTGAATTAGAGGCTCTATCTAGAACTGGTACTTGGAAAATTGTGGATCTACCTTCCAATGTCAGGCCAATAGGATGCAGGTGGGTTTATAAAATCAAGCACAACTCTGATGGTAGTGTGGAAAGGTACAAAGCTAGACTAGTAGCTAAGGGTTACACACAGATAGAGGGAATTGATTTTTTTGATACTTTCTCTCCTGTTGCCAAGCTTACTACAGTCAGACTTCTCTTAGCTCTAGCCTCAATCAAAGGATGGTTTTTACATCAATTAGATGTTAATAATGCCTTTTTACATGGAGATTTACAAGAGGATGTTTATATGGTTGTACCAGAAGGTGTTCCTTGTGTCAAGCCTAACCAAGCTTGCAAACTTCTCAAGAGTTTATATGGGCTGAAGCAAGCAAGTAGAAAATGGTATGAGAAGCTTACAACCTTGCTAGTCAGGGAGGGATACACACAATCCACTGCAGATTATTCTCTCTTCACTCTTAATAAAGACAGTCAATTCACTGCTTTACTCATTTATGTGGATGACATCATATTGTCTGGCACTAGCATGACTGAGATTGAAAGAATCAAAACCATTCTAGATTGTAATTTTAAAATCAAGGATTTAGGCATTGTCAAATATTTCCTTCGTCTTGAAGTGACATATTCTAAAGCTGGCATCAGTATTTCACAAAGAAAATATTGCCTAGACTTGTTGAAAGATTCTGGTCTACTTGCATCAAAACCTGCATCCACTCCTTTGGATCCTTCTGTAAAATTACACAATGATGATGGCAAACCTTTTGAAGATATTGGTTTATATAGAAAACTCATTGGCAAGCTATTGTATTTGACTAATACAAGGCCTGACATAACCTATGCTACTCAACAATTAAGTCAGTTTCTACATAAACCAACTATGACTCATTACAAGGCAGCTTGTAGAGTGATCAGATACCTGAAGCATAACCCTGGTAGAGGTCTCTTGTTTCAAAGAAGTACAGACATACAAATTCTAGGGTATAGTGATGCTGACTGGGCAGGTTGTTTGGATACAAGGAAATCAACCACTGGTTATTGCTTTTTCTTAGGATCTTCATTGATTTCATGGAAATCTAAGAAGCAATCAACCATTTCAAAGTCTTCATCTGAGGCTGAGTATAGAGCATTGTCATCTGGAACATGTGAATTGACATGGCTTCTATATCTCTTGAAAGATTTTGACATAGAGTGTTCCAAACTGCCAGTTTTGTTTTGTGATAACCAGAGTGCTTTGCATATAGCTTCAAATCCTGTTTTCCATGAAAGAACAAAGCACATTGAAATTGATTGCCATCTGGTTAGAGAGAAGGTTCAAAAAGGCATGTTGAGATTGCTGCCAATAGCTACTCAAGATCAGCTAGCAGACTGTTTTACTAAGGCACTGTCAGCTAGCAAATTTCATCAGTTCATGATCAAGCTTGGATTGCTTGACATATATCAAGCATCAGCTTGTGGGAGGATGTTAACTAATGGAATTACTTGTGAAGGAAGTAATCAAATGGTAGAGAATGTAACAACTTCCACCTCATCATCTAACTAACTCTAAGTGTTTAGAATCAAGTATGATAGAGTATATAGTAGCTTAGCATGCTCCTTAGCTTGTGTATATAAACAATCTTGTAATCATTTTGTTATTCATTCAATCATAATGAATCAATCCTTTCTTTTCAATCTTTTCTATCCTTTCAATTTCACATTGTAACACACAATCCCACTTCCCAAAAGTAACTACATAATGCAGCATTATTATGCAGTCTATATAAACAAGGTCAAATAAATATTTCAACAAACAATTAAAGGGAATTCACGAAAAAGCCATATAAACATTTTCGGTGATGAGCAAAGTTTCAATGTAGAAGAGTATTTTGAGAGTCTGGGAGAATGGAATCAGAGAACATAAATAACATGAGTTTCAATTTTTTTTCAAATGTCCCTAACAAAAAATAACAATTTCCAAACTACCCTATCATTAAAAAATATTTCAAAACTGCCATACTTTTGGGATATTTCAAAAAGGCAACACTTTTTGTTCTCTATTTTTATTTTGGCTTAATTACGATTTTAGTTCCCTATTTTGACCTGTTCATGAAATTGGTCCTTCTATTTTAATTTTAATCAATTTAGTCTCTCTCCAAATCATGAACTTATGTGTCATATTTTAAGGATGTGGCAAAAAAATTAGTGACTTGTCATACTCCAGATGTGTTAACAATTTCCATGTCATTACTTAAATTTTTTGTTAATTAAAAAATACGCACCAAAACAACAAATTTAATTATTATTTTTTAATAATCAAATTATAAAATTATTATAAAACAAAAATAAAATAAAGAAATATGATTATAAATCTGATTCCATAAGTAAGAACAATAAATAAGTAAGAAATCTCCAAATTTCATTCTCTCTATCGAAACCTATAATATATTCATCCAGATCGCAACGAATCTAAGAATAAGAATCCTTAGATTTAAATACCACTTCGATTTTACTTGAAACAAATTAAATATTAATTTAACATTTTTTTTATGTTAGTTCATACTTATAAGTTAGTTCAACAGTTAATTTTATCAAACACTGTAAATTCAATCAGTTACCTTATTCACTATAAACTAAAAAATAATTTATAAGCTATTTACTATAAACTCATCAACTATAAACTAAGTTATCAACTATCTATTATTTTTACCGCTGTGGTGATAGAGGATGAAGATATGTTACCATAAAAAAATCGGATGGGGGAGGTGGGAACACCAAAGAAGTGGTCTACCCAAAATATCTGTACAGCACTTGCACTGCCAAGAAACCACCCATTGGATTGGATGAGCATACATCCAGATCTTGGAGTGGTTGATAGTGTCATCACAACTGTATATATGTTCTTCCTATTAGTTGTCTATGTGCTCAGTATTTGTGGAGTAGTGAATTTAATTTTTTGTGAAATACAAATATTAAAACATCGAAAGTTTTGAAACAAAAATACTCTTAAAAAAATGAAAAAAACCAAAGATCAATTTTCACCAATTAAAGAAAGAACAAAACAATTGTTTCAAGTATAACAAACAAATAAAATAAATGAAACTAGAAAAAACTATTGCTATTTTCTTTTTTGGTCAAGAAAACTATTGCTATTTAAATGTGCACTAAAATACCAACATATCTCTCGAGTTTTGTGAGATTTAAATAGATGAAAATCTCCCGTCTCTTTTTTTTTTTGTAAGACTCTCGTCTCTTTATACAATACTATTTGTTTATTTCTTTCGATTTAAAATATAAGTAAAAAATTATTTTTAGATTTATTGAAATCAATGTATCTGGTCTATTTTTTATGCCAATACATGAATCATTTTTTTTCTTTTATTTATATTTTTAGTTGATTTTTTTGTTTTTTGTTATTTTCTATAAACTTTATAATTATTTAGTGGAGAATAATAGAAACAACAATTATGATACATTTTTAATTTGATAAAAAATTACGAACTATAAGAATCTTCCCTTAGAAAATCTATGACACTATATATAAATTTTCAGTTAGTTTTTATCAAAGAGTGTTATATTAATTATTAAATTAATATAAGATTATAAATATTTATGTAGTTGTCATTAATTATCTTGTATTAACAATTAAAATTTTAATTTTTCAATTTAATTTTATCCATGCTTGACACTAGTCTGAATACTAGTTGTATAAAGAGACGAGAGTCTTACAAAAACAACAAAACAAAAGAGACGAGAGGTTTTCATCTATTTAAATCTCACAAAATTCAAGAGATATGAAATTTCACAAATTGGATTTAGGAAATATAAATATAATGCAAGATCACGATTAGAGTGTAAACTAATTACAACAAAATGCATCAAGCTTGTCTCCCAAATCCAACAGCAGCTACTCTCCCACTCCCACTCCCACTCTACTCAAACGCCAATGGTTCCACTTCCTCTTCTCCAACAACCACCTCTTTCAACCTTACAAAACCATCACAAACCACTCGCACAACACGAATTCGAAACCAAACCATGTTGCATTCCCACTCCCAAACACACCATAAATGGTCTCTTACCGGTATGACAGCTCTTGTCACAGGTGGAACTCGCGGAATCGGGTACAAAGTTTTCAACTTTAATGCTCATGCTTTCTTCTATCTTTGACCCTTTTTTATATTAACTTGTAATCTTGTACTGTGTAATGTATGGAAGACATGCCATTGTTGAGGAATTGATAGGGTTTGGTGCCAAAGTACATACTTGTGCCAGAAATGAAGATGATCTTGGTAAATGTTTGAAGGAATGGAATAATTTGGGTTTCGAGGTTACTGGCTCAATTTGTGATGTGTCAATTCCACATCAGAGGGAAGTGCTTATGGAAGATGTTTCCTCTGTCTTCAATGGGAAACTCAACATCCTTGTAAGCTCCTCTTTTCCTTCTCTTATGTTCATAACCATAATTCTTTGTGCCTGTTTGCATATGAAGCATTTAGGAATGTCTAGGTGGCCAACACACTTCAGTGTCCGACACTTGCCCGTTTGAGTTTGGCTTATTTTTGAGCTTAGGAAAATAACTTATGCAAATCAATAAACTTTTATGTTAGTTCATAAGTTGCACTAACAAAAATTGTATCTTTATAAATTGTTTTCTCATGAATTACCTTGAAAAACTTATAACAATACATAAAAGCTTATTTATTTGCATAAGTTGTTTCGCATAAGCTCAAAAATAAGTCAAGCCAAACGGGCCCTTAATACAACATGTATGACAATTCAAACAATTGTCTGTTTTTCTTTCTTTTGTTTCGACACACCTTAGACACTCCTCGAACATAGGTCATAGTCATACACATCTACAATAATAATGGACAATTGTTCTAATTTTCATTAGGCATTTGAAATGTTCTCGCGCATCGTATTTACATACACACTCTTTATCTTCTGCAGTATTCGATAATGATTATCAATGAGGAGGTTAAAGACTTTAAATTTGATTGCATATTTTTTTAGCTTTTTGGTAGTAGATGGATGAATGAAGATGAATGACTAATATATCTTATTTTAGAATTTTATTTTTATAATGACAACATTGTTCGATTTAGATGCATATATAAATTTTGATTCTTAATTTAGATCTTATATAAATGATGTTCATATTTTATTTAATTATATTAATGAATAAGTAAAATATATATATGTATTGGTGTTAGTATCTTGTTTTTGACATTAGCAGGGTCAACGTGTCTGTGTTGTGTCTAGTGTTTATGTCGGAATCTGTGCTTCATGTGTTTTTTTGTTTTTAAAATAATTCCTTCCATCAACGGTCAAAACATGCATTTTCCCACTTCGGATAGTGTGTGTGTGTTTAAACCTTATTAATTTGATGTGTAGATAAACAATGTAGGGACAAACATTCGGAAACCAATGACCGAGTTCACACCAGCAGAGTTTTCCACCCTCATTGATACCAATTTAGGATCAACCTTTCATATGTGCCAGCTTGCATATCCACTTCTCAAAGCATCAGGAGTGGGTAGTGTTGTTTTTATCTCTTCTGTTTCTGGTTTTGTCTCACTGAAGTCAATGTCTGTCCAAGGAGCAACAAAAGGTAATCTACATATTCAGCGAGGTGATGCTGACGAGTTTATCAAATTTTGAAGATTTGTTTGTTTTATGATTGTAGGGGCAATTAATCAACTTACAAAAAATCTTGCTTGTGAGTGGGCAAAAGACAACATAAGGACTAATGCAGTTGCACCTTGGTACATCAAAACTTCCATGGTAGAACAGGTAATTTTCTTCTTCTTTATCCTGTGACCATTAGATGAATTAGCTACACGTTCCATGATGCTTATTAGTGCCATGTATAGTAGTTCCATCACTTGTTTTAAGTGCATGTAAATTTCTGTCATTAGGCATGACTCTAGACAGGACATTGTGATGTGATTGATCTATGATTGTATATAGCTAACTCCACTCATTGACAAAAAGGCTTTGGTTGTTTTTATTTCTGTGCATGAAAAATTCGTTACCTAATTAAAACAACTTTGAGATTGCAAGGACAAATAAATACCACTTCTAAATTTTATAGAAGTCTTCCATTCGCTTTGTAAGTTTCTATTTCAAAATAAAATCTTCTATATAACATTCGTAGACATATATATACAGTCAATCTATTGCCTTTAGTTTTTCTAGTCAAAATGCCAGCTAGCTTAGGTATATTGCAGCAAAGTTAATAACCAAGCTGTTATGTTTTTTATCCGTGTCTCTAAATAAGACCACAGTCAACTCTATAGAATAAGTACAATAAATGATAATTGATATAATTTGCTAATTCTAGGATTTGATTCTAGCACTAAACCTCAACCTAAAGCTCACTAAGCTTTAAGGTTGTTACAATGGGTGGTTGTAATGTCGAGAAAATATAGATTACAGGGCTGTAGCTGCTGCCGGAAAGTTGTAGTGCAACCGGAGGTAACCGTAGCAAACTTTTCTGGTGAATTGTGTAGGAAACTTTGTCGAAAACTTTCCCGGTGGCAGCCGGTGAAAGTAGAGTAGTTGATATGGAGACTGGATAGTGTAGGAAAGTTGTTGAAAGCTTTCCCAGTGGCTGCAATGAAACCTACTGGCCACATAATCAGAACCTGCTCTAAATCGTATCACACATTGACACTCACTTCTGTTTATACTTTATAATAAGGACATAGGATAAATACTGATTGATATGATTTGCTAATTCTTATATATGACTGTTGGCAACAAATTGGTCTATATGGAAAAGGAGGAATAGAGTGATTTTTACTGATGTTGATATTCAATAACAGACTCGTTATTGAAGATGTAAAACTTGTGGGGTTGGCTCAAATCTCACGCGAAAGGCTTCAGTTTTAATTTTCATCATTGGTGCACTCATCCTCTTGGGTGGATAGGACTTTCGGATTTTTTATTGTGGTTGTTCCATTTGGGTTTAGTCCCATTGTAATTCGTTGGTTTTTATATGGTTTTGTTATTGACTTTTGTGTTTTTCTATTTGCGGTACACTTTGTGCGGTAAATAGTTTTTAGTAAATGTGTTGTTGGCTTTAAAAAAATATAATAAGATGATTCTAACACAAGCAATTTATCTTGAATTATGTCCCCTGGAACATAAACTCTTCAGTAAGATTGTCCTTGAAATCTCATTGATAAGCTGCATTTAAATATGGATAAGCCGGTTCTAATGCATCAGATATAAAACGTTATCTGAAATTTCCCCTTTTGTTTTAGGTTTTGAGCAACAAAGAATATCTGGAAGAGGTGTACTCTCGAACTCCTCTAAGACGCCTAGGAGATCCGGCAGAAGTGTCTTCTCTTGTTGCCTTTCTTTGCTTACCAGCATCGTCATACATCACTGGCCAGATTATATGTGTTGATGGAGGAATGTCCGTGAATGGTTTCTCTCCAACACAGATCTAAGAAATGCATCTCAAACATACTCCTTGTATCTTACCAGTTTTCCTCATTATCAGTCATTGGTGTCAAAATTTTGAACCCCCACAAGGGACTGAGTGACGGATCAGGTTTTTGTGTAGTCCATGACTGCATGCAGTCATGCAGTTCATGATTTGTGACATCGGACGGTACCCAGATGCTGACTGCACCTAATCTAATTCCCTGAGGGACATAGGTCAATTTTTTTTTCATACAGCTGTAAAATGACTATTAATATTACTGTTACGAATAATAATTTCCTAGAAGAAGTCTCGTGTAGGCCCTTTCAAGGGTTTGGCACCCCTTAGAGACCCATCTGTCCTTGTGTGCCGAAATTTCCTTAAATCACAATGGAGAATGTTAACATGTGCACTAAGGGCACATGTTAAGGAAGTAAATTTAGAAAGTATTTATTGAAATTAGTTGTGCAACTTATCTCTCCAGCATTAAATTTCTTGCAACATTAAATGCACAATTTCTATTTTAAGATATCTTAATATGTGCCCTAAGGGCACATGTTAACATGACCCAATCACAATATATACCGCTTAATAACACAATGGTTCATTTATGAACTACAATTTCACAGCAAAGTTGATGTGAAAATTGCTAAAGAATGAGCAGTAAAATTCTGCTACCATCACAACAATTAATACCAAAAGATGGATAATAAGGTTTAGGTACCACACGGATAGATACATCCTCATTACATTACACTAAACAAATGTTTATCACTAATTAAATTTTTTTAAATTTAGAGGACATTTTATATTAAATAAACTTGATTCTTTTATACGTTATCTATCTATATATCTATAATATTTTTACATATAAATCAATGTATATATTTATGCTTTTTTTTCTGTAAAAAAAAAAATGTGTGAATATTTTTTCTTTAAAGTATAAAAGAATAGTTTCCTGCGCTAGATGTGGTGTTGTTTTAACTAGTCTTGTACCTCCAGCACTGCTCCTGTGCTAGACGTGATGTTACTTTCATGGAACACTGTGTTAGGTGCCTTCTTCCTGCGCAAGGTGTGATGTTTCAATCTAGCTTTCTTGGATTAGCATTGTGCTGCTAGGCGTGATGTTCAAGACTTGGATTTTCTTCTTACCGGGACTTGAGCCCTGCACCTCCGATTCTTATAACCTTTAGCTCAACTAGCATGTTGAGCTATTATCCATCCCACCCCCTTCCATAATGACTATATACCTAAATAGAATTACTTGACACATCTTGCAAAAAATATAGTACAACTTCTTAACACGATAGAATTGTTGATTAAGGTGATTTTGATATGATTCAAAGGTCTTCTTAACATAGTAGAAACGTAGTTGGATTGTAAGGAGAGGCAAAAGAGGTTGCAAGCAAAGACAAACATGTGATATGAACCAAAATTTGGGCTTGCATTAATTTTGCACGGTGTTTTGTAAGGAGAAGATGAAATGAGGAATGAATGTAACATTGAAATATGTAGGGCCGGAAATGAGTCGAGTCGAGTCGAACTCGCTTAAGTTCGACTCGACTCATTTATTTAATGAGCTTAATTTTCAACTCAAGTTCGACTCGTTTGGTTCATGAACCAAGTTCGACGAGTTAATTATCGAATCGAATCGAGTCTCGAACTATTTTCGAGTTGGTTCGGTTCATTGCCAGCCGTATTTGGGAGTATTATCACACTTAGGAAAATGTGAAACAATAACAAATCCACCCTAAGCATTTTGTTTTGCTTCCAAGACATGTAGTACACCACCTATTTATAACAAAGTTTTCTCTCAATGTTAGATAACTTAACCGATGTGAGACTTAGTGTTAGTTCATAAATTGTGAAGTATCAATGAACACAAGTATCACTTATGCTTCCAAAGAGAAATAATGCTAGTGTCTTTTATTTTGTAAAATTTATTTTTGAAGTGTTATTTAAAAATATATTCTGAAGTGTTATATATATAATCGAGGCAGCTCGTGAACCAAACGAGCCGAACTATATATAGCTCAAGTTCAGCTAATTTAATTAACTCTAAGTTGGTAAGCATATTATAGAGATTAATAGAAAATGTAGTACGGAATTCGAAGCTTTGAATCGATTTTAATTAAAAGATGTGAGAAATTGGAAGGGGGTGGTAAATGGTATTTAGAAATCAATAAGCATGCTAGTACAATTGAGGTTGCACTAGTAAACTAGTATAGCTAGAAACAATGGATATGACACTAATAAATCCAAACAATGAACTGCTGCTATTCAACATGCTATAAAGATGTAATACTTGTCTCCAATTTGATTAACATTGTCTACTATTGTTTGTCAAAATTTGGGGTGGTGGGAGATGATGTGAATTTGGATTTTGGTCTCAAGTCATCATGGTCTCATTTATCCAGCGTGATGTATAAAAGATGAAAGAGGTGAAAACCTTAAAATAAATGTGGGAAGAAATCGGTTATTAGGAAAGATTTGATTCTATATTTAATAATGGATTGATGTGTCAAAAATGATGGTTTTAATCAGTCGACAGTGTAAGGTGATTTTACATTGTCAAAGTATTCTAATTATTGTTGGAGCAATAATTACGTCTTAAAAGTGTGCGACTATTACTAAATTACCTTTGTGTATATTATATTCGTTGTTAACTTTTCATATTCCAAAACAAGTTGATTTGAAAGTATTAATAAGTGGTGTGTTTGGAAAAATGATAATAATTGCTTCTAAAAATTTGTAAAGAGTCTTATATTTAAGGACAAACTTTTTTTGTAAAAGGGTTCCTATAATTAGAGACGGAGGGAGTGGATAGAGGAGTGTGTCTGTACTGCCACTGCTTCGGTCTTAGTCAACGGCAGCCCAACTGATGTTTTTCCGCTTGAAAGGGGGTTAAGACAAGGGGATCCGCTATCCCCCTTCCTTTTTTTGCTGGTTGCTGAAGGTCTGAATGTGCTGATGAGGGTCTTGGTTGAAAATAATTTATTCACTGGATACAGTGTAGGTTCGCAAGCGCCGATTTCTATTTCTCATCTTCAGTTCGCTGATGATACTCTGCCCATGGGGGCTAAAAGTTGGGCGAATGTCCGTGCACTGCTTGTTGTCCTTGTGCTGTTCGAACTTATGTCCGGTCTGAAAGTGAATTTTAATAAAAGTATGCTGGTCGGGGTTAATATTCCTGAGTCCTGTTAAACGAGGCGGCGTCAGCTCTTTTATTGAATCTCTTTTGATTAATTTTTTTTTTGGGGGGGGGGAGTGAGGACATTAGGAAAATCTCTTGGATTAGTTGGAAAACTATTTGTTTGTGAAAGGAGTATGGCGGGTTAGGGGTTAGGCAGTTGAAGGAATTTAACTCTTCTAGGAAAGTGGTGTTGGAGGATGCTAGTGGATAAGGAGGTTTTGTGGTTTAGGGTATTGGTAGCTCGTTATGGGTTGGAGAGAGGCCGGCTAAGAGAGGGAGGGGGGATGGGATCTACATGGTGGAGGGAGATTGCGAAAATACGGGATGGTGTAGGTGGGACGGGGAGTGGGTGGTTTAGGGAGAGTGTTGTGAAGAGGGTGGGCAATGGAGCGGAGACATTCTTTTGGACAGATCCCTGGTTGGGTGGTCATCCTTTATGTGAGAGGTTTGGTCGGTTGTTTGACTTGGCTGAAAACAAGTCATGTTCGGTAGCTGAGATGTTTTCTTTAGGATGGGAGGTAGGGGGAGAGGCGTGGGTTTGGCGGAGACAGTTGTGGGTGTGGGAGGAGGAGATGTTGAGGGAGTGTCAGACTTTACTATTGCACTTTTCATTTCAGGTTCAGTCATCTGATTTGTGGCAATGGCAGCCAAACATTGACACAGGTTACTCAGTCCGTGGAGCATAGCGGTTATTGACGTTACAGGATACAATTACTTTAGGTGAAGCTGAAACTCTTATATGGCATAAGTAGGTACCCTTGAAGGTGTCCATTTGTGCATGGAGGCTCCTTTGTGACAGGTTGCCTACGAAGGCTAATTTGGTATACCGAGGCATCATCTCTCCAGAAGCCTGTGTCTCGGGGTGTGGAGGCATTGAGTCGGCTCAACATCTTTTCTTCACATGTGGGAATTTTGGCTCTTTATGGTGGGTTGTTCACCACTGGATTGGTTTCTCTTCAGTGGATCATCAAAATCCACCTGATCATTTTCTCCATTTTGTTGGCGCATTGGGTGAGCGTAGAACACGACGGTCCTTCTTGCAACTCATTTGGCTTGCTTGTGTGTGGGTCTTGTGGAATGAGAGAAACCATTGGCTTTTAGAAATACAGCTCAAACGGTACCTCAAATGTTGGATAAAGTCAAATTGTACTCTCTTTGGTGGTTGAAGACGATGAATGTAACTTTAGCTGCAAACTTACATAGTTGGTGGTCGAATCATTTGTTATGTCTGGGAATCGATTATATGGTTTATGTTTTACGCTACTTTTTTATTGCTACCTTGTATAACTTTTTATAGTCTTTTTGTCACACCTTGTGCTGAAATGATTATTTGTGTATATATAAGATCCATTTTCGCCTGTTCAAAAAAAAAAAACAGAGACGGAGGGAGTTGTAAATATATCGATAATTTTTTTTTTGGTCAAGTAGCCTAATGGTTAGAAATTTCACCCTTAAGGTGGATAAATTGGATGACAGGGGTAAGGTGGATAAATTGGATGACAGGGGTTCGAAAACCGTCTCCCTGTATATATAATGTAATGTCTCTATCAACTGAACTATGCTCACGGAACGTAAATACATCAATACTACATGACAAAAAAAATGCATCAATACTTGATAAGATATGTTTAGTAAAAGTTTTTTTCCTTTCATTTATACATTTTTCTCAATTTATATAAAATGGTCAAAAATGTCGATTTTTATGGAAAAATATGAGTAGTAAAGGCTACAAGCTAACTTCTCATAATTTGGAGCATATAATTAATTTTTGCAAGGAGAAGCTAGGTTCTCAGAAAAAAACTTAAATTATTAATAATTAATTTCTGCCAGAGAATCTGTGGAGCATATAAAGTAGGTTCTCTTCTCCTAACCAATTTTTTTCATACATGAGTATGAACTTGAAGCCTTAACCACATGTTTAAGGGGACTAAGACGCTTACCACTCGAACCAATTCATTATTGGAAGTTTAATGTATTCAATGCATAATTATCTCGTTGACCAAAAGTAGTAAATGTCAAGTTGATTTTGAATAAACAAAATAAATATCATACTATATGGTTAGCTAAGAATTTTCCTTTTGGAAACATTTGATGGTGATTTCTTTGAATTTTTAAAAGAAAATGATTGCTTTGTAAGTTTTTTTTTGAACGGCTGCTTTGTAAGATACTAATGCACTATTTTTTGACAATAATAGCAATGCCCTAGTTTAAATGTCAAACACGCAATGTCAAGTGGTTAAATTTAAAGTACAATCCTAACTCTTATAGTAAAACCTTTTATTTTTAATCAGATTTTACTTATTTGCGATTGAATTTTGAATCATTAGAATCTTCTTTTTTTAATAACTGGATGGTTAACACACAAAAAAAGTCAAATCTTAACTAAAATAGCTACCGGTTAGATTTTATTTTTATTTTTATTTTTTTGGTCAAGAGTTACCGGTTAGATTTTATTTAGCTCTCAATCAAATTACCTAAATTATGTAATATCAAGATTATCTTCACCTAAAATTTGCACTCGGTTGAACATTTGCAGAAGCATGTATTTAGATGCCGTGGCAAAACTATATACGGAGTATATTTGAATTTTGAAATGATTGTTGATGTAATGGTCGTCAACATTTTTCAAACTTATAGAATATTTGATGATGTAACGTGTTTCTATAAAAAAAATGCACACCCACTTGTGTTAAATAATCAACCATTTTGGGTTAAAAAAAATCAATAATTTTAGTGAAAAATATACTCCCTTCGTTTAACCGTCTTTTTTAAATAGTAACACTAAATCAAGGAAGTAGATTTTTGCATATTATCTTCCTATTATACCATCTTAATTCACCGATAAATTCTTATTTTTTCACACATTTTATCTTTCAAATAAATTTAATATGTTATCTACAAAACAAAACAAAAATTTAATATATTATGTACAAAAATAAATAAAAACAAACTTTAGTTTTTCAAATATATAGCAATAATTAGGTTTATTGGAAAAGATAAAAATAATTGATAATGAATATAATTGGCAAATTATACCCTTAAAAGATCAAAACGACAAACGCTAAATCCGACAAAAAGCGACACTTAAAAAGAAATGGAGAGAGTATTTCTTTTTTTATGTATTTGGAGTAAAATTTAGACTAAATAGATGAAGTTCCTTCCCCTCATTTTTACTTGTATTTTGAAAAGTAAGAAGTATGTTATGTGGTCAACATTTCAACTCTAAACTTACTCACTCCCATGCATACGTGTGTATATATAATCCCTTGAATTTAGAAGAAGTGTATTGGCTATTTTGAAAGGTAAATTAATTATTAATTGCAGCAAGAATTAAGGAGAAAATGGCTGAGGGAAACACAAGTAGTAGGAGCAGTAAGTGGTCTTTGAAAGGGATGACAGCTCTAGTCACCGGTGGATCAAAAGGAATCGGGTTGTTATCTTCTGCTCTTCTCCCTTCTCTTATTCTTGTTAATTATCTGTGTGAATTAGTTATGTTAGTTTGTAGCTTTTTTAAAAGGACTCTAATTTGTAGCTAGCTACCAAAACTTTGTAGTTAATTGATCATGACTAATTAATCAAAACTTACTCATAGCTAATTTTATGCAAAACAAGTCAAACAACCAATAGTTTAATTTGAACAAATTAAATATGAAGGTCATCCCAAAAAAATATGAACGTCTTGACTAACGATGACTTGATTCAAGAGGTAAGAGACGTACCTCCTTCATCCTATTTTTTAAAAAAATCAAGGTTTCATTTTTGACTCATGCCTATGAAAAAACAGAAATAAAAACTTTGTACCTATAATGAGGTTTTTGTATCTATGATCTTTCTCACTTTTTGTTTGTGATATAAACTTGACTAGATATGATATTGTGGAGCAATTAGCAGAGCTAGGGGCCACCATACACACTTGTGCTAGAAACGAAACTCAACTCAATGAATGCTTATATCAATGGGCCACAAAAGGATACAAAGTTACTGGTTCAGTCTGTGATGTGACATCTCGTGTACAAAGAGAGGAGCTCATAACTAAAGTCTCTTCTGAATTCAATGGCAAACTCAATATCCTTGTGAGTGTAATTAATATGAATTATATGAAATTGAAGTTATTTTTTCCCCTTTTTCTTGGATTGCAATCTCTATAACGTTGACACCTCGAATTACATGCGTGCCACGACATCGACACATGTAATTACATTCAATAAATTCATTGTTTAAAATTGTTACCGATGTTGACGTTCAGGGTCATGTCTAGTGTTCGTGTTTAGATGCTTCATAGATTGCAATTTTATTTGTTACATGATTAGGCTTGCATTTATTTATTTATGCATGGAATTTAGGTGAACAATGTGGGAACAAACATACAAAAACAGACACTAGATTTTACAGAGGAAGATTTTTCATTTCTGGTTAATACAAATCTTGAATCTGCATTTCACATAAGCCAACTTGCACATCCACTCCTAAAAGTTTCAGATTCTGCAAGCATTGTTTTCATATCCTCCATTGGTGGGGTAGCATCACTAAATGTAGGAACTATATATTGTGCAGCAAAAGGTAACTATTCATGGTTTTAATTTAGTAAAACTAACACTAATTTATTTTTTTTAGTGAACTAATTGACAGTGTAAATTTTAATTAATGACAATGCAGGAGCAATAAACCAACTTACAAAAAATTTGGCATGTGAGTGGGCTAAAGACAACATAAGGACTAATTGTGTGGCACCTGGCCCAATTAGAACCCCTCTTGCTGAAGCAGTAACTTTCTATACTTGGTTTATTATTTTTTTTGAACACTATATATACTTGGTTTATTGTTGTTTGAGTTTAGTGATTGAGATTTACTTTTGTCACCCTATCAGTTTCTCGCGCATCCTAAATCTTTTATGTTTTACCCTTCCGTTACTTAAGTAGCGGACGTTATAAAAATGAGAATTTTTTGAAAATAGTCATTCACTACTTCAGCAGCGAACGTTATAAAAACAATTATATATGGTAGAGTGTTTTTGGGGTGTATCCGCTACCTGACAGGTGTATTTTGGTAAAATCGTAAGGCGTGCGACAAAATGGATAGGGTGGACACTTACTTAATGCATAGTTATTCAAGTGTTATATCTTTGTTAATTTGTTTTTATGAGCTGAGAGCATGATCATGACATTATTTCCTTTCCTGCAGCACTTAAAAGATGAAAAGCTTCTTAATGGTTTCATTACAAGAACACCTCTTGGACGAATTGGAGAACCAGAAGAGGTGTCTTCATTGGTGGCATTCCTCTGCTTACCTGCAGCCTCTTTCATAACAGGACAGATCATTTGTATAGATGGCGGGTTAACTGTCAACTGTCTCCTTATACAATAAGCTTGGCTTAAAAACAAGACTTTTGCTGGAAAAGCTTATAATCTTAAGCTAGGGACATCAATTTTTATGTTGGTCTTGTTTTCATATTTTGCATAATAGTATAAATAAATGTTGAATTGAGTTAATTAGTTAAACTCGCAACGAGTAATAGTAGTAGTATTTATGTTATTGTTTCAAGAATAAACATTGTCTTCAATTTTTGTATATAATTTGGATGGGTGAAATATAGTATAATAAAATATGTGTGCGAAATCAAGATGCAAGTTTTTGTATATAATTTTGATGTGGCCATTATAGCAGAACCCCAACAACTGGTTGTGAAATATTTACATCAAATAGGCAAGTTTTTTCTTGTGACCAAATCAAGATGCAAGTTATAGTTGGTACTTTTAAAACCAATTATCTATTGCACTATAGCTTTGCTGAGTTAAAAGTTAAAATCGCAATCTAAGACAGTTCAATCACACTACTTATTTTTTAAATTTAATTTAAATATCTCTCGTGTTCTATGATCACTTGGGAACATAGACATATATATATATATTATAGTGTTAATAAAACTATGATTTTTCTATCATGTGTAAATTTGCATATGTTAAGAAGTTTTAAATAGTAAGTTTGTATTGGAACTTGTACATTTTATATTAAATATATAATTTTTTAATCGATAATTATTGTTTTTAATTAAATAGTTACTACTTTTGATTAGTTTAAAATGTGCAATGTTGCACATGTTAGACAAACCCATAAAACTATTCCTGTTATTTTTCGGTTTTGAAAAATCGGTTTTAAAAATAGCAATGAAGAAATTACTGGCCGAGTCGCAGTTCGATACGCTCTTTTAAGACGTTTCGCGGCACTAACCTCAAATTCGTGCAAGGTAGACTAGCAACCATGAAGTCCCCAGGATAAAACAGACAATTCACTTATACCGTTAAACTACTGCACTTGTAGATAACAGGTAGAAAGACACCCTCGATGGTTTAATAAATCAGTCTAATATTGATATGCAAATATCAATTCGAAGTGGCAACAACCACTCTCTGAAACAACAAGAACGAAAATAAAATTTAAAGTAAGAATATTTTTCTGAGAGAGAAGAAGGATTTTTAATGGAAAATACGTGAAGTGATTTTGTGAGAACTGAAGGTAGTATTTATAGAAAAAAGAGAGGAACTAAGTGGGAGAATTCCATGGAAGCCTTATCAGTCAGCAAAGCAAAAATGTGTTCAACAATTCAGTTGTTTATAGAGCAAAGAGAGGAATTGAGTGGGAGAATTCCGTGGGAGCCTTATCAGCCAACAAAGCAAAAATGTGCTCAACAATTTCAGTTGTTGACTGATGAGGTGTAATGGATTTGAAATCCGTTTCTGACTTGGTCTGTTGCATGTGATCTTTTTCAAATTCACACTCTCTAATTCAACACATGTTTATTCTATACCAAATTTTTCATACAAGTTATACTTGTTCCAACAATTCCTAGTACCATAATTGGTGGAAGGAAATTGATAACCAAAATATAGTGTGAGATCTTATTACTGCATACAAGAACAACAAAATTATGCTTAGCTAGCAAATTGTTTTATTGGATTATAAAAAGATTATAGAAAGATTAGTTAATTGACATAATCTTGCTTTTTTATATATGTAGGCATTTTTTTTTTTGTAAGTATTTTCTTTTATTAGGTTCTTTTATTATTATTTTGGGAGTGGTTATGGTGCATAAGTCTTGTTTTATGCACCATGCATAAATAATGGAAAATTGCTTAGTGCACCCTCCCAAATTTCTCTCACACACCCTAAATTTCTCGCACACCCCCAAATTTCTCTTGCACCCCCCAATTTCACTTGCACCCCCAAATTTCTCGCACACCCCCAAATTTCTCGCGCGCCCCCCAAATCATGCCAAAACTATTTTGTTGTGATAACGGTTTCAGAGATTTGCACTCCAAAACAATTAAGTGCATAAAATGATTTTGGCTAGAAATCTATGGGGAGGAAAAAAAATCTGTTAAGTGCATAATTATAGAGTTGTACTTTAAAACCATTTTATGTACCTAATGATTTTGAAGCACAACCCTCTGAAACCATTCCAACATCAAAATGATTTTGGCTAAAAATTTGGGGGTGCGCACTCCAAAATCATTAAGTGCATAAAATGGTTTTGACAAGAAATTTGGGGGGAGGGAAAAAAATTTGGAGGGTGCGCGACAAATTTGGGGGGTGCGTTAAGCAATCTGGGGGCGCGCTAGAAATCTGAGGGTTGCGCTAAGCAATCTGGGATATTTATGCACCGTGCATAAAGAAAGGTTTATGCATAATAACTTTGCCCCTATTTTTATGTGTATCTTTTATCGTGATTTTTGTTCCTATTTTTATCAATGTTTTGAGAACCGAACCGAACCGGACTGGCCGGTTAGACCAGGAACCGGTCACAGCACCGGTCCAGATAGAAGCCTAGAACCGGTAGTCCGCGGAACCGGGATAAAATCGCCCAGAACCGGTTGAACCGGTGAACCGACGACGGTTCCTAAAAATTGGAGGGTTCGGTATCTACTCTTTTTAAAAAGAAAAAAAATAAACATAGATTTCAATTTTTTAACTTTTTCATTATTTTTTTTCCAGATTCTTAACAAGAATTAAAAAACAAACCCAGCAAAAAGGGATGAAATTGTTTTGAAATTAAGAAACAAATATCACTAGATTTGATATCAAAGCACAACATGAAGTAAAGAATATGGTTTTCTTTTTCTCCATTAGAGGAATACATGTGCATATTTGTTTCTCTTCTTGAAAGCATTCTTTGCAAGTTTCATTGCTTTGATCTACTCAATTGTTGTTTCTTGTTGTTGTTATATGTTTCATCATCAACATATTTGTTATCTTCTTGAATCTTCTTGTTATTTCTTTCATCATTTCAATTTACAACTTAGATACATAATGATTGAAGTTTCAAACAAAAGGGATAATATGATATGTTGTTCAATAAAAAAAGAAGAATAAGATGAAGAAACTGTTGAAGGTGTGAAAAACACAAGAAGGGGGGGTTGAATTGTGTTTTTGGAAAGTTAAAACTTTTCTTCTAGCCTTAAAAGAAAATGCAGCGGATAAGATAAAGACTAGATAAACACAAAGTAAACACGTAGAGAGAGAAGAGAAAACACAAGAAATTTATACTGGTTCCTCTCACAAATTGAGAGTAGTCCAATCCCCTTGCACTTCCAAGGGATTTCACTATAATCACTAAAGATTACAATTCCAAATGCTCAAGCACATAAGCAAGAGACTTCACAAATGCTCAAGCACACAAGGAAGAGACTTCTTACAATTTAATATAAACACTTAACACTAAGACACCTGTAAAACAGAGGTGTTCTAAAAATTTAAGTTTTACACAAGACTCATTAACACTTAAATCAAATTTGAGTGAATGAAATAATTTCAGAGCTCAGAGTCTTTTAAATATCAAAAGATATTGTAGCTTAGAGTGTTGTTTCGTTGAAGGTTCAGTAGTATAGTTGTCCAGTAGTCTTTTCTCAAGATAGTTATCCTCTATTTATACTTCAATGAATTTGAGACGTTGAGATAAGACTGTTGCAATCCTTGATGATAGACAGCTGTTAATTCTATAAGATATGGAATTGATTCTCTTTTTCCAAAGAAGTAAATCAATTCCACTACTTCGTCTTTGTCAAAACGCTCCATCATTTTGAGTAAGGGTAATACAAAATAGTACTATACGCTCCATTTGATGATAAGGTTGAGGATAAAGATGTTGTACTACTTGATTATTCATTAACCATGAACTGTCAATCTTCAAAGGAATGTCCTAGAAGCTTTTTACAGAGGCACAATATTTCTTTTTAAAAACAGAGCATGCTTCTCTGGACATGATGAACCTTTGGCTTCTGATAAAGTCTTCAGATGCTCTGGCAGTCTTCAGAGTTCAACTAATTTCAGAGGCTCTAAAAGTTTTCAGACTTTGTTCTTCAGAGGCTTAAACATATGTTTATCGGAGCTTATAATTATGATCAAGTGTATAAAGTTTATACTATGTTCCTGCACACTAGATCAATAATTAGAAATTTCAATTGTTCATTTAATACCTTGTTATCATCAAACCCTTAGGGTGTTTTTCAATAAAAACTCATTTTGTTTCAACAATCTCCCCCTTTTTAATGATGACAAATATAAAGTATTAAATACAATTGTTGTTGATCTAATTAATTATGTTAACTTCAGGTTGTTGAAGTTTGTAAGCTCTCCCTGAGTTTGATAATCCATTAGGGTGAGGTTTGAAAGCTCCCCCTAAATTTTATCCATAATTAATTTGAATTAGTTTAAGATACAATTTCATTAACTTGATTGTATGCTTCATATTTAACTCTCAGAGTGTGAGGTTTGCAAGCTCAACTCTTAAGTTTGATAAAATTAATTAAAAGCACAATCTTAATTAATTTCATCTATGAATACACAATTAACTTTATCAATTTGTTCTCCTTAAGATAACACAAATATATAAAAAATAGTAATCATAAGGGAAAGAAGTTCATAGTTCAGAAACTGAGTTAATAATTCAGAGACAGTTTCAGATTCTAAAATCTTGATGTATTGTTTAAGCGCAACAAATACATATACAATTGTATATTAACATGGTTATTACTCCCTCTTTTGTCATTATCAAAAAGTATTTTAACAAAAAGAAGAAGTAAAAAGCAATAATAATCATTTAAAACAAACAATGTGCTCAGACATAGAATCCTATGGGTTCCTATTGAGAAGAAGACTAAGGATAGTTTGAAGAGATTCCTTGGTTGACTGCTGTTCTTTAATCAAGTCTTCAAGCTTCTGATTCTGAGCCACGATATCTTGTCTTACTGCCTTTTGAAAGTCCTTTAACTCTTCAGATGTTTCTCTTTCTTTTCTCTCAAAGAGCTGTCCAGGCTCTAAGCTAAATTGCAGATGCTTGCTAATAGCACTGTCCAAACAAATAGGCTTAGCTTTCCTCTTATCCTTATCAGCAAACAAATTGTTGGTGTTTTGTATGTTGGCCTCATTTTGCAAGAACAAGTTCAAGCAAGATGTTGGACCAGATGTCGTAGCATGTGGGTACAACATCTGTCATGCCGGTAATAAATGTTCTATTTGTGCGCCATATCTTTGAAGATTCTCTGAAGCACTATTTTCGCCTTACTTACATATCAAGACGCACGTTTTTAAACAAGGGTTTATAAGGCGGCTGCACCAAGAAATACTTTCCAGAAGATGCTACGCCATTTATGGAAACAAGTGATTCTTTCCATTTCATGTGTGCTGGACTTTGCAAAAGGACAGCTGAAGATTAAAGTCCAAGATGAAGACCTAGCCCATGCTAACTCAGGTCATATAAATATGTGAAGACTAAAAGCCTAAAGACTACTGAAGCCGTATTTGAAGAATATAGTTTTAGGGTTTGAGTCTTGTTAATTGTGAGTCTTTCTTGTGTCTTCTTGATGCAAGCTTAGGACTGTTTTGGTTTGTAATTTGTGAAACTTCTCCCAAGCTTTTAAGCACGGAGACTGTTTGTTGTTTGGTTAGTGAAACCGCACTGTTTGTATAACTGTTATAATCACAAGGTTTGTGATAGAAAGGAAGTGAGATGGGGTCTCAAACTTAGGAGTTCCTAGGTTGAGTTAGCTCGGGTAGAGTCTAGGAGATAAGTCGTAAACTTGTATGTTTGTTGTGGGCTTAGATCTAGATCTATTATAGTGGATTCCTTCCTGGCTTGGTAGCCCCCAGAGTAGGTCGTTGTTTACGCCGAACTGGGTTAACAATTCTCTGTGTTATTTACTTCATTGTTTGTTGCTTACACTTGTTTATTATATACTACTGTGGACATACGCTAGAGCATTTGTCTTAGCTTTACAACTGATTACGTACGACAATTGCTATAGCTTCTGTCTTAACATCTGTCCCCATTAGGTGCTAGAATTTCAATTGGCATCCGAGCAGGCACCCTGTTCTGCGTGGGTGAGGACCAGTGAAGTTACTTTCTGGCATAATGAACAAGGATGGTGGCTATGTCAACAGACCTCCACTTCTGGATGGATCAAACTATGATTACTGGAAAGCCAAAATGGTGGCATTTATTAAATCACTTGATAGCAAATCTTGGAAGGCTATCTTAACGGCAAAGGTGAAAAATTCAAGGCTACAGCTTCTGACCGTGAAGTTTGAGAATCTAATGATGGGTGAAGATCAATCTGTCCATGACTTCCACATGACCATTCTTGATTTTGCTAACAACTTTGATGCTCTAGGAGAAAAGCTAAACGAGGAAAGAATGGTAAGAAAAATGCTTAGATCTCTCCCTAAGATGTTTGGTATGAAAGTTACTACCATAGAAGAAGTACATGATATAGGCTTGATGAAACTTAAAAATTTGGTGGGCTCCCTGCTAACCTATGAGCTGGCTGCTAAAGAAAAAACTGAAAAGAGGAAGAAGAGTATAGCCCTTGTAACCAACACCACTGAAAATGAGGAAGTAGAAAATGTCTTGGAAACTGATGAAAATTTATCTGAAGCTGTGGCACACCTAGGCAGGCAGTTCAACAGGATATTAAAGAAGATGGATGGAAGAGGTAGGACAAATGCTAAAGGCAGTTTCTCTGATAATAACAGAAAGTTTAATGGTGTAAGAAAATATAGACATGAAGAAAAGGCCATTACAGGAAAAGGTGTTCAATGTCATGAATGTGAAGGCCATGGACATATTAGAGCTGAATGTCCAACATTCCTGAAGAAACAGAAGAAGGTTATGGCTGTCACTTGGGCTGATGAAGATGACTCTGAGGATGATGACTACTCTGAGTCTGCAAATCACATTACTGCACTTACTGGAACTATTGAATCTGAATCAGATGATGAAAAGTTGACCTTTGATAAACTAGCTGCGTCCTATAAAGCACTGAGTCATAGAAGTGAAGAAGTATGTCAGCAGCAACAAAACACTATAAGTAAATTGCAAGCTGAGAAGGTGAAGCATCAGGCTCAAATATCTCAACTCATAAAGCAGCTACAATCTAAGAAGGCAAAGCATATGTCCGAGGCATCTGCTCTTAAAGATTAGGTAACCACATTGAACTATCAGCTAACTAGTTTAAATAAACAGCTTAGACTGCTAAATAATGGAACTGAAAGATTAGATATACTGGTTGAGGGTCAAGTTGCTGGGAAACCTAACGGTATTGGAGTAGAATATAACTATCCTAAAAAGAAAAATGTTACTTCTACTAGTACATTTGTTCCTGCTAAAGACACCTATGATCCTACTGAAACCAGACAGATGCCACAACATGTTCAACAACATCAGTCTGCCAAAATAATCCCTAAACCTAAGGGATGGATCTGTCATTATTGTGGTAGAAAAGGTCACATCAGACCCTTCTGCTTTAGATTATATGGGTTTCCAAGAAGGTATAGTAATCTCAGGTACGAATCTGATTCAAGCAATGCAAAGAAGGAATGGAAACCAAAGGCAAATGATGTTGCTCACATAGCTCATACATCTCTGAGAGTTTCGTCCAGAAATGATTGGTACTTTGATAGTGGTTGCTCAAGACATATGACTGGTGTTGAAAGTTATCTAACCAATGTTAAAGCATACACTACTAGTTATGTTACTTTTGGTGATGGAGCCAAAGGTCAGATCAAGGGCATTGGAAGTCTCACTGCAAATGGGTTGCCTAAACTTGAGAACGTTCTTTTGGTGGAAGGATTGACTGCAAATCTCATAAGCATCAGTCAATTATGTGATTAAGGAATGAGGGTGAACTTCACGAAATCTGAATGCACTGTCTCAACTGAAAATGGTGAATCTATTATGAAAGGAGTCAGGTCAAAGGATAACTGTTATTTATGGATTTCTGAAGAAAATGCTCAAATCTCCTCCTGTCTCATCACTAGAGAAGATGAAGTCAAGTTATGGCATCAAAAGATGGGTCATCTTAATCTAAGGAGTATGAAGAAAGTCATAGCTGAAGATGCGGTAAAAGGAGTACCTAAACTGAAGATTGAAGAAGGAAACATATGTGGTGAATGTCAAATTGGGAAGCAGACAAAGATACCACACCCGAAGTTGCAGCATCTGACTACTTCAAAGGTGCTTGAATTACTACATATGGACTTGATGGGGCCTATGCAGGTTGAAAGTCTAGGTGGCAAGAGATATGCTTTTGTTGTTGTAGATGACTACTCAAGATTCACATGGATCAACTTTCTCAGAGAAAAGTCAGACACCTTTTGTGCTTTCATGGATTTGTGTAAACAACTTCAAAGAAAAAAAGAAAGTGTCATTGTCAGAATCAGGAGTGACCATGGTAGAGAATTTGAAAACTCAAGATTCTCTGAGTTTTGCACTGCTGAAGGAATAGGACATGAATTCTCATCACCTATTACACCCCAACAAAATGGTGTAGTTAAAAGAAAGAATAGAACTATACAAGAATGTGCTCGAGTCATGCTACACTCAAAGAAACTCCCTCAACACTTTTGGGCTGAAGCCATGAATACAACATGTTACATTCTTAATCGTGTCACTTTAAGAGCTGGAACAACAAACACCTTGTATGAATTGTGGAAAGGAAGAAAACCTACTATCAAGTACTTTCATGTATTTGGAAGTAAGTGCTACATCCTGATAGATAGAGAACAGAGGAGGAAGATGGATCCAAAGAGTGATGAAGGTATATTCTTGGGTTACTCTACTAACAGCAGAGCCTACAGAGTGTATAACTCCAGAACTCAAGTGATGATGGAATCAATGAATGTTGTGATAGATGATGTACCATCTGACCATAAGACAGATGAGACTCCAGATGCTGAAGCTTTTGAATTCCAGCCTGAAGAAACTGCAAGTGTAGAAGAACTTGAGGTAACGCCTGATAGTCCTATCACTGATGACACCATTGCTCCAGGTAGTAAAAGACCATCTATCAGAGTCCAGAAAAATCATCCCAAGGATCTGATCATAGGCAATCCAGATGAAGGTATCACCACAAGAAGAAATCAAGGTATAATCTCTAATTCTTGCTTTGTGTCAAAGATAGAACCAAAGAATGTCAAAGAGGCTCTCACGGACAATTACTGGATCATTGCCATGCAAGAAGAGCTGAACCAGTTTGAAAGAAGTGAAGTTTGGGATCTAGTTCCTAGACCAAAAGGCATGAATGTAATAGGTACTAAATGGGTTTATAAAAATAAATCTGATGAAAATGGAACTATTACAAGAAACAAGGCTAGGCTTGTAGCACAGGGATACACGCAGGTGGAAGGTTTAGACTTTGATGAGACTTTCGCCCCAGTTGCTAGATTAGAATCCATAAGATTGTTACTTGGTGTTGCATGTATTCTGAAATTTAAACTTTTCCAGATGGATGTTAAGAGTGCTTTTCTCAATGGGTACTTAAATGAAGAGGTGTATGTGGAACAGCCAAAAGGCTTTGTGAATCCAGATCTTCCTGATCATGTCTACAAGTTAAAGAAAACTTTATATGGGTTGAAACAAGCTCCTAGAGCTTGGTATGAGAGATTGACTGAATTTCTACTCAATCATGGATACAGGAAAGGAGAACACGATAAGACTCTGTTTGTAAAAGAAGAACATGGTAAATTAATGATAGCACAAATTTACGTTGATGATATAGTGTTTGGTGGGATGTCAAGTCAGATGGTGGAGCATTTTATCAAACAGATGCAGTCAGAGTTTGAGATGAGTTTGGTTGGCGAATTAACATTCTTTCTTGGACTTCAAGTGAAGCAAATGGATGAGACAATATTTATCTCTCAGAGTAAGTATGCAAAAAATATTGTCAAGAAGTTTGGAATGGACACTGCTACTCACAAAAGAACTCCAGCACCTACTCATTTGAAGTTGACAAAAGATGAGAAGGGTGTTAGCGTTGATCAGAGTCTCTATAGAAGTATGATAGGAAGTCTCTTATATCTTACAACTAGTAGACCTGATATTAGCTTTGCAGTGGGTGTGTGTGCAAGATACCAAGCTGATCCAAAGATGAGTCACTTAACACAAGTGAAAAGAATCCTCAAGTATGTTAGTGGCACATGGGACTATGGCATGATGTACTCACATAGTGACAACTCTCAACTCATTGGGTATTGTGATGCAGATTGGGCTGGCAGTGCTGATGACAGAAAAAGCACTTCTGGGGGTTGTTTCTTCTTGGGAGAAAACTTGATATCATAGTTTAGTAAGAAACAGAATTGTGTGTCTCTCTCAACTGCTGAAGCTGAATACATTGCAGCTGGGAGTAGTTGTTCACAACTTGTCTGGATGAGACAGATGCTAAGGGAGTATAATGTTGAGCAAGATGCTATGGCTTTGTATTGTGATAATCTGAGTGCAATCAATATTTCCAAAAATCCTATACAACACAGTAGGACCAAGCACATAGATATTCGTCATCATTTCATCAGAGATTTAGTAGAAGAAAATGTGGTGGTTTTGAAACATGTTGCTACTGAAGAACAGCTCGCTGATATATTCACAAAAGCTCTAGATGCTAACCAATTTGAGAAGCTAAGGGATAAATTGGGAATATGTCTCTATGAATTGTAGCAATTAGTGAAGTGGCGTGCGCTGAATTTTTTCTTTTCCCTCCATTTAGTGGTGCACGCGATTTTAGGAAGCAAAATACAAACTTCCCATAACTACCTACATCATCAACTCCCTACTTCACGCTTTATTCATTCTAAAACCAAAAACTTTTCCTATTCTAATTTTGAACTTCTTCTCTCCCGTTCAACCTCAAAACCGTCTAACTCTTCCAAAATCCTTAACCTCATCATGTCTACACCAACCAAAATCCCTGCTCAAAAAGATTTTGTCACTGCTACTCCTTCGAAATCTACTCGTTCAAAGACCAAGGAACAATCAACTGCTTTAATTGTTCAAGCAACACCTCTTGATATTGTGCATGCATCTGAGTTGGAAGTTCGAACAACGAGATCAAAGAGTGTTGTGAAGAAGGAGAAGGTAACGAAATCTCCTACTGTATCGAAAAAGATCTCCAAATCAAAGCCTAAGAAGAAACGTGGTGAATCAACTGCTACGATAGGCCTCTCTATGTCAGACCTCTACCTTTCTGATAATCCCGCGACTGATGTTGGCGCTTCTGGCCGTGATTCAAAAGGTAATAATGTTGTACCCTCTGATTCTGTTGTTGATGAAACAAATATTGTTGAAAAATCTGTTGAATTGGAAGATCTAGGTGAAATTAAACAAACTGGAACCCTAGGTATTTCTGATTTAGACACTGAAAAGGATATTGGTATAGTTACTAAGGATGATGATAATGTTGCTGAGAAAAATCCTAGTGATGAGACTGAGAAGACTAGGACTAATGTTGAAATAACTGAAAAATCTGGTGAGATTGAAAATTTAGGGAAAACTGGTCAGGTTGAAACCCTAGAAACTGCTGATGAGGATACTGTGAAGGATTCTGAGGCTGCTCCTAGTACTAATAACATGGAAGTGGATATTGATCCTGTAGAAAAAGTTACTGAAACTGGTGACACCAAAATTGAAGATGGTTTGAATTCTATCAAGGACTCTGTTCCTCAATCTGATGTTGTGCCAGATGCTCAAGCATCTTTGGACCAACAGGTTCGTCAGCCTGATACTGTAGCAGAAGTTTGTTCTGATTCTGGGTTTAGTAGTGGCAATACTGATGAGACAGGTACTGCTAGAAAGAAAGCTGATGATTATATTGTAACTGACAAAGTAGTTGAAACATCTAAGTCTGATAAGAGTGAAGAAACAAGAACTGGTGAGGATGATGAAGGTGTAGTTGGGTCTGGTGTTAAAGAGAAGTCAGCTAGTGAAAGGACTATGAGTACTACTGATAAAGGTAAGAAGGATGTGGTAGCTGAGAAGGATGTGATTGATGTGGAGGAGACTGACTCTATGGTCACTCCCTTGGCAAAAACTTATGGTTCTTGTGTGGCTAAGAGGCTGAGAAGCAAATTTGGGAAAGCTATACCATCTGTCCCACAATCTCCTGTTGTTGAACCAGCAAAGAAACCTGTAAAGAAACCCATGTATGGTCCCCCTAGACCTAAGAGTCGTTTTGAGACCCCTGTTGTCCAGAAGAAACAGTTGAAGAGAAAAGCTGTTGATAGTGATTCTGATTTTGAGGATGAGGTGTCTGTGACTAAAGGTGAAGCATCTGGTGGAGCTTCTATTGGCAGGAAAAGTATGGGTGGCAGAACGGTACCAGCTAATGTACCTGGGGTTCCTATTGATAATATTTCATTTCATCTTGCTAGTTGGTGTAGGCAAATGGAAGTATGTTGTTCAGAGAAGGGTTGCTTTAGAAAGAGAACTTGGAAAAGAAGCCCTGGAGTGTACTGATATAGTGAGCTTGATTGAGGAAGCTGGGTTGATGAAGACTGTGTGTGGCCTAGGAGATTGTTATGAACAGCTGGTAAGAGAGTTCATTGTGAATGTCCCTGAGGATTGTGATAACCCCCAAAGTCCTGAGTATCATAAGGTTTTTGTTCGTGGCCTGCGTGTTAATTTTCCTCCTTCAATCATTAATGAGTTTCTGGGAAGGGATGATGATAGAACCCCTGAAGTGGAGTTGACTGATGGTGAATTGGCCAAGGCAATTACAAATGGTCATGTGAAGCAATGGCCCAAGGGAAAGAAGGTGTCTTCCAGCAAACTATCTGTGAAGTTTGCTTGTTTGAACAAGATTGGCACTGTGAACTGGGTGCCCACTGTGCACACCTCTGATATTTCTACTGACTTGGCTCGTCTGGTCTACACCATTGGATCCAAAGTGAAGTATGATTATGGCTCCTATATTTTCAATCAAACTTTGAAGCATGCTGACAGTATGACAATCAAAAAGCCCATTGATTTTCCCACTTTGCTTTGTGGTATTATTCTGAGTCAACAACCTTGTATTCTGAGGAGTTCTGATTTCCCAATGAAGAGGAAAGCTCCTTTGATTTTGCACAGTAAGCTGTTTGAAGGGACACATGCTCCAGACATTGCTACAGCATCTGTCCAGAAGTCATCTGTTGCACTGACAAGGAAGGATATGATTGCAGAGCTGAAAGCTACCTGCAAAGGGTTAGAGGACCAGAAGTTGAAGCTGGAAGCTGTTATCCAAGCCCTGGAGCTTGAGGAAGCTGAAGCTGGTAATAATGTTGATGCTGATGGTGAACCTGTGATAGAAGGCTCTGATGAAAGCCTCTCTGAATGATGTCTTTGTTCCTGTGTTTTTTCTGCTCCTATTTTTTCTTTTCTGTCTATACTTTGAGGGCTATGCCCAGGATATTTTGTGCACCTGCATGTGCTACTGGTCTGTAATAATGGTACTATGATGTGTTGCTACTGCATGAAGTATTATGTTTGTCAAAATTATGGCTAAAAAGGGGGAGTAGTAGTAAAGATATATGTTCTGTTCGTGATAATGATGTGACACATGCTACACCATCTATCTGTCTATGAATGTGCTATGATTTAGGGGGAGCAGGTATGCTATATCTATATGTGTATGTATGTTCTGTTGAGGGGGAGTATTCTCTATTGTGATATATGCATGAACTCAGGGGGAGCAATCTACTTTTGTTGTGATGAATGTTGTGTGTGACAGATGTCATTCCAAATGCTTAGGCATCCTGTCTATTTCAAAGGAATCCACTTTTACTTGATACCTGAGAATTTATTTTTTCCTATAATGTTTCATTTTGTGGGAATTTATTTTTCCTTGATGTAATTGGTTGACGCTTATGTGTGAGAGTTTATTTCTCTCCTATCTTGTACCTTATGAGGCTAAGTTGTGTACTTCCGCTGTTGCATGCCTCTGATGCTGCTTGTTCATTATTTCTCACTTGAAGACCTCGTTTGAAAATAATGTGACAATGTATTATCTTCTTTCTTAGTTGTGTGTCTGTGTTGACTTGAAAGAAGGTATGTACTGCATCTCTCCAGAACTGGTCTTAATTTGTTTTAGCCAAAATTTGCCAAAGGGGGAGATTGTTGGTGTTTTGTATGTTGGCCTCATTTTGCAAAAACAAGTTCAAGCAAGATGTTGGACCAGATGTCGTAGCATGTGGGTACAACATCTGTCATGCCGGTAATAAATGTTCTATTTGTGCGCCATATCTTTGAAGATTCTCTGAAGCACTATTTTCGTCTTACTTGCATATCAAGACGCACGTTTTTAAACAAGGGTTTATAAGGCGGCTGCACCAAGAAATACTTTCCAGAAGATGCTACGCCATTTATGGAAACAAGTGATTCTTTCCATTTCATGTGTGTTGGACTTTGCAAAAGGACAGCTGAAGATTAAACCCAAGATGAAGACCTAGCCCATGCTAACTCAGGTCATATAAATATGTGAAGACTAAAAGCCTAAAGACTACTGAAGCCGTATTTGAAGAATATAGTTTTAGGGTTTGAGTCTTGTTAATTAATTGTGAGCCTTTCTTGTGTCTTCTTGATGCAAGCTTAGGACTGTTTTTGTTTGTAATTTGTGAAACTTCTCCCAAGCTTTTAAGCACGGAGACTATTTGTTGTTTGGTTAGTGAAACCACACTGTTTGTATAATTGTTATAATCACAAGGTTTGTGATAGAAAGGAAGTGAGACGGGGTCTCAAACTTAGGAGTTCCTAGGTTGAGTTAGCACGGGTAGAGTCTAGGAGATAAGTCGTAAACTTGTATGTTTGTTGTGGGCTTAGATCTAGATCTATTATAGTGGATTCCTTCCTGGCTTGGTAGCCCCCAGAGTAGGTCGTTGTTTACGCCGAACTGGGTTAATAATTCTCTGTGTTATTTACTTCATTGTTTGTTGCTTGCACTTGTTTATTATATACTACTGTGGACATACGCTAGAGCATTTGTCTTAGCTTTACAACTGATTACGTACGACAATTGTTATAGCTTCTGTCTTAACATTTGTCCTCAGTAAGTGCCAGAATTTCTGAAATTATCATGTACACTTAACTGTCCTTGTTGACTAATCTTCTGTATATATGCTTACTTATGAGATTCAGTAAATGTATTTCCTTGTAAACTTTGTTAAAAGTCATGTAATTCATTGACATCTGCTGACTAAATAAAGTAACGTAATTGTGTTCTTTATATTTATTGTTGTTTGATATATAAATATTTTGTATTTAGTTTTATATTAAAATTAAACAATAAGGAAAATGCTAAATGGTGGTCTTAGACACTAGTTAAACATATTAATAAGTAAATTCTGTTTTGGAACTTGTTTATTCTATTTGATGCCTTCAAAGTGTAAAATATTCTCTTACCAACATTGATTTTATATTTTATTTCTTTTTTAGTAGTGCTCCAGATGTATTGTTTAGCATGACCCATTCTTTAATTAATTCTCCTGTCCAATAATTTCTTTTTAGAGATTTGTATCCTTTTTAGCCATTTCTTTCATGTTAATTTAACATACATGTAAGATTGAATTTTGCCTATGGCTAACCCGTATACAATTAAACTTTATAGTGCTAATTAAAGTGTTCACACAAAAAAGTGTAAGCTAATTTTGAGAAATTAAAATGTTAAAATTTTAAATAGTAAAATGCAATCTAACAATTAAAATCGTCAAAAAAAATAAATTGTACTTTAATTATTTTTTGTTTAGGAAAGTTACGTTTTATTAATGATGCAACACAAAACCGATCTGATTAATTGGTTCAGATTAAACTTATGATTTTTTTAACTAAATATATTTTTCGTCCTTATAAAATAAACGAATTTGGATTTTCGTCCTTATAAAAAATCACATATTTTTGTTCCAAAAATTCCATATTTTGTTATGACCAATTTATGTTTATTTTATTGTCTATAACATTTTATATTCAAGATGAGTCTATATTATATCTATATATTATGTTAAACCTATTAAATTTAACATAAAGTGTTATTCAAATATCACATTTGCAACATCTCTACAACATCAAGGGAGTCGCGTGTATATAATCGGAGAGTTCTTCATCACATTTGGTTTTGGTTAGCTGATATTAACCAAAATTTGATCTTCAACTCCTCAACTATTTGTTTACGAGAAATTGTATATGGGACACCTTTTGATTGTTTGCGGATGATAAAGTTAAAACAAAGTTAAAAGTAAATATTTTTTCAAGTTTGAAAGATTTTATGTCAATTAACCAAATGTCAAATGTGTTGAAGAACTCTCCGGTCAGAGGAGGCTCAGATGCATGTGCAACATGAGCAATGACATAAGGCCTCCTGAAAATAAGGGCCTAAAAAAATACATGGGATAGTAGTATTAGTAAATTAGAGGTGTAAAATTTAATACATTGCAACAAAATGTAAGACTCCACAGTCAGGTCTAGTTTCTCTAAAAAAAAAAAAGAATCGTAGTTGTGTGAAGAAAGATCAAGAAAAAAGAAATAGTGTAAAACACACAAACATCGACATGATTCGTTTAAGTAGCTAAAATGTATTTTATTGGTATGGATTAAGATATGAATATTTTTTATGTTTTTTTTTTTTTTGAATCAAACAAACTTATTGCATTTCATTAAAAATTAAACGTTCAATACAAAAGGGAATATTCTCAAACCTATGGAAGCTAGCCCAAGAATTGGCCGCCCTAGCAAGAGTATGAGCAACCAAATTCGCTTACCTCCTAACAAACTTAACCTCAAAGTTTATAAAAGATGACATAAGACTAAGGATATCATGAACAATTGACAAAAACTCAGAGTTGCCTCTACGCTTCATATGAATGGCCTCTATCAAAACTTTCGAATCACTTTCAAATTGAACTTGATCCAGTCCTCTATGTCTTGCTTCTTCCATTGCTAAAAGTAAAGTCCATGCTTCTCCTTCTACAGATGAAATCACAGTTTGCTGGCATTGTGTCATACCAGCCATGAAGTGACCACTATTATCGCGAAAACACAATCCCATCGAGGTCCTTCCAGATCCAGACACAAAGGCAACATCAACGTTACATTTTACCCAGTCTAGAGCTGGTTTCTCCCACCTTACTAAATCTGCTTCTGTAGTCCCGCTCACAGTATTACTCTGTAACTTATGTACTGAGTACCACTCATTCCAAGCATCAAAAGCATGTCTTCCAATTTGACGTGGCATCTGGACATTATCATTCCAAAGCTTATCATTACGATCACTAGAGTAACATAGCCACTCGACCAACAGTATCACTACTTTCATTGCAGCAAACAGCGAAAATACGATCCATAACATTAGTTTGTTGGTATGTAGCATTATGTAAGACAGACGATAAACCAGCTGCACTCCAACTATCCCGGGCTACTGCACACCTAAAGAATATGTGAAGCTCATCCTCAATCTCCTCATCACACACAGGACAATTGAGAGTACAATCCACTCGTCTTTCCAACAATCGAGAACGAGTCGGGAGACATCCTCTACATAAGCGCTAAAGTAAATGACGTGCCTTATGCGGAGCTTGAGCTTTCCAAATACCATTCCAATTGCCCATAACATGATATTTGTCGCTACCTATTAAGTAACACATAACTAACTTATACCCGAATTTCATTGAATAACACTCATTTCTTTCCTCCTCCCAGACCACTTTATCCTCACTTTATCCTCACGCTTTATAGTTTTCGTGTAACAAATCTCTGACAGATAACTGATATACACCTGCTGGTTGAGGCGAGGGCACCCATCTATTAGAACTCCCACGCAACCAAGGATCATGCATAACACGAATATTATCCCCACTCCCAATCCGCCACCTACATCCAAGAGAAAGAATTTGTCTAGCTTGCCACATACTACGCCACGCAAAGCTGGGGTTGTATCCCAATGGTGCCTCAAATAAAGAGGAACGTGGAAAATATCTGGCTTTAATTAACTTTGCTACCAATGAGTTCGGATTATGGACGATATTCCAAGCTTGTTTTGCAACCATAGCCTTATTAAAAGCTTCAAAATTACGAAAGCCTAAACCCCCATAAGCCTTTGGGCAAGCAAGTCTCTCCCAAGCTAACCAATGAATACCTTTAGTATTATTATTATTATTAGTACTACCGCTCCTCCACCAAAAAGCATTTAACATTTTTTCAATATCATGAATAAGTGAAGCAGGAAGAATAAACATACTCATTACATAGGAGGGTATTGCCTGCAGAACCGACTTTATCATGATTTCCTTGCCTGCCTTAGACGGCGCACGCCCTCTCCAGGAATTAATTATTTTCCAAATACGATCCTTGATATAGGAAAATATTGCTTTTTTACTTCTGCCAACCATGGATGGTAATCCAAGATATATACCCGTACCCAATACAAGTTTGACACCAAGGATACGAGAGAGATCTTCTTTAGCTGCCTGAGACATATTCTGACTAATAAAAACTTCTGATTTAACTAGGTTAACTTCCTGACCTGATGCAGTTTCATAAGTATGTAAAATCCTCATGAGTTCATTCACCTCAGCTACATTAGCCCTACAGAATAGGAAACAATCATCTGCAAACAAAAGATGAGAGACCTCTGGAGCACCACGACAAATCCTCACACCATGAAGGTCACCCCTACCAACAGCCTGGTGAATGAGAGCAGTTAAACATTATGTTACCAAAATAAATAAATAAGGAGATAATGGATCACCCTGTCGCAATCCTCGACCTGGCGAAATAGGGCCAACTCGGTCAGAATTCATCAACACCGAGTAGTTGACTGAACTAACACACATCATAACCCACCGAATCCAGACATCAGCGAACCCCATCTTAGTCATAACTCCACGGAGGAAACCCCAATCCACCTTATCATAGGTCTTGCTAATATCGATCTTTAGTGTCAACTCACCTCTTCTACCCTTTGTCTTCCGCTTCAAAGCATGGATAACTTCTGTGGCAATAAGAGCATTATCAAGGATCGGTCTACCTTCCACAAAAGCTGACTGCTCTTGAGAAACACATTTATCTAGACAACACTTCAGCCTGTTGGCTAACACTTTAGAGATTATTTTATACAAGACATTACAAAGCGAAATATGGCGCAAATCCTTCATTGATGTAGGATTGTCACATTTGGGAATAAGACAAATATTTGTTTCATTGAGATTGGTAGGGAAATATCCCCTCTCTAGCCAAGTAGAGGCGGCAGTAAATATATCATCACTACACTGCTCCCAAAATCTCTGATAGAAAGCTGGATTAAACCCATCTGGTCCAGGAGATTTGTTTGGATGCATCTGAAACAACGCTTGCTGAATTTCAACTTTAGTAATAGGCGCCGTCAGAATGAGATTATCATCGTCGGTCACTCTCGGCTGAATAAGATTAAGTACGGGGTCATGATCTCCATCTCTTGGCTTGAAGAGAGTATCAAAGTAACTCTTGGCCACCTCACAAAGTTCTTCCTGAGTATGTGCCTCTGTACCATTATCAGCAATCAACTTTGTGACCTTCTTCTTTTTGCTACGCACAGTTGCTGACATATGGAAAAATCTAGTATTCATATCCCCCTCTTGGAGCCAATGCATTTTAGCCCTTTGTTTCCAGTACCCCTCCTCTTGTATCAGCAAAGTGGCATGCCTCTCCGATAACTCTTGATATTGTATACTGCTCTCTTCATCCTGGTTACCTCGTAGCTCATTCATCCGCCTAACACATTCATCAATCTCCTCTTTAAACCTTATTCTTTTCTTTTTTTCCCCACCTTTGAAGCTTATTAGCACATCTAGTCACTCGGTCAACCACCTCCAGATTCTCTCTCCCCCCCAACCCTCAACCACCACATCCTCTAAATCAGGCTCCTTTAGCCAACTATTCTCAAACCGAAAAGAATGATTGATATGTGTCCTAATAATAGGCTTACACTGTAGCAATATTGGACTATGGTCTGAATGTGAAGCCAGAAGATTAGTTAACCTCACATGGGGAAATAACTGAAGCCAACTAGTACTAGCCATAGCCCTATCTAACCTTTCTTCAATCACATGAGGGGTACCTCGACTCTTTATCCAAGTAAACTGATGACCCTTAATTGGAATATCTGTTAAATCACAATCACTAACTGCCTGTCGAAACCCCATACACAAACCATTCGGGTGAGGATGCATACCTTTTTTATCAGTCTGAGAGAGTAAGTCGTTGAAATCACCAATAATACACCAAGGAATAGAAGACATATTACCTAAAGCTCGTAAGAGATCCCAAGCAGCACGACGCCTACTCCGTTCAGGATACCCATAATAACAAGTTTAGCCTCCACTCGCCCCACTGCTCATCTTCCACTAACATATTAATAAAATTACGCGTGTAATTAAGCACTCGGCACTTACTACTATCCTTCCAGAACACAGCCAGACCTCCACTTCTGTCCTCCACATCAATAGCTAAACAAGAATCAAATCCCAACAGAACACGAATGGATTCAATATGTCTATTATGCGATAAAGTCTCAGACAGGAATAAAATATCTGGCTTGTGTCCCCGGGCAAGCTTTTTTAGATTAGGAATTGCACTCGGGCCGCCCAAACCCCGACAATTCCAACTAAGAATAATCATGAGCCCGACAGTCCTGGGAACTTCCAGGAACTGCCGATAAAAAATGCTGATTAGTTCGAACTTCTGAACCCTCCGCTACTAAACTTGCAGCCCTTCTTCTCTTTCTCTCCACCTGAATATCCATATCATCAGGATCAAGCTGATTTCCTTCATTTAGAGCTGGTGTTGTGGTCAATTGTGCTGTTGTGGTATTAACATTGGTTATGGCTAGTATAGGCCTATTGGAGATCAAAGATACAGCAGGTGCTTCAATAAATGAACCCTGGATTGAACTTGATTGTCTAACTGCTGTTGGCCTTAATGGAGGGATATGGCCCCTAACAGTAGACATTATCCCGCCATTCTCAGGACCGGTACTCTCACGTGGGGATGCCACACTAGTTTGGGCGGGTCCAGACTGTTGTGACCCCCTCTCTCCTGAAGTGTTACTCGCATCCACGTCAGCCATATTTCGCCCTTCCTCATGCGGCCATCGCGACCCCACCCTACCACCAGGACGTCTTACTTCCGCCTTTATCTCATTTGACCAGCTCCTCCGACCGTCATCTCTTTCCATAGCATACTTAACCTTACACTTATTTTCTGCATGACCAAGTCGTCCACAAACAAAGCAAAACAAACCGAGTTTTTCATACTTAAACTTCACAACACCCCCCTTTCCACCATTCAATTTGATCTTCTTCTCGATCTTCAACGGGCTCCTGACATCCACCCTAACTTTTACCCTGATATACTTCCTCCAGAAACTTGTGTTGTTATTCTTATCATACTCCACAAATTCCCCGATATAATTCGCAAGACCTTTCCCCACCGTCTCAAGCATCATGCCAATTGGTACATCATGGATTTGCACCCAAAAATTGACATGGAACAGAGGGATATCCTGTAGAGCAATCCCTATCTTCAACCTATCAATAATCAATGTAAAGTTATCAAAAGTCCAAGGCCCACCTTTGAGAACCTCCTCCACATCCAGAGGGTGGAAAAATTTGAATAGATACAACCCTTGAGTAGCTTCCTTCACTGTCATACCCTTCACTGGTCTCCAAACATCGGCTAAGCATGCCTTCATACTATTAAACCGTATGGGTCTGTCATGAATGAAGCGACCCACCAGACATAGATTCAAGTCGTGTTGTTCCTCAGTATCCTCCCCCACCACAAAATTCAATTCTTCATCCTCGTCAAGATTAAGAGATTCCAAATTAATCTCAGCCATATTATCGAAAATTAAGTGAGCAAACAAAATCAAAAGACCACACAAAACTCTCCCGAAATCGAAGAGACACCGAACTCTTGAGTAGCACCAACTACCCAGAGACAACAAATAATTTCTCAACTTACAGTAGCAGAGAAGATAATCACAAACAGAGCAAAGGAAAGCAACCGAAAGCAAGCAGAGAAACAGAAAGAGCAGAAACAAGGAGAAACAGAATAGCTATCAACGACGCCAGTACGTTTCGAATGTCATCTGGCGGCGGCCGAACCGAAAGAGTTCTATAAGAATAGCAGAAAAAATACACTGTAGCAGAGGTCTGTTTCAATCGCTCTATTCCAATCGCATCCTATGGCAGTAACGGTTTCAATCGCTCTGCTTCAATCAATTACAAACCCTAATGGAGGAGGAGGGTTCAATCGCTCTGATTCAACTTCAATCGCATATGCAGCTTCAATCGCAGAAAGGCAATCGCAAATAGCAAACCACGAACGGTGTAGGAATTTTTTCAATCGCAATCGCAGAACACATTAGAAATTTTTCTTCAATCGCAATCGCAATACTTCGTCGATGAACAGAACATGTTTTCTCTCAATCACAATAGCACAATCGCAATCGCAATAGCACAATCGGTGTAAGAATTATTTCAATCGCAATCGCAGAAAGAATGGAGAAGTTTTTCAATCACAATCGCAGTAAGAATAAGCTCTGGTTTTCAATCGCAATCGCATTTTTTATGTTAATTACAATGATTGTTGTTTTTTTTTATTTGCAATTTTTTAGGAAATTTTTTTAATTGAGGGGTCACTTTTAAAATTTGCATATGGCCTCCAAAAACGCCTCTGTCTCCGATTATATACACGCAACTCCCCTTAATGTTGTAGAGATGTTACAAATGTGATGTTTGAATAACATTTTTATAATATAATAGTTTAGTCAAAATTGGTTCAAGTATATGTACCGAATCTCATCAGAATTTCGTAATTGAACATAACCAAAACAAAATTGGTTCAATTACCCTATAGCCGTATTGTATGTAGTGTGGAGAAGCACACACAAAACAAAAGGATAAAATCATTTAGTTTGGTCCGAAACTGTTGTCCCATAACATAAGAAGAAGTTAGTAGGTTTTCTGTTTTCCCCTCCTTTCGGACGGAAATCCATATAAAAAACAACGCTTTTTAACTATAATTTAGTTACAGACTTATACGATGCCGTTTTTGTTAACATCAACAAATGTCTAAATCAATTACATATTCTTTTGTTTATTTATCTTCATCCCTTCTCAATTTCCTAATTCAATCAACTTCTTTGTCTTCTGGGTCTGTCTACACGCTTTCTTCTTCTCTTCAACTGGTAATTTTTTGGTCTTTTAGTTTCTCTGCTATCTATTAATTCTTATGTTGTAGTAGATTTGTAGTTTGCATCTCTCTATTTTTTTTTTTTTTTTTTTTACTTTACCAACTAAAAGAGTAAAATTAATAATCGTTAGAATTTAATGTCATTTTAGCTTATTTTATGTTTTATGATTATACATTTCTTCAATTTCATATTGAACTAGTCAATTTTGTGCTCTTCAACCACCTACTATCCTACTACTTTAATTTAACTTAAATGTCTTTTTTCTTCTTATTTTATGTTAATTTCACACACCTTGCTTCACTTTGAAATTGTCAATTCTGCACAATTTACCAAACCGTGGCCTTTAATTTGAATGTTTCTGATGACTTTTCTTAATGATTTACTTGTTTTTGTTATAGACTCAGTTTAATGAAGCAAATGGAACACGAAAAAGCCGCGATCTTGAAAGCAATATCAGTAGACGAAATTGAGATACCAATTGTCTCAGAAAGACTTGATCTAATTCCAATGACAATGATGTCGTCTGGCAACAATTCTGTTTGTCGGTTTTCCAGAAAGGAGAAAAATGTTTGTGCATCGAATGAATCGGCGAAGAAACTTTCTTTGCTTATAGTTTTCTATGCTATTGTTATGGTTGTTGAACTTATTGGGGGTTTGAAAGCTCACAGCTTATCTGTTATCAGTGATGCGGCGCATTTGCTTTCTGATATAGCCGGATTCGCCATCTCTCTCTTTGCAGTGTGGGCTTCAGGTTGGGAAGCAACACCTCATCAATCCTTTGGATACAATCGTCTCGAGGTTTTGGGCGCTCTTTTATCTGTTCAGTTAATTTGGTTCATATCTGGTTTTTTAATATATGAAGCAGTTGGTAGACTTGTTTATAGAAATGCTAGTGTGAATGGAAAACTCATGTTTGCAATTGCAACATTTGGATTTGTTCTTAATTGTATCATGGTTATATGGCTTGGTCATGATCATAGTCATCATCATGGATTTGGAGACTCAGATCACGACCATGATCATCATGATCATGGTCATAGCCATCACCATGGTCATGATCATAATCATCATCAATGCGGTGAAGACTCAGGTCATGACCATGCGATGGATGAACTACCTAAAATAATTGATGAGGAGAATCTTACAATGCTATCAAATGGTAAGAGGAATATGAATGTATTGAACATTAATATTCAAGGAGCCTATTTGCATGTCATGACTGATATGATTCAATCTATCGGAGTAATGATTGCTGGAGGCATAATATGGGCGAAACCAGAATGGTTTATGGTTGATCTTTTATGTACTCTCATATTTTCTGTTTTATCCTTAAGTACTACTCTACCAATGCTTAGGAACATTTTTGGCATTCTGATGGAGAGAACACCTAGTGAAGTTAATATCATTCAGCTGGAAAATGGTCTTAGAAGCATCAAGGGTGTGCAGGAGGTTCATGACTTGCACGTTTGGGCTATAACAGTTGGAAAATTGTTTTTATCATGTCATGTAGTGGCTGAACCTGGGATCAGTTCCATTCATTTACTTCATAAGATTAAACATTATTGTGAAAACACTTATCAAATACAACATGTAACCATACAAATTGAGTAATAGTGTATATTCATTCTTTTTTGTTCCATATTTTTAAGCTAAAAAATTAGTTTAAGAAAAAACAAAAAACTAAGGGACATGTATCTAACCTAAAATACAACAAAAATAAAGAGTTTTTCATATTGTGTAGATTTTCTACTTCTTGAGAGTGTAGATTTAACAGTTGCAGTTGTCTCTTTTTCATCTATATATTTTCTATGCTTAGTTTCTATAGCATTGTTATCCTTAAATAGAATACGATAACATTTGAATACAATCTCTGGTGACTTTGAAAGGACATGAAAATATGTTTAACAATAATTTTCTGCTCAATATCTTTTTGAGCAGTGTTTTAAAAATCGGACCGGTCGGTCGAACCGCAAATTGGAGGGGTCTCCAGTCTGATTCAAATTTTGGACCGAACATATAGTTAGGTTATGTTTGGCCCTGCTTATTTTCTACTTTTGTACTTCTCCTTAAGCGAAGTAGAGAAGTAAAAAATTGTATTTGACCCTATTTCTCTTTGCTTTCTACTTATTTACTTTATTTCTCTACTTTTACGGAGAAATAGGATCAAACACAATTTTTTACTTCTCTACTTCGTTTGAGGAAAAATAGAAATGTATAAAATAAGCAGGGCCAAACGGGGCCTTAGACCGGAGCAAATCGCTAAAAATCGGCGAATTGACGGTTTCCCCAAACTGCCGGTTTGATTGCGTGTGTTTTTTTTTTCTTTCCCAAATCAAAATGACGCCTTTTTTTTACGGAATTATGTTTTTTAAAAGGAAATAGAAAAAACTAAATTAAAACAAACAGTGTCCGAAACAAATATGTCTACTTGAAATTAAATTTATTATTACACTCTTTGTTATTTCGTTTATGTTGCGATTAGATTATGTTGCAATTAGACTTTGTTTAAAACTTATTTGGTTTTGTAATTTGTACTATTTTATTATGCGTGGTGACAATGTTTAAGATTTGAATTTAAGAACTTGTGAGTTGTGACATTATGACATTTTCAAATTTTTAAATTTTTTAGGTGTCCTAAACTTTTTAATAAACCGAGTCATCCTGTTCGACCGATTTAATAGCTATATAAGTTTATTACAGAGACCGGTTCATTCCACCGGTTTATCCGATTTAATCATGCGGTTCAACCAATGAACCAATGACTCAGTATCCTCACCAGTTCGATGACCGATCCAGTTTTTAAAATATTGTTTTTGAGCTAATTTTTCTTCTCTACAATTATTCTAATGACCAATTACTTGACAAGATTTGCAAAATAAAACGATTTTCTCATATTTCACATCAACATTAAAGGCGTATCTTTCCCTTTCTACCAAAATAAAGTTTGGTAAAGAATCCATAAGATTGAGATTCACTAATATTTTAGTAAAGTATACACACGTTTAACTACTAGTGATTTCACCTAAGGTTAGAGGAATTCTGATACCCCTTGCAATCAATAGCAAAATGAATTTTAGGAACCAATATTCAAGAGGAAGGTCATGAATCCTAGTCCAGCATAATTGGTCAATTCTCTCGCAGCGGAGGAATTTATTTTTATAAAAAGTCCCGTCTCGAACTGGAGGCACCCACTAGTAGTAGGGGGAGCCCATAATTGACCCGGGTAGGCGAGCAGGCCTGGCTATAGTTAGTTACGAGTTTCGACTTTCGAGTTACTTAGCATGTATTCCCAGCACGGCTTCTGCGGATCTCTCTCTACTACCAGTGAATGGGTTAGAATCCGTGTTCCTCCCTGTGTTTGGGTTGAACTCTAGCATCAAAGAAAACAAACGAAATATTCTCGGCACCAAGTTCAAACACCTACAATAAGAATCCTATGCAAATCCTTAATAGAAGTGAAAACAAAAATCTCTTATCAACAGGTGTGAGAGACCATTTGTCTAACACCTTCCAAAGATTGTTTAATTTGTCATACAAGTAATCCAATGTAAGTCAGGTATCTCCTTACAAGTCATCCAATGTAAGTCAGGTATCTCCTTTCTTCAACATCAATCCCAGCAACTGCCAACCCCAGCAACATACTCATACAGGTCTCAGAATTTTAAAGGCAATTGCAACACTTTGTTGGGCATAGGTAATTGGTTCAAATGTATATCACAAGTGTTCTTTTAAGACTTGTTTAAAGATTTTACTTTGACAATTTGATACACCAATAACCTCATTACGGTTAGTTGCCTTTTTACTTGCTGCCTCTGAGAAACCATCAGTTGACTTTTTGTGTTCCATTCTATTCACCTTATTACTAACTACTTGTGTGATGATTCGTCATATAGATTCATTCACAAGACGTGCTTTAATCTATTCTGTTTTGACTTCTAACAACTGAAATACTTGAAAATGTCCATTCATCATATAGATTCATTCACAAGACTCATTCACAAGACGTGCTTAATTCTATTCTGTTTTGACTTTTAATAACTTAAATACTTGAAAATTCCCATGTGTCAAGGTCCCAACTATTTTATAAAACAGTTGTGTAGCTCTATTGGTATTAGATAATTGGGTCATGCTAAACAGTGCTCCCGGAGCACTTATTAAGCATACTAAAAATAAAAATAAAATATAAAATTAATGTTGATAATACAACTTTTTACATTTTCAATGTGTTGACTGTACAAGTTCCAAGATAGAATTTATATATTCATATGCTTAATTAGTGCCCCGTTTAACATTTTCCTAGATAATTTTGATGTTCAAACAACTTTTCTATTGTTTCCTATAAAGTGCAACCATTTGTTTTTGCTAATGAGTTGCAAAATTTTACCTCAAAAAGTAGTAAAAAAGCTACTGCAAAAGGGATGATCATACATTCTGTCAAACAGAATTCGAGTAGAATTATAACTACTCGTAATCAAAAACCAAAAGCAAATTTTAATCTTAAATGACCTCCCGGAAACACCAGAGTCTCTCATTAACCACGCTATATCATCAAATTTCTGTCAGTTCAAATATTACATCAATTCAAAAGAAATTATCACATCAAGGAAGAGATAACCAAAAGAAACTATAGAAACGCTATAGTTTTGAATCTTTCACAAGGTTCCTCATCGCAACTCAACAAAGTAAATGTACTCTACATGTTTCTATCTCACCCATAAAGAAGGAAAAATAAAAATAGAGAAAGGGGCAAAAACAGAATTGGGGGGGTGGGGGGGAACTATCTGCTATTTCACTGAAAATGTCACATTAAGTAGAGCAGCAGCCTTTCTTTGTATTGGCAGACGTATCTGCAACATTGATGGTGGTTCCTTGACCAGGAAGTGAGGTACCAGCTGCTTCCTGAGCTGCAAGTGCTTTTTTGCTTACAATATGATAAATCTCTGTCAATATGGTCTGGAATGCCTTCTCGATGTTGGTTGCTTCAAGTGCAGATGTCTCAAGAAAAGAGAGACCTTCCTTCTCTGCCAATGCTTGGCCATCATCCTCTGAAACAGCTCTAAGATGGTTCAAATCAGATTTATTTCCAGCCATCATGATCACTATGTTAGAGTCCGCATGGTCCCTCAATTCACGCAGCCACCGGTTGACATTGTCAAAGGTTTGCCTCTTAGTAATGTCATATACAAGGAGTGCACCAACAGCTCCTCTATAATAGGCACTGGTAATGGCACGATACCGCTCCTGACCTGCTGTATCCCAGATCTGTGCCTTTACAGTCTTTCCCTCAACCTGTGGAGGAAGACAAAGAAACAACCATCGGTAACATTGTATTGTAATACAAACAACTGAACAAGGATTCATACACAATCTCTGCATAACATATATTAAAAATAACTTCAACACAAGCAATAGAATATGTACTCTCAAATTCTTAATATAATTATACGATATTAGTTTTAAGTTTAACACTAGAGATCAATGAATTCGGAATTTTTTTGAAAAGTCAAAATTGAGTGAGGGGAGCACCACAGTCTACGACAAAGAACACCATTGGATTGGTGGTATAGGGTGTAATGAAGTGGAAAGTTCAATTTTGAAAAATAGATTATATCCTATTTTATTCTACCTTATACTACCAATCCAAACATACCCTCAAGCTTCCATGAATATGTACCTATAAAATTACATTCGCCTCACCCCAAAGGGACTAGTGGAAACTTGAACCTGAAACATGTCAGATACAAACCCTGGCATGCTTCACCAGGCCAACCCTTCGGGGTTCTGAATTCAGAATATTTGGTTACTGATATCTATATTAAGGTACAACAGGTCATGCTCAGAACATCAATCAATATACATTTTTCGACAATAATATGAATTCGAGTCCTCTACAGTCTACACTTGATCACATCACTTGAAGCTAAAATCATTCAACTATGACAAACTAGTCTTACATGATGGATGATCCTTCAGAAAACAATCTCAGCTATAACTAGCAAAATTCAAACCAATCAATAATACTTGAGAACAAATAAAACATACTCAACACAAAAAACAACGATCAATCATCGCATTCACTTCGAACAATCGAAAAATCAACACACATAGAGAAAGTGAATACGTATATATACCTGAAGAGTCCTGGTAGCAAATTCAACTCCAATAGTAGATTTAGACTCCAAGCAAAACTCATTTCTAGTAAACCTGGAGAGAATGTTGGATTTTCCAACACCAGAATCTCCGATCAAAACGATCTTAAACAAGTAATCATACTCATGATCCACTCTATGAGCCATAGATCTTCCACAATCCGATCTCTCTAAAACCTATAAAAACAGATCCAATCAAAAACACTACTCAATAATAATTCAGATCCAAATCAACAAACTAATACACGCAACAGATCTAATAATTGAATCGAAAGCAATAAAACTCACCGTGAGATGGATTGATCAAAACGCGATGATAACGACGAATTGATAACTGAATGGATTTGATTTGATGAAATTTTCAGTTGTTAGTGTTTAGCGAAGTGAAGAACATGAGAGAGTGTGATACGGTACGGTTCGGTGTAAAGAAACGAACCGCAGAGAAATTTAGTGGAGAAGAAGAGGGTGGTGGCTTTTTTTCAGAGTGGCCAATTGGAGAAAACGGAAATACCGATGAGTGAGAAAGCACTTACAACGGCGAATAAATAACGTATTATTTAATTAATGTTTTATATAAATGGTTATTAATTCATTATTTTTAATTTGGTGTTGGTTTTTATTTAGGGATAAAACGGTGTCGTATTAAAGAATGTGACAAAATGAGAAGGTGAAGGTGATTGTGGCCTTGTGGGCATCATTGGCAAGCTGGCTGGTTGTTAGAATGTAGAATGGTGAAGTACAAGGTGTCAATTGCCAGAGATTTTACACGGTTTTCTTTGTTGGCGTCTTTTGTTCTTTTTGGTATCGCTTTAAATTAATTAATTAACAATTATAATAGTTTAATGTAAGTTAAATACTGAATATTCCGAAACAAGAATTTATATTAAAAAATTAGTCATGGTAGGTGTTTACCAAAAAAAATTAGTCATGGTAGGTATCTGTAAATAAAAAGAGGTCATAGTTGTGGTGGTAATCTATAACTGCATTTCTGATAGCAAAAAATAAAGAATTTTATATGAACATATTTGAGTTGATAGAGTTATTATATTATACATGTTACAAATTGAATTCAGATTCTTTACTTATTTAGTTTAATAGTGTGATGAATTTGTATCTCATTTTTTTCTTTTAATTAAAAGATTAGACATGATAATGTGAGTTTCATAGAATTTAATAAGAGAATTTTTTTGTCAAGTAATTTAGTGGTAAAAAATGTTATTCTTAAATCTTAAGGTGGATAAGTGGAATTACCGGAGTTTGAATCTCGCCTCATGCATATCTAATGTAATGTTCATATCAATTAAGTTAAGTTCATGCGACAATCAGAGACCTTAATTAAGCTACAGAGTGAGTTGCAAGATTGTTTACCATTAAAATAAAATGTATGAATTGCATAAGTACGGTGTAACATTGTACGAGTCTTTTGATAATAGTGTATGATACTTAAAAAATGGATTATCTAAAAAAATGGAACACCAATAAAAATATCAAAACAGACACTATATAATAGAGATATACTTCTAATATCATTCTTAGAATGACACTCTTTGACTTTCAGACCACCAGATAAGACAACAACCCGACCATAGAGACGTCACTAGACAATAACTCCCGATCTCGAATCAAAAGTGACCGGCCCATCAGAATCCAAAAAACAATTCCTTGAGTCAAAAGTTGATGGAGCACCGGTAGAATGAGAACCTAGGCAGATGAGTCTCAGCTCGCAGACCGCCTCCAAATAGTCAACATCAGTGTGATAAAGGTCAACCACATACAAAGAGACCTGCAAATCACAGACTTGGAAACCACCAGAGACTCAAAAAGAGTCCTACAAATCTCAAGATATTTGAAAACGGTCAGAGAATCAAAGTATCAATGAAAAACGATCACGCACGACATCAACAACATACCGACAGAGTCGGTCTCGAGTATTTGGAGGCCCTGCTTGAAAATTTAAAATGGACGTTCAATAATAGTACAATTTTTAAAATAAAAAAGTTTTTGCTCTATTTAAATTGTAAATAATATAAAAAATAGTCATCGTAATAAATAACATACAAAAACGACATATTTTAATCAATAACATTAAAATATATCTTCAATATAATATTATTATCAACTTTACATTTCCCTAGGAAAAAATACTTTTCAGTAATGTTGCTTCTTTTTTTTACAATCAACCGGAAATTACTTATAAAATTAAGAGTACGTCTGTTAATTTTTTTTTTGAGTAATAAAATATTTTTAGTAGTAATAAAGTCATTAATATTTTTAACATATAATAGACCGATATAAACAATTAGAGACCCCTAAATATTTAAGGCCCTGCGCGGTGGATCACCTTGCACACCCACAGGGCCGACACTGTATACCGACGACACCAAATCCAACCACCACCACCTCACCACAACAATAGCAAATTCCAAAACCATGGAAACCACCAAACAACACCCACACCCAAGAACCAAACACACATCTCCACACCAAACATCACCACACCCTACCTGCCGCTTTAAGTAAAACCCATCATCCATAGCTCTATCTAAACTCAAAACTGTCGCCGGAAGGACTGGTAGCCGGAGCAGTGCGGATGACCAAGCTCATCGTCGCACCACCCACCATCAAAGCTACATCAGACCTATATGTTTTCTAGAGAAAAGACAGAGAAGTGTGTTTTTTTAGAGAAACAAGTTGTTAGATACTTGTTCCTAAAAAAACTATTATTAAAGATGTTTTATCTCTAAACTTAAGATGTATCTTCGTCTTAATGAAATAGAGACAACTATCAATTTATACAAGTCTGTAAAAATTTACTTCAATCCACGTTTTTGTAAGTCAAGAAGCTCTAAAAGGCTAGATAGCCCTCAATGCCATGTAATCTGGTCAAATACGGATTTGCGATCCGACTCAAAACTGATATAATCGGTAATATATAGAAATCTGGTTAAATGCGGGTCAGGTGTCAAGTCAAAGGTTGTGAAAAAATCGGCCATGAACGGTTGCATAAAGACAAGTTTCGAGTGCAGATAGGGTTGATAATAAGCTAGACTAGCCTATAGGGGCCTACGACCTAGCTTACATAGGCTCAGGTCAGACCAGCTTATTTCATTAAATAGAGGATACCAAAACTTTTTTATAAGACTATTTAGCTAAAAAAAGTCAGACTCTAAGCCATTAAAAAACTTGGTCAGTCTATTTAACTAAATATGAATAACATTTTTACAACTATTATTGTCCCCACAAAACCACCGAACAACTTTTTCTCCTCTGCACATGTCGTTTAAAATATCAAAATAATCTTTTGTATACCAAACACCGGACAACACAACATTTATTCAAAACCTTAAACTATCGTCATATATTGTTCTATCTTCGTACTATTATGTTAAGTACTTACATTTTATAGATTAAACGGACCTTGAGACTTGATATTTGATAATTTAATCGCTAATATCTACCTGAGATCAACTCACCTAAATATTTCAAATAAAACAAATGATATACCAGTCACATTGAAAATTGTTCGAATCAAAACAAAAAGATCATCATAGTAAAAAAAAAAAGAAAATCAAAGTTGAGAAATGTTTTTTTTTTTTACAATAAAGTTATTCATAAAAAAATGTTGAAAGACCAAACATTTAGAAGTTATTTATTGTATTATTTCAATAGTTTTTATGGCAATTGAATTACATAAATTTATTCATAAAGAAATACTCCGTAGTCATTGACTCAACCTAATGCAGCTGTCATTTTTATATATATATATATTTTTTTCCTGATACTAACTACTTAGTCAATATTTTTTGCATCATATAATACGAGTGTTCTTTTTAGACATGGAATGTTGGATTTTATTTAAAACCCATAACATAATAATGGGCCTATATATCCATAGAGATAAACGGGTTAGTTAGTTCGTTAGTGGGACCAATCCATTTTCCAATCCAAAAACCCGGTAACAACCGTTTCACAACGCGATTAGGAATTCCCTTAACCAGAACGGTTAAACGACACAAGAAAGAAAAAGATGAAGAAGGAAGACACAGTTAAACTGATCAGTTCCGATGGATTCGAATTCATCGTCGACAAAGAAGCTGCCATGGTTTCTCAAACCATTCGTAACATGCTTACCTCTCCAGGTTTTCTCTTCTTCGATCACTTTACCTTTTAATAGTTTTTCAATTAGTGCAATTAGGGTTTCAAATTAACGCAAATTCATATAGGATTACGATTATTAAAGCTGAAATTTCGTTCTGAATTAACGTGATTTCATATAGGATTAAGTTTTTTGAAGCTGAATTTTTCGTTTTTGATAGGGAGTTTCGCTGAAAGGCAACATGGAGAAGTAACTTTTCCTGAGATTAGTACCACTATTCTTGAGAAGATTTGCCAGTATTTTTATTGGCATCTTGAATTCGCCAGGTATTTGATCAAATTTTAGTCTCTGGATATTAAAGAGTAAATGTGTTTTTAGCATACCTTGGTTAATAAGTGTTTTGATTTGGGTTGTTAAGGATTAATTTTTGCAAAATTTAGTTCTGCGTTGAAGGGATATATTCTGTTGTGATATGTAATGTGAGTGCTATCTGTAACTTTAGCTCAGATTTAATTCTGGACATGCCACTTGTTTGCAGTTTGATATTTCTATGTTGCCGCCTTTCCTTATCACCTTTAAATGACTAAATCTTGCATTACTAGGTTTATTTTTTCTGTTACTAAGTCTACATCGTCTCATGTGCTTAATAGATCTTTTGTTGACATTAGTCTTAATGGGAAATTAACACACAATCACAATAACAGATGAATACACAACGAAAAAAATTCCCCAAACTTGTAAGAATCCATGAGGATCAATCAACAAATAAATGACAACCAACAAAGCAAAATAAAGACTCAAGAGAACACGAAAATTTTAACGTGGAAAACCCTCGATGCGAGAGTTAAAAACCACGGGCTTCCAGACTAAAGAAATAACTCCACCATAATCAAGTAAGGGTAGAAGAGAGTCTCAATGTGATGCACAAACTAGTGCTAAAAACCAATCAAACAACAAAACACAAAAGCTTACAATTTAAGAATGAAATATGAAAATATCCCAGACAACCTGGTACCATGCGGACACGATTTCTCCCGGCTCATACCTTGTTTTGACGATCCGAATGGTGAAAGTGAAGCAGCCTGATCCAACGGTTAACGAAACCGCATCTTTCCTAGAGTTAGGGATTTGGTTTGAGAAAAACATGAATGAGTTTCACTCTTTCTTTTCTCTCTTTGAAGTTGATTTTCTTCAGGTTTTTTTCCCTCTCTCTCAACCCTAAAATGACCATTTTCCACTTGCGATAAGTGAGACACAAATGGGCTAACAGATTTGGGCATTTCTCCACATAGGAAGAGAGCCCAAACCCAACAAATCTCCCCCTCACAACTATGTAGAGGAAATCGCCAACCCGACAATATCACAACAAGCTTCAAATTTCCCTCTTGGTAATGCTTTAGTCATCATATTAGAATCATTATCATCGTCGGTATAAACTTTAGCTAACTCCAACAACTTAGCATCCAAAACATCATGTATCCAATGATGTTTGGACCTACTATGAATGGTCGGATTCTTACCAAGGTGAATAATACTTTGACAAGTAACACTTTGACTATCAAGAAGATTTTTGCAGGAGCTGGTTTTTGTTCAGGACAAATATGTGCTATTTGTGTATAGTCAAAGTGCTATTCATCTTGGTAATAATCCATCCTTTCATAGTAGGTCCAAACACATTGATGTGAGGTATCATTGGATACGTGATATTTTGGATGCTGAGTAGTTGGAGTTAGCTAAAGTTCATACCAATGACAATGGTTCTAATATGATGACTTAAGCATTACCAAGAGGGAAGTTTGAAGCTTGTTGTGATATCAGTGGGTTGGTGATTTCCTCCACATAGTTGTGAGGGGAGATTCGTAGGATTTGAGCTCCTTCCTATGTGGAGAAAGACTCAAATATGTTAGCTCATTTATGACTCACTTAATCTAAGTGGAGAGGGTCACTTTAGGGTTGAGAGAAAAAAAAAACAGCTTCTAATAGAGAAAAGACTGAAACTCATTCCCGTTTTTCTCAAACCAGCTCCAAAAAAATTGTGGATTTGTTAACCGTTGGATCAGACTAGTTTTTAGACTCAAGGTTCGTGAGACACAGTGCTTCAATTGCACCGTTCAAACAAGGTCTGAGGAAGTCGTGTCTGCATATACCAAGTTTTTTGAGATATTTTCATCTTTCATTCTCAAAGTTGTAAGTTTTTGTGCTTTGTTGTTTGGTTGGTTGTTAGTACTAGTTTGTGCATCACATTGAGACTCTCTCGTAGCCTTATTTGATTATAATGAAGCTATTTCTTTGGTTTGGACAACCCGTGGTTTTTTACTCTCACAAGGGTTTTTAACGTTAAAATTTCGGTGTTCTCTTGTGCTGTATTTGTTTTGTTGGCTTTCATTTATTTGTTGATCGATCCTCATAAACTCTTTACAAGTTTGGGAAATTTTATTTCTAACACAATTGAGAATGTTTGGTTGTTTTAATCTCTAACACAATTACTATTGTTTAAGTGTGAATCCAGATGTGATTGCAATTTGTGGACTATTAAACAGTTATTAATTACCTCCTATAATTTGGACCAATAATGTTGAAAATTTACTGAGAGACCTGAAAATATAACCAACCAGCCTTGCCGTTTTTAGTTGGCACTTGTCTTTATTGTTGTTTTGACCCGATGGTCTGCATTTTTAGCCTGCATCCCTTGTGACAGCATGGAAAATTTCACATCATTTTGTAATATCTTTCTCTTAGATTGTTTTGGTAATAGTTACAAAAGTCTGTTTTAGGTGTTGGAATTGGAAGTTAACTTTTTCTTACAAAAGAAGTCAAACTCTTTAAATCCCTTAATTTAATTTTGATGTGTTATTTAAATTGTTATGTTGACATGTTTGTGTCTTTTTTGCTAGTGGAAAGGACAGAGAGTTTCCTATAGAGCCTGAATTAACTCTGGAGTTGATGATGGCTGCCAATTACCTACATACTTGAGCATATTGACTTCCCAGAGGTTGATAGTTCTATTCATTATTGTTGTAGGTTTTTGTTATTATTTCTTTGATTCTGACAGTCTGTAATGTTTAACTTGCACAGTTGTAAACTTCCCTTTTTATTGCCCTTCAATAGGTAATGCAGAAGAAAATGTTGCTGTGTTGGGCTATGTAAAAGTACAAGTTGATGCTGTGTTGACCGTGTAAACTGTATACTTGCGGCAACTAGAATATACATATAATCTGTGTAATCAAATGATAGTTAAATTCAACTAGAATATACATATCATTTGTTTGGCTGGTTGGTTCTGTCAGTTGGTCATACTTTGCCTAATTCAAAGTGAAGATTGCTTGTGTAGCTAATAATTTGTCAAATCTTTTTAGTGATATATGTCTATCAATATTAAACTCCTTATAAATATATCTTTTCAAATAACTCAGCTGAATATTAATATTAAATTTTCAGCCATTTCAAATATCGTAATCATCATCATTATTTGAGCCCTTCAATCTCAAAAGAACTTTATTGTTTGTTAAACAAAGTCTTTACAGGCAAGTCTAGTTGATATTAATTATTCTGTTAATTCTGTTTTCATAACTTCTTCAACCTGGTCTTTTTGAAGGATTTGGCTATGGAAGGATCTAGAAAATATTTGCAAAGTCTGTTGTTACCATCTATTTTACTATCAAGACATCAAACCCTTGTTGAAGACGGTTATAAAATGGTAAATAGTGTCACTGTAACTAATAAAATATTTCTAAAAAACTTTAGAAAATATAGTGCTAATTGAGCAAGGTGTGTTTGTTTGGAAGCTCACTCAATATAAATATATAAATGCGAGTGAATTATTATATTGGTGTGAGCGTAAGAATAATAGGCCTTGCCTTTTTCATTACTTTGTGTTGGATTATATACAGAGAGAGTTTTCATATTAGGTTCCTATACAATTATGACTAATCAAATATAATCATTGCTAATCAAATACAATTATTACTAATCAAATATAATAATAGTCTAATACACCCCCGTAGTCGAAACGGGAGGTTGACGAATGTTGAGACTATCACGAAAATCTTCAAAGAGTTGCAACGGAAGTCCTTTGGTGAATATGTCAGCAATCTGGTAACGAGAGGGAACATGTAAGACTCGTACTTGGCCACGAGCAACTTTTTCACGCACAAAATGTATATCCATCTCGATGTGTTTGGTTCGCTGATGTTGAACTGGGTTGCCGGATAGATAAACTGCACTCACATTATCACAATAGACTAGAGTAGCTGTTGTAACTGGGCAATGTAGTTCTAATAGTAAGTTTCTGATCCAACAAGATTCAGACACCACATTAGCTACTCCGCGGTACTCGGCTTCTGCACTGGATCGAGAAAGAGTGTGTTGACGTTTGGCAGACCATGAAATCAAATTGTCACCAAGATAGACACAATAACCTGAAGTGGATCGTCTGGTATCTGGGCAACCAGCCCAATCCGCATCGGTGTAAGATACCAATTTGCTGACAGAGGATGGATATAAGTGAAGGCCAAAATCAAGAGTGCCATGAATATACCGAATGATACGCTTCAGAGCTGACATATGTTGCGTTTTAGGGTCATGCATGAATAAGCACACTTGTTGCACAGCGTAAGAGATATCGGGTCTTGTAAAGGTTAAATATTGTAATGCACCGGCGAGACTTCGATACTCGGTTGGGTCATGATATGGATTCCCAGAAGAGCCACTGAGTTTTGCCTTAGTGTCGACTGGTGTAGGTGATGACTTGCAAGAGGACATGCCTGCTCGTTCTATAATTTCCTCTGCATATTTCTTTTGAGACAGAAAAATACCACTTGTATGTTTAGTGACAGATATTCCAAGAAAATAACTCAGTGGACCCAAATCCTTCATGGCAAATTCAGAGCTAAGTTCAGACATAATAGAGTCACGAAGAGCATTAGAGGAAGCAGTGAGAATTATGTCATCAACATATAGAAGAATATAAGCAGTATCATTACCGTGATGATAAATGAATAAAGAGTGATCAGAGATACTGTGAGTGAAACCCAATGTGGCAACATAGTCAGTGAATCTTTGGTACCAGGCACGAGGTGCTTGTTTGAGACCATATAGAGACTTCTTGAGGAGACAAACATGCTCAGGATACTGTGGATGACGAAATCCAGGAGGCTGGTGCATATACACGGTTTCATCAAGATTTCCATGCAAAAAAGCATTCTTGACATCTAGTTGATGAAGACACCATGACTTAGATAATGCAATGCTAAGTACCATGCGGATAGTGGCTGGTTTGACAACAGGACTGAATGTTTCACCACAATCAACACCTGATTGTTGATTTGCACCATTACCTACAAGTCGAGCTTTGTATCGCTCAAAAGAACCATCAGATTTCTTTTTGTGCCTGAAAATCCACAAACTTCGAATAACATTAGCATTAGAGGGACGAGGAACTAATTCCCACGTCTTATTTTCAATAAGAGCATCATATTCATCTTTCATGGCCATTTTCCAATTATGATAATTTAATGCATCAATGGGATTTGTAGGTAAAGGAGATACATATTGGTGGGTTGATGTAAGAAGGTTGAAAAGTTTACGGGGTTTGACAATTCCATGTTGTGCTCGGGTTGTCATTTGAGGTGAAAGAGGTGCAGGAGGGGAAATAGGTGTTTGAGTAGGTGGAGAGGAAGTGGTAGGTGTTGTTTGTGTAGATGAGGTTGTTGTTTGAGAGGTAGAAGGTGTTTGAGTCGTGGGTGTAGGTTGTTGGGCTGAGGGGATTGTTGAGGAGGGAGAGGTTGTTTGATGTGTGGTTTGAGGGAGAGGAGTTTCTTGGGCTGCTGGTGATGGTGGTTGAGAGGTTGTTTGATGCGTGACTGATATGTTGGGAGAGGAGGTTGGTGGAGATGTGGTGTACACTTGTGAGGTAAGAAGTGGGTTTATGCCGTCATCTAAGAAGTTATAGTTTGTCGTTGTAGGAGCATTCATAGTGGAAAAGGGAAACGTATTTTCCTCAAAAATAACATGCCGAGAGATAATGATTTTACGACTTGACAGTTCGTAACACTTATAACCCCTATGATTAGACGGATATCCTAGAAAGACACATGGTGTAGACCGAGGTTGGAGTTTATTCCTAGTGGTGGACGGAATTAAGGGATAACAAAGACACCCAAAGACTCTAAGGTATGAATAAGACGGATCTTTTTGGTAGAGAATTTTGGTGGGTGAATGGAGAGAGAGTTTCTTATTTGGAAGTATGTTGTGTAGGTAAGTGGCCATTTGAAGAGCATGGTGCCAGAAAACTGGTGGAATAGAAGCATGAGCAAGGAGGGTTCAAATTATGTTATTGATCGTACGAATTTTTCTTTCGGCTTTTCCATTTTGAGGGGAGGTGTGAGGACAAGAGAATCTAAAAGACATTCCATTTAGTTTGCAAAACTTATGAAAGAGAGCGTTATCATATTTTTTGCCATTGTCACATTGAAAACATTTTATTTCACGCTCAAATTGTGTTTTAATGTAAGTACTAAATTGTAAAAAAATGGAATGCACTTGTGATTTATTTGAGATTGGAAAAGTCCATAAAAAATCAGTAAAATCATCAAGGAATAACACATAGTAGCGATGTCCTCCAGAGCTTAATACCGGAGAGGTCCAAAGATCGCTATGAATGATGTCAAAAGGCATATAAGTAGATGATAACGAATTAGAAAAAGGCAATTTTGTTTGTTTCCCAAGTGGACAAGAACGACAAAAGAAATCATTTTGAAACTTATTACATAGCAAAATTTTGTTTCGATGAAGAGAATTTAAAATAGGAGCTCCTGGATGTCCTAAACGACTATGCCATAACTCGGTAGATGAAGCGGCAAAGGCAGATGGTGGTAATACTGTGGTGTTTGGTCTTGTGGGAATAGGGTAAAGGTCACCAGAACTATTACATCTCATTAAAAGTGTTCCTGTCTTAAAATCCTTCACAGAAAAACCGAAAGGATCGAATTCAACAGATACATCATTATCAATTGTAAATTTTCTGACAGAAACAAGATTTTTTATAAGTTTCGGTGCATGTAAAACATTGTTTAAGGCTAGAGAATTGGGTAAAGATGCATGTCCACAACCTATAACTGGAATATGATGACCATTTCCAACAGTAATATCATTACTCATATTAAAATAAGATGTGAGATTACCTCCATTGCCCGTCATATGAGAAGTTGCTCCGCTGTCCATATACCATTGATCATCGAGAGGAGAGATGAAGGAAGTATGCATAGCAGCCTGATTGTTCATATGAGGTGGAGCAGATGCCATGTTAGTTTGCTGAGGTTTAGGACCTAGTATGCCTGACTGTTGATGGGGAGCATCAGTTGTTGAATATTGACACGGTGGATTCCATGGATATGTCCAATGCTGCTTCGGTATGGGATAAGTGAGAGTGGTCCATGGAGGCTGCCGATAATGAGATTGAGTCCACTGGTGAGAACGACCTCTACTACGACCGCTGTGGTTGTAGTGTTGGGTTGTCATGGTGATCGTATGATTGATCTTTTTTTTTTTTTTTTTTTAATAAAAGAGTAAAAGGACAAGAATATAATAACTCTCAGTCAAGTGAAATTACAGGCACGGCAAACAGAACAGGACCAAAAAATGTAGAAAGATAAGAGATCACAAACAGAGTAGGCAACAGATCACGAACAGAAAACGTTGTGAATTGAAAACACGACCGCAAACACTGTTTTGTTCGGCGTCGGAACAGAGCACGGCGAGCACAAACAAAGTACGGCATCGCGGCGGAGAAGAAGAAACACCGTTGGTCGCGTGCATAGAGAGTTGTTGATGGCTGCGTTGAAAGGGTGAGAGAGAGGTTGTAGAAGATGAAGGCGGTGGCACAGCTAATTTGTGTTTGAACGCGAAGAAGAAGAAAGCGTTTTCTTTCACGCTTTTCTGTGATTTTTTATTTATTATTATTATTATTTTTTTTTTTATTTGTGTTTGAATGAGATGATGTCAGCGCTGATGCAAAGGAGAAGAATGAAAAGGAAAGATAGCTGCCAGTGCTGGCTTTGGAGATGGGTGGGAAGGAAGGCTTATTACCAGCGCTGGTTTTCTGGGAAGATTAGGTTTAGGATCAGTACCTGATGCTTACTGATACCATGTAAGAATAATAGGCCTTGCCTTTTTCATTACTTTGTGTTGGATTATATACAGAGAGAGTTTTCATATTAGGTTCCTATACAATTATGACTAATCAAATATAATCATTGCTAATCAAATACAATTATTACTAATCAAATATAATAATAGTCTAATAGTGAGCTTCCAAACAACATAGAGATGTGAAAACAGACTCCTCTTAATGATATAAAAATTAGACTCCTCTTATTATATTGGTGTGATCTTATTTTTTATTTATTCATTTCTTAGGTGGGTTAACTTGTTCATTTAACAACATAGAGATGGTGATCACATAAATGAGAAAAATTATGTGAGAAAAAGTTTAGATAAAAGATCATTGACCAAACCCCTGTTGTGTTAAATAATATCATTGAGATGATTAATGAGCTTGTAGAATCTATAGCACAAGGCCTTAAATTTCCCCTTCAAGGATCTATGTTCATCCAGACTCTTAATGAAAGTGCTATTTGTCGGTATCCTCCATCACAACATTGGGTTAGGCTCAACATTGATGGTATTGTTTATCACATATTTGGAAGAGCATGTTGTGGAGGGCTGCTTAGAGATCATACTAGAGCCTTCATTATAGGTTTCAGTGTGAATCTTGGTCCTTGCACTATCGTGGCTTGAGAGCTTTGGGGCATTTAATTGAGACTAAAGCTTGCTCGTCAGCGGAGTTTTGATCAGTTATTTGTTGAAAGTGATTCTCTTAGTGCTATTCATCTTATCATTCAGAGTTGCTCAATGATTTATCCTTATTATCCCACGGTTTCTCGTATTTCATCACTAATGTTGAGATTCATTGGTGCCACATATTCAGAGAAGCCAATCAAGTAGCGAATGCTCTGGCCAAAGATGAATAATTTGATGTAATTCCTTTGTTGTCCCTTTCCTTGATGGTTGACGCTGCTGCGATCAACTTTCCTAAGAGTTTTTAGGTTTAGTGTCTTTTGAGTTTTTTTTTTACCCTTTCACCAAATAATAAAATAGGTGTTTTTTCCTTCATTGTTTTGAATTGGTCTCATAAATTTTGACGGGTATTTTTTTCTTCTTGTCTCTCATGTATCTATCGTGACTTACACATATCTCTGCATATAACTTTTCATGGTCTTATCACATGTTCTATTTAATTGTTTCTATGGCTTCATCATCGTCGACTCACGATGAGCATGTTAGGAGTAATCAAACACTTAGTTTGTGAGCCATTTGATTGGTTACTTGTAATCCAAGGCATCTCACTTAGGAATGTAATCTCTATATAAAGGCTTAGCCTTTGTTAATGAAAGTAATAACTTTACCCTTACAAACCGTTGAAACCGTTACATTCATCTTCTTCCTCTTAACTCTCATCATCTTGATTCTCTTTCTTTCATCATTTTTCATGGCTGAATCTAGCAATTACTTACCACCAGCCATTCCTAAGTTTGATGTTTCTATGATCATTGGGCAATGCTCATGGAAAACATGCTACGATCGAAAGAATATTGGGGTGCAATTGAAGATGGTGTCACGGTGGCTCCTCCAAATGTGACGGCGGAGCAATTGAAAGCAGCAAATGATAGTAAGCTACGTGACTTGAAGGTCAAAAACTATCTTTTCCAAGCAATTGATCGTTCAATCTTGGAAACTATTCTTGACAGAGACACTGCAAAAGCAATTTGGGATTCCATGCGAAGCAAATATCAAGGTTCAACCAAGGTAAAGAGAGCTCAATTGCAAGCATTGCGCAAAGATTTTGAGGTTCTTGCAATGAAGGAAGGTGAATCTGTAGATGAGTACTTTGCAAGAACATTGGCGATTGCAAATCGCATGACTGCGTATGGAGAAAGAATGGAACAAGTGGTAATTGTTGAGAAAGTTTTGCGCTCTCTACTACCTAAGTTCAATTACGTATTGTGTTCTATTGAACAATCCACTAATGTTACTACTCTTGGAATTGATGCTTTGCAAAGCTCTTTGTTGGTTCAAGAACAATTATTAAAATCTCAATCTGAGAAGGAAGAAGAACAAGCACTGAAGGTTTCTAGTGTTGGCCGTGGTAATAGCAATCGTGGTAGAGGAAGAAATTCTTCACGTGGTAGAGGCAGAGGTAGAGTTAGCAAGGAAAATGTTGAGTGTTACAAATGTCACAAGATGGGACATTATCAGAGTGATTGTCCAAGCTGGGGAGAGAATGATGCGAATTATGCAGTTTTTGATCAACATGAAGAAATCTTGTTGATGACACAACATGATATTGAAACCAATGCAAGAGATGAGATATGGTTTCTTGATAGTGGCTGTTGGGTTTTTGAAATTGGCTACATTTTGCAAAAACAGGATCTAGTCAGATGTAGGGTCAGATGTGACAGCATTTGGAACAACATCCTGAAGCCAGAAAATGTGAGAAGTTTGTTACATGAGAATCACGTGTTTTATTTGTTGAATAAATCTTTTAAGCTCTTTGCTTGTTCCCCAAGACAAGGAAGTCAGCTTATTTCCTGATCATATCGCTTTTTGCATCGTACCTAAAGAGATGCCTATATTTTAGGGATTTATTGGATTTGCTTGAAGAATATGTTTGTACTGGATTTTCCCTATATCTAAGCTATTTGTGAAGCACAGAATTCATGATCAGCCCATGTTAATTCGTGGCTATTTAAAGGAAGACTCAGACCTATTTTATTTACCGAAACCGAAGCTTAAAAAATATATCAAAGATGTAGTCTTTTAGGGTTTCGTGTCTTGTAAGCCTTGTGCTTTATTTGTGAGCCACTCTTGTATCATCTTGATGCTAGAGTATGACTGTTTTTAGTTGAATTGTAATCTTTTTATTTACTCAAGAGCTTTTAAGCGAGAGTAAACTATTTGTGTCTAGGAGTGTGTCTCCACCATTTAATTGTAATCGTTTGTAAGCAACGCTGTCTGTGTTGTTTGAAGGAAGTGAGACGGGGCATCTCATATCTAGGAGTTCCTAGGTAGGATTGCATGAGATAGTGTCTAGGCGATAAGATAGAAACAGGAGGTTTTGGAGTCTTTGAACTAGAACTATAGTAGTGAATTCATTCCTGGATTGGTATCCCCCAGAATAGGAGAGGTTGCTCCGAACTGGGTTAACAACATATTGTGTTATTTTAATTTCTGTTTTTTTTTTGTTAAATTGTCCATTATGTTCTGCTGGGAACTGTGTTGAAGCAGATGCTGCCCCATCCGGTACCCCATCTAGACTGCGCCAGAATTTCAGTGGCTGTAGCAATCATATGATTGGAACTAAGGAATGGTTATATGATTTTGATGAAATTATTAGAGAGTGTGTGAAATTAGGTGATGATTCTAGAATGCAAATTAAAGGAAAAGGGAATTTGAAACTGTGTATTGGTGGCTTAACTCAAGTCATTACTGATGTGTACTATATCCCTGGCCTTAAGGATAACTTGCTAAGCATAAGACAATTGCAACAAAAGAATCTCACCATTGTGTTTAAGAAGGATCTCTGCAAAGTTTACCATGAGGAGAAAGGGTTAATCATGTCTACCAAAATGTCATCTAACATGATGTATGTCATTTTTGCTCCAGTCATTGTTCCTATGTGCTTCAAAACAGTGAAAATGGACAATAATGAGCTATGTCACTGTAGATATAGGCATCTCAGTTTCAAAGGGTTAAACACTCTTGTGAAAAAGGAAATGGTAAAAGGATTGCCTCATCTTCAAGACAAGGAAGACACATGTGTTAGTTGCTTGACTGGCAAGCAACACAGAGAAGCTATACCAAAATCATCAAACTGGAGAGCCACTAGACCACTTGTACTTGTTCATTCAGATATTTGTGGACTTATCACTCCTCAGTCTAATGGAGGAAACAAGTACTTCATCACCTTTACTGATGATTTTAGTAGAAAAATATGGATTTATCTACTTGCTAATAAGGCCTGTGCATTTGATGAATTTAAGAAATTTAAAGTCCTTGTTGAGAAGGAGTCAAATGCTCAAATTATGTGTCTAAGAACAGATAGGGGTGGAGAATTTACCTATAATGCATTCAATGAATACTACAGTGCTCATGAAATTAAGAGACGACTTACTACTGCTTACACTCCACAGCAGAATGGAGTTTCAGAAAGGAAAAATAGAACTTTGTTGAACATGGTAAGGAGTATGCTAGAGGGAAGAAATGTTCCAAAAAACTTTCTGGCTTGAGGCACTTAAATGGGCCACATATGTCCTCAATAGAAGTCCAACTCTATCTGTCAAAGACATGACTCCTGAAGAAGCTTGGAGTGGAAGTAAGCCTGTAGTTCAACACTTTAGAGTGTTTGGTTGTTTATCATTTGTTCATATTCCAGATAGTTAAAGGAAAAATCTTGATAGCAAGAGCATCAGGTGTATACTTCTTGGTTTAAGTGAAGAATCCAAAGGCTACAAGTTATATGATCCTGTCAGCAAAAGGATCATAGTAAGCAGGGATGTGATATTTGATGAATCTAAAGGATGGAATGATGATCAAAAACAGACTGCCAAATCCAATAATGATGAAGGAACAAGTCTAATCACTGATGACACTGAAATATATATCAATGAACCTGGAGACTTTCCATTCAATGAACACATCACTGGTCAACAAGTAAATGAGGGCAACACTGATAGTGAGCAACATGTTGAGGAAAGTGGCAGTGAAATGGATGAGGAAAGCACTGATGGTGATGAATTACCACCAAGAGTGGTGAGAAAACCAGGATATCTAAGTGATTTTGTCTCAGGTGAAGAAATAGATGAATCTCTTATGCAAAATCTAGCAATGTCTGGTACTAGTGATGATCCTGTCACATATGATGAAGCAGTGAAATGTGACACATGGAAACAAGCTATGGATCAAGAGATAGATGCCATAGAGAGGAATGACACATGGGAATTGGTCACATTACCACAAGGAGCTAAGAAGATTGGTGTAAAATGGATTTACAAAACAAAATACAATGAGAAAGGAGAAATTGAAAAGTACAAAGGAAGGTTAGTTGCAAAGGGTTACTCTCAACAGTATGGCATAGATTACCAATGAAGTATTTGCACCTGTAGCTAGATGGGATACTATTAGACTTGTACTATCTCTTGCAGCAAGTCAAAATTGGTATGTGCACCAGTTAGATGTGAAAAGTGCCTTCTTACATGGGGAACTAACCGAGAATGTCTATGTAGCACAACCACTTGGCTATCAAAAAGGAGGTAGTGACAAGGTATACAAACTGAAGAAAGCATTGTATGGACTTAAGCAAGCTCCAAGAGCTTGGTACAGTAAGATTGAATCTTACTTTACTCATGAAAATTTTGAAAAATGCCCTCATGAACACACATTATTTGTAAAGCATTTCAAAGATAAAATGCTCATTGTCAGTCTATATGTTGATGATCTTATTTACACAGGGAATGATATAGACATGTTTGAAAACTTTAAACATTCAATGCAAAAAAGGTTTGCCATGACTGACTTAGGAAAAATGAGATACTTTCTTGGTGTTGAAGTAATGCAGGGTGACTATGGCATAATGATAAGTCAGCAGAAATATGCAAAGGAGATACTTACAAGGTTTGGTATGGAAACCTGTAATATGGTTGACAGTCCAATTGTACCAGGCAATAAACTAACAAAGGATGAAAATGGAAAGCTTGTTGATGCTACCTGATGCAAACAGATAGTGGGTTGCTTAATGTATATGCTTGCTACCAGACCAGATTTAGCATTTTCTGTATGCTTGATTGCAAGGTACATGGAGAAACCAACAAAGATTCATCTAGCTGCAGCCAAAAGAATTCTAAGGTATCTCAAAGGAAGCCTGAGCCTAGGGATTCTATACAAAAAAGGAGTGAAACAAAGCCTTATTGGTTGGACTGATTCTGACTATGCTGGTGATAGTGATGATAGAAAAAGCACCTCTGGTTTTGTGTTCAAAGTACAAAACAAAATACAATGAGAAAGGAGAAATTGAAAAGTACAAAGCAAGGTTAGTTGCAAAGGGTTACTCTCAACAATATGTCATAGATTACAATGAAGTATTTGCACCTGTAGCTAGATGGGATAATATTAGACTTGTACTATCTCTTGCAGCAAGTCAAAATTGGTATGTGCACCAGTTAGATGTGAAAAGTGCCTTCTTACATGGGGAACTAACTGAGAATGTCTATGTAGCACAACCACTTGGCTATCAAAACGGAGGTAGTGACAAAGTATACAAACTGAAGAAAGCATTGTATGGACTTAAGCAAGCTCCAAGAGCTTGGTACAGTAAGATTGAATCTTACTTTACTCATGAAAATTTTGAAAAATGCCCTCATGAACACACATTATTTGTAAAGCATTTCAAAGATAAAATGCTCATTGTCAGTCTATATGTTGATGATCTTATTTACACAGGGAATGATGTAGACATGTTTGAAAACTTTAAGCATTCAATGCAAAAAAGGTTTGCCATGACTGACTTAGGAAAAATGAGATACTTTCTTGGTGTTGAAGTAATGCAGGGTGACTATGGCATAATGATAAGTCAACAAAAATATGCAAAGGAGATACTTACAAGGTTTGGTATGGAAACCTGTAATATGGTTGGCAGTCCAATTGTACCAGGCAATAAACTAACAAAGGATGAAAATGGAAAGCTTGTTGATGCTACCAGATGCAAACAGATAGTGGGTTGCTTAATGTATATGCTTGCCACCAGACTAGATTTAGCATTTTCTGTATGGTTGATTGCAAGGTACATGGAGAAACCAACAGAGATTCATCTAGCTGCAGCCAAAAGAATTCTAAGGTATCTCAAAGGAAGCCTGAGCCTAGGGATTCTATACAAAAAAGGAGTGAAACAAAGCCTTATTGGTTGGACTGATTCTAACTATGCTGGTGATAGTGATGATAGAAAAAGCACCTCTGGTTTTGTGTTCAAATTTGGTTCAAGTGCTATCTCATGGTCATCTAAAAAACAACCTATAGTAACTATCTCTATTACTGAGGCTGAATTTGTTGCTGCAGCATCATGTGCTTGTCAAGAAATGTGGCTTAAGAAGGTGTTGAGTCAATTGAAACAAGATCAAGAACAATGCACCGTTATCTACTGTGATAACAGTTCTTCCATCAAGCTCTCCAAAAATCCAGTAATGTATGGGAGATGTAAGCATATTGATGTAAGGTACTACTTCCTTAGAGACCTTGTCAAAGATCAAGTGCTAGAACTGAAGCATTGCAGTACAAATGATCAAATAGCTGATATAATGACCAAGGCATTAAAGCTGGATACATTCTGCAGGTTCAGACAAGATCTTGGAATATATGATTCAATGAAATTGAACTCTTGAAATTGTTTCTTGTACTTTGTTCAGTTTAAAATTCTTGTAGAAAGTGTTGTGATTAAGAGAGGATATGTTAGGAGTAATCAAACACTTAGTTTGTGAGCCATTGGATTGGTTACTTGTAATCCAAGGCATCTCACTTAGGAATGTAATCTCTATATAAGGCTTAGCCTTTGTTAATGAAAGTAATAACACTCACTTTACCCTTACAGAGCAACATGGTACCTTTGCAAACTATGAAGCACGAATACTGACACGGACACTAGACACGACAAAGATACTAACACGTCGACACCGATAATAATTTTAAAAAAATGACATAATTTAATGTAATCATAAGTGTCGGTGTCCGACACCGACACTAACACGTGTCCCACACGGACATGCCGAATCTAAAAAGTATTCGTGCTTCATATGTTGCAAGTCTCTTGTCGATTGATTTTGGTTAATTTGTTAATCCTTCTAAAATATCTATGTAATGTATTGATATTGTATATTTACTCTCAAATATTATGAACAGGAATATTTTACCTCACGACCAATTTGATTAACTCTTCTCATTTTTAGCTTGAAGCTTTTTTTTTTTTTTTTAATTTGTTATCTGGCCTTAGGACCGACTAATTTGAGGGGACCAATTTCACCGCCCACTTGTGGGGGCCTATTTAAAGTCAGAGTTTTTGCTCTGTATGACTAGCCCACTAAAATTGACACCAAAGGGAATCGAACTTGAGACCTTGAGAGGAGCATACTTCAAGGACCCAAACCAATACTATTATACCAAACTCAAGTGCGTTTTAAGTTGAAGCTTATTTTACTTAAAAAAAAAGAAGACAAAAAGGTGTTTCTTTTCATTTCAAAATTGAGTACTATTGAAAATTTTCTTAGGCTTAAAAATTGTCAAAAGAAATGAAAATAAATAAAGGATCAAATGATTTACTTTTTGACAAATGGATTAAATAATTTTTAAAAATAAAAATAGCCTAATTATTTGGTCACTTAACTAATTAGATTTTGGGTCACATGCTACAAAAATGTGGTTTATGGCTTATTTCCCTTATGCAAGTGACCATTTTTATATATTTCAGAAGGGAAATGGCAATTCGTTGTTTCATGAGAAAATGGGAAACCTGTCGTATGGCATCAATTTTCCTCAAACACTTCACGTCAAATACAACGATAATCAGAGACAACATTTCATCTGCATTGTCTTTGGGACACGGGTGTGATGGTTTTAGAGAATACCACGATGGAAGACCAAGGGGTCCTCTTTGGAGAGGAAAGAAACTCGTTGGTAAAGAAGCTCTCTATGTGATTTCTGAGTTGAAAAGGTTTAAAGATGATGAAGATAAGCTTCCCAAGTTCATTAAAACTCATGTCTTGCGGTTATTGGAGATGGATTTGATTGCTGTTCTTACTGAACTTGAGCGTCAACAGGAAGTTTCTCTTGCCCTCATAGTATTTTCTTACTCCCTTTCTTCAAATTTGTGTACCCTTTTAGTCTTATATTAGTTTCCTGTAACCTGTTTGTTATAATGCTTGTGAGAAACTGTTTGGTAATTGTTATGATGATGATGATTCGATATTAGTTTTGTTATAATGCTTCTGAGAAACTGTTTGGTAATTTTTATGGAGGTATAAGTTGATATCTATGCTTAACAGTCCTATAAGCTTCATTAGTGGTGATTACATTATATGTTCACTTTCTTCTAAAATTACCTTGACCATAACAGTTCACAAGCTGTAATTCCCATTTGTGAATACTCAATTGGAGCCAAGAGATTTTAATTCATACAGTTAAGATAACTACTCAAAAAATAACTATAGAGAAAATGCTTTGGCAATTGCAACAATACATTTTCTACAAGTCCTCAAGCAACGAGATTTGTGCGTGTGCGTGTGTGTGACAAGCTTGAGTTAATGTTAGAAAATATATCGCCCAATGATTTTGTTAATATTTTTAAGTACTGTGCGCAATCTCCTGATCCACTGGTATGCTAATTGAGATGTTAAGTTGAATACTAGATATGAAGCCCCAATAATTCAAAAATGACGAAGTATCGTGTCCGATACGTACCCGATACCGATACTCGTCTAATACGTCTCGATACTCATATCAGAGAAGTATCGGGCAATTAATATTATTTTTTTAAAACAAAAATTACTGATACTTGTCGGGTACTTCTCCGATACGCGTAAGTATTGGACCATTAATGTTATTTGATGATAGAAATGGAGGAGATGAAACTGATACAATCTGTGTTTCCTCTTAAAAAGTGAATGTTAGAGTATGATGTTCTTTATGGACTGCCAACAATGTCTTTTTTGGGTGGTACTGATGATGTTTTTTTTGTTGGATAGTACTAGTTATGTCATTTTTGGGTAGTATTTAACTTAAGATATGTAATTGTCACTTGTTTGCTCAGTTTGAGTAATTTGAATGTTAATTTATATCATTATCGATATTTGTTATGTTTATATATTGTGCATTTGCATATTTAATTTTAAATTTAAAATAACGTATCGCGGCCGTATTGTATCGGGCATTTTGAAAATTTTCCTGTATCGGTATCGTATTTGCATAGTTGAGAATATAGTTTCTTTTCCTTCCTTTCTTTTAGCTTTCTTAATCAAGAGAGGGGAAGGGTTGAGAGAATGTTACATTGAATAGTTCCATTACATTTTCAGGGAAATTATATCTTGAAGAAAAAAACTAATAGATTTTTCTGAAAACACAATTGCATATTGCTATTTTTGTGGTAGCTTTCAATTGCATGTAAGTGATGTTTATGAGGCAGTGAATAGTGAATCGCCTTTACCTTAGCTGCAAGAATTTTACTTTAGTCTTGTCTTCTTGTTGCCTTTGTTCAGGCCTTCAGTATCATGGATTTTCTTGGAGAAAGTCGGTGTTTCTATCCAGTTCTTCCACTGTACAATAGTATTTTAAGTTCCTGCGCAAAAAATCAGAATTTAATTCAAGCAAGAAAATGTTTGGACTTGATGGAAAAGAAGATGATGGGAAAGAGTGAAGTTACATATACTGCACTTCTCAAGGTGTGCATATAAAAAGTACTATTATTTTTCAAGAAAAATTATCGCTGTTTGAGATAAGTATAGTTTATACCTTGATGTTGTAATGTTTGAAAGATTACAGTCTTCATGGTTTTCATTTTCTTTTTGTTCCCATTTCCTGTTGCAGTTTTAATTACAAAAACTACAAAATACCAAAACAGTGAAAACAAATTGTTTTCTGAGCTACACTTTAAAAACAAGAAAGAGTTTTCTAAAACCAATGGGTCCTTGTTAAGTATGAAAGAACTTTCATGTTTATGAAATTATGAATATGTGATTCAATGTGTAATTACGAATCACTTGGTCTGGACTTTTTGATGCTTGTTCTGATGGGTGCAGTTTTAAAATATGTTATTTGATTATATCTTAAAGCCAACTTTCATTACCATAACATTTATTAAATAAAATGATTATCTATTCATAGGATGGGAAAACACCACTGTGGTATATTCTTTGACTGGAGTTTCCATCAGTTTTTTGTATTTTTCTCCTTAGTCTTAAACAGAGAGAAAGAAGGAAGTCCAGTAAATTGAATCTTGTTGGTTTGTTATCATTGCTATCTCATTTGTTTTCTTTTTTCAACAATCCATTTGTCCACTAATAGTGGATTTGAGACAAATGGAATCAGAAAATGAAACTATGTATTGCCAACTTTTATGACTCCAATGGTCTGGAATCAAATAGCACCAGAACATGATTAATTTATTGCATTAGCTATTTTGTGATAATGTGTTTCTATGTTTGAATGCGATGTCTTATTTTATATGCTTTTTATGTGGCTACTATCATTTGTCTTACCCTGTTTCTCAGCTTGCAGTTTTGCACAAAAACTTGCCAGCAGTCCATATAATTTGGCAGGAGTATATTAAAGTTTACAGTATGAGTGTCATTTCTCTGCGTAAATTCATCTGGTCATTTACAAGGTTAGGAGATCTACAATGTGCGTATAGAACACTACAGCAAATGGTGTCATTAGCCATGAGGGAAAACATTTCCATTGGTAGGACAGTTTATGGGAAGTTGTATTCTACTAGATTGGACATTCCTGTTCCTTCAAATGACGGGCTAGGCTCAACCATATTGGACCTGAGGAATAGCAAACAACATGACTCTTGTATACTCGCTCCTCCTATGTATTTACCAGACACTAAATGTGCTGAAACAAATGGGCTGAATGGACAAAAACACTCACTGCTTATGAAGGTTCTTAGGTGGTCTTTTAATGATATAATACATGGGTGTGCAAAAGAAAAAAATTATATGCTTGCATGGAAGCTTATATTACAGGTAGACATTTGAGTAAGCTGTTAAATGTTATTTGTTATACTCTTATGTTATACTAGATCTGCAGAATTGATAATTTCCGCTTCCAAATTTTGTAATCATGAGAAGTTTCTCTACATCTACACTGCCATATTATATCACATCTCAAATGTTCAGAAGTCGGACCTCTTAAGATTTTCATTATTGAAAGCTTATATCTGTTGATTCTAAATGATATATAAATATCAATGAAGCTGTCTTATTATATTCTCCTTTCTTAATTTGTTTTCAGCATAAGTGTAATTCATGCATTTATTAAAATATTAATAGTAATATACAATAACATTAAATTACTGTCATCTAACATATTGAAGGCCCCTTCTCTGTTCAGATGCAAAATCTTGGTTTGCAGCCGTCCAGCCATACATATGATGGAATTATTAGCGCAATTGTTTCTCAAAGAAGTTTTGGGGATGCCATGAGAATGGTGAGTTCTATTACAATGTTTTGTTAACTTGGTTTTGCTATAACATAATATAGGTTGACGCAGAACTTTATGACCTTGCATCTGTTTTCCCCTTTTTATAATATAATATATTTTGTGGACTAATACTCTTTTCATATGATTTGTAGTTAAAAAAAATGCAACAGGAGAATTTGAAGCTATACGATTCAACTCTAGCTACACTTTCAGTTACTTTCAGCAGAGAACTACAGTTAGATTTAGCAGAGTCTTTGCTGAATCAAATTTCTGAATGCTTGTATCCACATCCTTATAATGCTTTGCTGGCTTCATGTGATGCACTGGTAAGCTGATAGGTCCCAGCTCAAAGGAGAGAATATTCTAACTGATCAGCATCTTATTCACCAAAGATCTAATGGACCCCAGGAATGGATTGTGTATTCTAGAAGGGGCAAAAAGGGCAAATGATTGATAAAACAGTTAGACTGATGGTGACGTGTGAAGAGAGAGGAATGATTGGCAAATCATTTTCCTAGATATAATGAGCCAGCCAGCAGCAGAGGAATCATCTTTGAATTGTATTTTTCATTGATAGAGATAGGAAGTACAATCTTCCTAGAGGAGCTTAGCTCTTGGCAGATTTAGAGATTATTCTTTCTCTTTTCTGTACTGGTTACTCTATTTTGCTCATTAATAAAATTCTCTCTTCATTATATTCATTTATATTGTTCTGTTTTTCTGATACATACTTAAGGTACGTATCATAAGCTCAATTACGAAGCTTCAAAACAAAATTCTGCCTTTTATCATTTTTGCAAGACTAACATCGATTTACCTAAAGAATCAAAATAGCTAAATTTGACGTGTCATGTTGAGAGAGGAGCATAGAGAAACCCTTAAATATGTGATCTGTATACTTATTATATTACTGAATAATCCGGTAGTACAAGGTGAAGTATAATAGAATAGCAATTAATTTACATAATAAGGAAACTCAAATTATTGTATTTCCTATACATATTTCTATATATATTTCTACAATAAATTTTTGCACTTGGATAATTTCTAGCGGGTTTAATAAATTAGGACCCGTGAAACAAATGGATATTGTTGGGGATAGCATGTATCATGGAAAAGATGATGGAAACTCAGGTTTGGTGAGTTAGGCATAGAGATAAGACCTGTAGATTCTGTAGTAAGTTGAGTAGACCAGATGGAGGGTAGTCAAACCACTTGAGACAGAGGAAGACCTAGAAAAACTATAAGAGAAACTATTAAGAAAGATTTAGAGATTAATGAGTTGGATGGGGATATGATATATGACAGAACATTATGGCATCGTTTGATCCATGTAGCTGACCCCACTCAGTGAGATAAGGCTTGGGTGTTGTTGTATGTTGTTGGTTACTGTTTGTTTGGCTTGGATTTGTTGTAATGACATGCTAAGTTGCCATTCATTTCATCAATACGCTGCATGGGAAAGCGCCAATTAGGTTGAGAAACTGAATTTAAAAGTGAACTATCTCTGCCAAATTCCTCTTCTATTGCCAAAGGTTTTTTACTCTTGTATTTCTGCGCTTATAATGGCTTACATTTTATTTATCTAATCAAAATTTGCAGAATCAACCTGACCGTGCTTTGCGAGTTGAAATTCTGGCACCTACTGTGGACAGATGTTATGACAGAAGCTATAGCACTTGTCGTATGTAACCAGTCGTAATGGCAAGACAGATGCTATAGCGTATGTCCACATTAGCGATAAATGAACAATTAAAAACAACAGACAGTAAATGTAAATAACACAGAATATTGTTGACCCAGTTCGGCGTAAACAACGACCTACTCTGGGGGCTACCAAGCCAGGAAGGAATCCACTATAATAGATCTAGATCAAAGCCCTCAGCAAACTTCACAAGTTTACGACTTATCTCCTAGACTCTACCCGTGCTAACTCAACCTAGGAACTCCTAAGTTTGAGACCACGTCTCACTTCCTTTCAATCACACACCTTGTGATTATAATAACGATACAAACAGAATGGTTTCACTCACCAAGAAAACAAACCTTCTCCGTACTTAAAAGCTTAGGAGAGATTACACAAATTACAACTCAAACACAGTCCTAAACTTGCATCAAGGAGACACAAGAAAGGCTCACAATTAACAAGACTCAAACCCTAAAATTCTACTCTTCAAATGACGGCTTCAGTAGTCTTTAGGCTTTTTGTCTTCACATATATATATGATCTGAGTTAGCATGGGCTAGGTCTTCATCTTGGGCTTTAATCTTCAGCTGTCCTTTTGCAAAGTCCAGCACACATGAAATGGAAAGAATCACTTGTTTCCATAAATGGCGTAGCATATTATGGAAATATAACCTGGTGCAGCCGCCTTATAAAACCTCAATGAAAACGTGCGTCTTGATATAGAAGGAAAGGCGAAAATATTGCTTAGGCGAATCTTCAAGGATATGGCGCATAAATACAGCGAGAATTACCGTCACGACATATGCTGTACCCACATGCTACGGCATCTGGTCCAACATCTTGCTAGAACTTGTTTTTGCAAAATGAGGCCAACATACAAAACACCAACACGAGTGTTAGCAAAGATGAGGAAAATAAAACTTTTACCTGATATGAGAACATACGAGCTTCTGTTTTCATTATTTGGTATTGTTAATGCCCCGTATGAAGACAGTAATATGCTGTCACAGGAGGATGCTGCTAAAAGAATAAATGCTATAGAAAGGGATATGGCAAATAATGGCTTTCAGCATAGTCATCTTTCATTGAAAAATATAGTAAGTTCTGTAACATTTCCAGTTTGTGCATAATTTAAGGATGATGCCATGTTATGTGCAATTCCTTCAACTAGAATCGTTGAAGAACCTAAATATGTGCTTGAAATGAGGGTATTCGATTGAATAATCATTGTGATGTCCTGGGATTCAAATGATTTGAAAATGGTTTTACCAGAGTGTGGATTTGTTAGACCACTCTTTGTTCTACAACCGTTTATTTATTTTGAGAGCCCAGTCTTTCCTCCAAACCGACAATTAACAAACAAACTCCCCTCCTCTACAGTCCAGATTCTATATATTTTATTCTGACTAACAAATTCTAACAAATAAAAGGCCTAGTTTACTTAACCTGGCCCACATAGGTGTTGGGCCCGTCGATTTTTCATCTTTACACTACACATACACACGCATTTGTGCAAAAGCATACTAATGAAAGGGCAGCTAAAATGCTAATATATAATGTTTCAGTGGTTGCAAAGCTCACTTGGCTGGTTCTTTTCAGTTGAAATCCCTTGGAGAAGAAGGGATGATAAGAGAGTTGGTCCAATATTTACATGTGGTGGAGAATCTTTTCATATATAGGAACCCTTCATTAGGAACTGATATGTACAACATAGTGTTACATTACCTTGTTGAAGCCCAAGAAGTAAGTAACTCGTACATCATTACTTCTCTATTTTGACATCATTACTTCTCTATTATGCATGTCTGTCTGGAATATGATATTTTGTGCCAAATATGCAGAGCCACATGGCAATTGAAATTTTCAAGAAGATGAAGTTGTGTGGCTGCCACCCTGATTCCACTACATACAACATAATGATAGACTGTTGTAGCATCATCAGAAGTTATAGATCTGCTTCTTTGTTGATTTCAATGATGATACGGGAAGGGTTTTGTCCAGTGGCTTGCACATATACTGCTCTCATTAAGGTTCTTCCTGTTTAACCTCTATAGTACACTCAGTTATTATCCTTTTGCCAAAGCTTTTGCAGTTTCCTTGATTTATATGAAGAGAGTCAATTGTGCAGATTTTAGATTTTATAGTAACTCTTGAACTTCTTAATCCCCTTCCATGAATATAGTAGCCTACCTGAAGTAACAAATACATGCATTTAAATTTCATAGTTCTACCCGTATATTATTTTCATATTATTTACTCAATTTGTGAAGAATTAGTGGATTTATTAAATAAAATATGATGACATGTTCTCTCGTTAACATCGTCATACTCGGCATCAGATATTTCAAACATTTTATCTTGCAACTCCAGACATAACTGAAATTCTGGCACCTACTGAGGACAGATGTTAAGACAGAAGCTATAGCAATTGTCGTACGTAACCAGTTTTAATGCTAAGACAAATGCTCTAGCGTATGTCCACAGTAGATTATAATCAACAAGTAAAAACAACAGACAATGAAGTAAATAACACAGAGAATTGTTAACCCAGTTCGGCGTTCACAACGACCTACTCTGGGGGCTACCAAGCCAAGAAGGAATCCACTATAATAGATCTAGTTCTAAGCCCACAGCAAACATACAAGTTTACGACTTATCACCTAGACTCTACCCGTGCTAACTCAACCTAGGAACTCCTAAGTTTGAGACCCCGTCTCACTTCCTTTCTATCACGAACCTCGTGATTATGACTAGCTGTTCCAGACATATGACTGGAGTAGAAAAAATCCTAATGGACTTAAAGTCTTATTCAACTAGCTCTGTGACATTTGGTGATGGAGTAAAAGGTGAGATCAGAGGTATAGGAAGCCTAACCAATAGTGGTTTGCCAAGGCTTGATAATGTGCTTCTTGTGAAAGGATTGACTGCTAATCTAATCAGTATCAGTCAATTATGTGATCAAGGTATGAAAGTGAATTTCACCGAGTCTGGGTGTTTGATTACAAATGAGAAGGGTGATGTGTTGATGAGAGGTGTAAGGTCCAAAGATAATTGTTACTTGTGGGTTCCTATAGAAACATCTCGTTCATTGTTCAACAATATGAATTTATAGCAGTTATCGCTATGTGTGCGTGCAACCACTTTTGGCTTTTTATATTCTTTGCACGTTGATCAAGAAAGAGAGATTATAACTCAACATTTTTTTTTCTTTTCGCCTTGGTTAGGTTCTTTTGGGATGGTTTGTTTTGGTTCTTATGTTTTCTTCTCTCCTTTGATTTGTGGGCTATGTCCTGGATTTACTATGCACCTATGTGCACTCTACTATTGTGTGATCGTTTGGTGCTGCTTGTTGATCTTGTCAAATTTGATGGCTAAAAAGGGGGAGTATTGTAATGTGCGTAATAATATAATTTTTTGTTCTTTGACTGTGTGCTGCATGTGGTGGAAGATGTGTCTACATCTGGATCTACATCTGATGTGTGTATGTGTTGATGAATATCCTATGATGTGATGGTCAGTAGTAGGTAGTTTGTGTGTGTTACTGGTATGCATGATCTGATGTATGGTGTGTAGAGATAATGTTTGCAGATGTATGTTGTGTTGAGGGGGAGTAACACTTATTTGCTATGCATGACGTAAGGGGGAGTAATCCTAATTTTTGTTGTATGTGTGATATGCACATGTTCAGGGGGAGTGAAGGTATCTGATGATTCCCTGACATGTATGTATTCAGGGGGAGTAAAATTTGTGATGATATCCTGATGTGTATTGATTGAGGGGGAGCAATTTACATTTTATCCCAGATGCTCTGCTGAATGCTGCCCCATCCAGGCTACCATCCAGTTTTTTCTGATTATGAGTATGTTTGTGTGCTATATAGCTGGGAATTTATTTTTCTCAGTTGATTAGGAATTTATTTTTCCTATGTATCCCAGGTGATGGGCTATGTTTTCCTGGTATGTTTGAGGGGGGAAAATTGATACATGTGAAGTATGTGATGAGGTGGTTGATGTTGCCCCATTCTGGATACCATCCAGAATGTCTAAATGGAGAATTTATTTTTCTCTATTTTACTGGAATTTCTGTTAGTCTTCTGATATGAAGTGTGTTCTTTTTGAAGACTTATTTTGTGAGAAACTTACTGTTCTCCAAGAATGTGAATCCACTTAGAGAGTTTATTTCTCTCTGATGTTGTGCCCTATGAGACTAAATGTGTTTATTCCGCTGGTGCTAATCTCTGATGTTTCTCATATGATTTAACTCACCTGAAGTGAAGATGTTATAATCTTGGGTTCTATTATCCTTTTTAGTTGTGTGTGTATGTTGACTTAAAGGAAGATTTGAACTGCATCTCTCCATAACTGGTTTGATATTGTTTTAGCCAAAATTTGCCAAAGGGGGAGATTGTTGGGTTTTTGAAATTGGCTACATTTTGTAAAAACAAGATCAAGTCAGATGAGGGACAAGATGGGGTTACCTTTGGTACAACATCCTGATGCTAGAATATGTGGAAAGGTTGTTACACAATATTAGTGCGCCTATTTTGTGAAGTAAATCCATTAAGCATTTTACTTGTTCCCCAAGACAAGTAACTAAGCTTATTTTCTGAGCATATCTTCTTTATGCATCACCCCTAAATATATTCCTTTATTTTAGGGTTTTGTTGGATTTATTTAAAACATATATTTTGCTATCGGATATGTTACAATTTTATATTATTTGTGAAGCCTAAATACAAGGAACTACCGTGGCTATTCAGGGCTATATATATGGAAGACCTAAAACCTATTTTAGGAACTGAAACTCTTGTAAAGTTTAAAAAAAAACGTGTGTCTAGGGTTTTAGCGTGTCTATTGTCTATTTGTGAGCCTATCTAGTATCACCTTGATACTTGCTTAGGACCTTGTTCTTGAGTTGTATGTGTTTTAATCTACTCCTAAGCTTTGAAGTACGGAGTTAGATATTTGTTTTGAAGTGTTCTTCGCCAAATTGTTCTTAAGTTTTGAGCAATCACACTGGGCGTGTGGTTAAGAGGAGAAGGGACGGGGTCTCTGATCTAGGTGGGCCTAGGTTGAAGATAGCACGGGTAGTGACTAGGTGACGAAGTGTAAACGGGTCGTTTGCTGATAGCTTCTAACTAGTATTACCATAGTGGATTCTCTCCTGGATTGGTATCCCCCAGAGTAGGTCGTGTTATACGCCGAACTGGGTTAACAAACACTGCGTTCCTTTTATTTAGGCTTCACAAATAATATAAAATTGTAACATATCCGATAGCAAAATATATGTTTTAAATAAATCCAACAAAACCCTAAAATAAAGGAATATATTTAGGGGTGATGCATAAAGAAGATATGCTCAGAAAATAAGCTTAGTTACTTGTCTTGGGGAACAAGTAAAATGCTTAATGGATTTACTTCACAAAATAGGCGCACTAATATTGTGTAACAACCTTTCCACATATTCTGGCATCAGGATGTTGTACCAAAGGTAACCCCATCTTGTCCCTCATCTGACTTGATCTTGTTTTTACAAAATGTAGCCAATTTCAAAAACCCAACAAGTACTACAAATAGTGCGGTTTCACTAACCAAACAAACAAACAATCTCCGTGCTTAAAAGCTTGGGAGAAGTTACACGAAATACAAACCAAACAGGCCTAAGCTTGTGTTATAGAATCCACAAGAAAAGCTTACAATAAACAAGACTCAAACCCTAAAACTATATTCTTCAAATACGGCTTCAGTAACCATTTAGGTTTTAGTCTTCACATATTTATATGACCTGAGTTAGCATGGGCTAGGTCTTCATCTTGGGCTTTAATCTTCAGCTGTCCTTTTGCAAAGTCCAGCACACATGTTTCCATAAATGGCGTAGCATCTTCTGGAAAGTATTTCTTGGTGCAGCCGCCTTATAATCCCTTGTTTAAAACGTGCATCTTGATAAGCAAGTAAGGCGAAAATATTGCTTCAGAGAATCTTCAAAGATATGGCGCGCAATATAGAACATTAATTACCGGCATGACAGATGTTGTACCCACATGCTACGACATCTGGTCCAACATCTTGCTTGAACTTGTTTTTGCAAAATGAGGCCAACATACAAAACACCAACAATCTCCCCCTTTGGCAAATTTTGGCTAAAACAAACTAAGACCAGTTCTGGAGAGATGCAGTACATACCTTCCTTCAAGTCAACGCAAACACACAGCTAAGAAAGAAGATAATACATCGTCACATTATTTTCAAAAGAGATCTTCAAGTGAGAAATAATGAACAAGCAGCATCAGAGGCATGCAACAGCGGAAATACACAACTTAGCCTCATAAGGATACAATATAGGAGAGAAATAACCTCTCACACATAAGCGCCATACAGTTTAACCAGGAAAAATAAATTCCCACAGATATGAATCACCATAGGAAAAATAAATTCCTACACAACTGAGAAAAATAAATTCTCAGGTATCAAGTACAAGTGGATTCCTTTGAAACAGACAAGATGCCTTAGCATTTGGAATGGCATCTGTCACACACAACATGCATCACAACAGAAATAGATTACTCCCCCTGAGTTCACGCATATATCACAGTAGAGACTACTCCCCCTCAACAGAACATACATACATATACAGATATATCATACTTTCATACTTGCTCCCCCTCAATCATAGCACACACAAAGACAGACAGATGTTGTAGCATATGTCACAGCATTATCACGAATAGAACAGAACAGATACTTACTACTACTCCCCCTTTTTAGCCATAATTTTGACAAACATAATACTTCATGCATAGATCAAGAAAATAGAAGTAGCAACATGTCAGAGGTGCATTATTACAGACCATCAGAGTAGCAGCACATACAAGTGCACAAAACATCCTGGGCATAGCCCTCAAAGTACAGACAGAGAAGCAGAAAAACAATAATAGCAGAAAAAACACAGGAGCAGCAACATCAGTCAGAGAGGCTTTCATCAGAGCCCTCTATCACAGGTTCACCACCATCATCAACAGCATTAATTCCAGCACCAGCTTCTTCAAGCTCCAGGGCCTGGATAACAGCTTCCAGCTTCAACTTCTGGTCCTCTAACCCTTTGCAGGTAGCTTTCAGCTCTGCAATCATATCCTTCCTAGTCAGTGCAGCAGAAGACCTCTGGACAGATGATGTAGCAATGTCTGGAGCATGTGTCCCTTCAAACAGCTTGCTGTGCAGAATCAAGGGAGCTTTCCTCTTCATTGGGAAATCAGAACTCCTCAGAATGCCAGGTTGTTGACTCAGAATAATACCACATAGCAAGGATGGAAAAGCAATGGGCTTTTTGATAGCCATACTGTCAGCATGCTTCAAGGTTTGATTAAAAATATAGGAACCATAATCATATTTCACCTTGGACCCAATGGTATAGATCAAACGTGCCAAATCAGTGGAAATATCAGAGGTGTGCACAGTGGGCACCCAATTGACAGTGCCAATCTTGTTCAAGCATGCAAACTTCACAGAAAGTTTGCTGGAAGACACTTTCTTGCCCTTGGGCCATTGCTTCACAAGGCCATTTGTAATTGCCTTGGCCAAGTCACCATCAGTCAACTCCACCTCAGGGGTTCTAGCATCATCCCTTCCCAGAAATTCATTAATAATGGAAGGAGAAAAATTCACCAGCAGACCACGCACAAACACCTTATGATATTCAGGAATTTGGGGGTTATCACAGTCCTCAGGAACGTTTACAATGAACTCTCTGACCAGCTGTTCATAACACTCTCCCAGTCCCCACACAGTCTTTATCAAACCAGCTTCTTCAATCAAGCTCACAATATCAGAACACTCAAGAGCTTCTTTCCCAAGTTCTCTCTCTAAGGCAACCCTTCTCTGAACAACATACTTCCATTTCCCCACACAACTAGCAAGATGAAAAGAGATATTATCAATAGGGACCTCAGGAACATTAGCAGGAACCTTCCTACCACCTACACTTTTTCTGCCAACAGAAGCGCCACCAGATGCTTCACCTTTGGTCACAGACTTTTCAACTTCGTAATCAGAATCATTATCAACAGCTTTCCTCTTTAATTGTTTCTTCTGGACAACAGGTGTTTCAAATTTACTCCTAGGTCTAGGAGGTCCATACATAGGTTTCTTAGCAGGTTTCTTGACAGATTCCACAACAGGGGACTTGGAGACAGATGGTATAGCTTTACCAGCATTGCTCCTTAGCCTTTTAGATACACCAGCACCAAAAGTTTTCACCAGAGGAGGAGACATAGATCTCTCTTCATCAACATCAATCACCTTATTCACATCAGACTCAGCTTCTTCAGTTGAACCACTCTCTTCTGCTGAGGACTCAGTAGACGGGTCTTTTTGCTCACTAACAGACTTCTCTTTATCACCAGATCCAGCAACACCTTCACCATCCTCATCACTTCTTGTTTCTTCACTCTTGTCAGACTTAGATGTTTGAACATCTTTGTTAACCTCACTATCCTGATCACTTTTCTTACCATCAGTACCTGTTTCATCAGACTTACCACTACCAGAACCAGTATCAGGACACACTTCAGCTACATTACCAGGATTAAGATCCTGTTGGTCCAAAGATGCTGTAGCATCTGGCACAACATCAGACTGGGCTACAGGGTCAGATTCATTAACACATGTCACCACTTCTTCAACAAGTTTCCTAGTTTCATCAAGCACAGGAATAACTTCCGAATTCAACACCTTCATCACATCAGTAGTTTCTAGGGTCTTTACTGGACTAGATTTCTCTAAACTCTCCATTTCACCATCATTCCTAGTCTTCTCAGTCTTATCACTAGGGTTTGTCTTAATAACGTCAGCATCAGTCTTACTAACATTATCAATATCCTTTTCCTTTTCTAAATCAAAAGTACCTAGGGTTTCAGTTTGTTGAGTTTTTCCTAGATCTTCCGATTCAACAGCTTTTTCAATAATATTTGATTCATCAACAGCAGGAGCAGAGGGTATAGCATTATTACCTTTTAAATCATGGCCAGAAGCGCCAACATCAGTCGCGACATCGCGCGATTTGAAAGGATTGTCAGAATGATAGAGGTCTGACATCGAGAGACCGATTGTTGCCGTTGATTCACCTCGCTTCTTCCTTGGCTTTGATTTTGAACTCTTCTTTGACACAGCAGGAGATTTGGAAACTTTCTCTTTCTTAACAACACTTTTCGATCATGTCAATCGTGATTCTACTTCCGATGCATGCACGTAATCTACAGGAGCAGCTTGAACCATTACAGCAGTTGATTGCTCCTTGACCTTCGAGCGAGTAGACCTTGACGGAGTAGGAGTTTTGTCACTGACATTTTTGTTCAAGGAGGTTTCGGTTGATTGCGACATGATTGGAGGACGATTGTTGAGAGTTTTGGTGTTTTTTGTGTTTTTGGAGAAGACGAGAGGTTTAGAAGTGGAGAGGTTTGCAGCAAAGGGTATTGAGGCAGAGTAGGAGTTACAAGAGTTTTGAATATGGAAGGGTGGACGTTGGTTGAGTGTGGGAAAACAGTTTTGGAAAACAAATAATTCTTCTCCTAAATTAGCGTGCACAACATATATGGAGAGAGAGAAAATAACTGCTGCACGCTTCAGACACATTAACTGCTACAATTCTTCATGCAGGCAAATTCCCAATTTACCCCTTAGCTTCTCAAATTGATTAGCATCAAGTGCTTTTGTAAATATATCAGCGAGCTGTTCTTCAGTAGAAACATGTTTCAAGACCACCACATTCTCTTCTACTAAGTCTCTGATAAAATGATGACGAGTATCTATGTGCTTGGTCCTACTGTGTTGTATAGGATTTTTAGAGATATTGATTGCACTCAGATTATCACAATACAACGCCATAGCATCTTGCTCAACATTATACTCCCTTAGCATCTGTCTCATCCAGACAAGTTGTGAACAACTACTTCCAGCTGCAATGTATTCAGCTTCCGCAGTTGAGAGAGACACACAATTCTGTTTCTTACTGAACCATGATATCAAATTTTCTCCTAAGAAGAAACAACCACCAGAAGTGCTCTTTCTGTCATCAGCACTGCCAGCCCAATCTGCATCACAAAATCCAATGAGTTGAGAGTTGTCACTATGTGAGTACATCATGCCATAGTCACATGTGCCATTAACATACTTGAGGATTCGTTTCACTTGTGTTAAGTGACTCATCTTAGGATCAGCTTGGTATCTTGGACATACACCCACTGCAAAGCTAATATTAGGTCTACTAGCTGTAAGGTATAAGAGACTCCCTATCATGCTTCTATAGAGACTTTGATCAACACTCACACCCTTCTCATCTTTTTTCAACTTCAAATGAGTAGGTGCTGGAGTCCTTTTGTGAGTAGCAGTATCCATTCCAAACTTCTTGACAATATTTTTTGCATACTTACTTTGAGAGATAAATATTGTCTCATTCATTTGCTTCACTTGTAGTCCAAGAAAAAATGTTAATTCCCCAACTAAACTCATCTCAAACTCTGACTGCATCTGTTTGATAAAATGCTCCACCATCTGACTTGACATCCCGCCAAACACTATGTCATCAACATAAATTTGTGCTATCATTAGTTTACCATGTTCTTCTTTTACAAACAGAGTTTTATCATGTCCTCCTTTCCTGTATCCATGATTGACAAGAAATTCAGTCAATCTCTCATACCAAGCCCTGGGAGCTTGTTTCAACCCATATAAAGCCTTCTTCAATTTGTAGACATGATCAGGAAGATCTGGATTCACAAAACCTTTTGGTTGTTCCACATACACCTCTTCATTTAAGTACCCATTGAGAAAGGCACTCTTAACATCCATTTGGAAAAGTTTAAATTTCAGAATGCATGCAACACCAAGCAACAGCCATATAGACTCTAATCTAGCAACTGGGGCAAAAGTCTCATCAAAGTCTAATCCTTCCACTTGAGTGTATCCCTGTGCCACAAGCCTTGCCTTGTTCCTTGTAATAGTTTCATTTTCATCAGATTTATTTTTATAAACCCATTTAGTGCCTATTACATTCAACCCTTTTGGTCTAGGAACTAGATCCCAAACCTCACTTCTTTCAAACTGGTTCAACTCTTCTTGCATGGCAGTGATCCAATAATTGTCCGTGAGAGCCTCTTTGACATTCTTTGGTTCTATTTTTGACACAAAGCAAGAGTTAGAGATTATATCTTGATTTCTTCTTGTGGTGATACCTTCATCTGGATTGCCTATGATCTGGTCCTTGGGATGATTTTTCTGGACTCTGATAGCTGGTCCTTTACTAACTGGAACAGTAGTATCATCAGTGGTAGGACTATCAGACGTTACCTCAAACTCCTCTATACTAGCAGTTTCTTCAGGCTGGAATTCAAATGCTTCAGCATCTGGACTTTCATCTGTCTTAACATCAGATGGTACATCATCTATCACAATATTCATTGATTCCATCATCACTTGAGTTCTGGAGTTATACACTCTGTAGGCTCTACTGTTAGTTGAGTAACCCAAGAATATACCTTCATCACTCTTTGGATCCATCTTCCTCCTTTGTTCTCTATCTATCAAAATGTAACACTTACTCCCAAATACATGAAAATACTTGATAGTAGGTCTTCTACCTTTCCACAATTCATATAAAGTTTTAGTGGTTCCAGCTCTCAAGGTGACACGATTGAGAATGTAACATGCTGTATTCATAGCTTCAGCCCAAAAATGTTGAGGTAGTTTCTTTGAGTGTAACATGACACGAGCACATTCTTGTATAGTTCTGTTCTTTCTTTCAACTACACCATTTTGTTGAGGTGTAATAGGTGAAGAGAATTCATGTCCTATTCCTTCAGCAGCACAGAACTCAGAGAATCTTGAGTTTTCAAACTCTCTACCATGGTCACTCCTTATTCTGACAATGACACTATCTTTTTCTCTTTGAAGTTGTTTACACAAGTCTTTGAAAGAACTAAAGGTGTCTGACTTTTCTCTGAGGAAGTTGATCCAAGTGAATCTTGAGTAGTCATCTACAACAACAAACGCATATCTCTTTCCTCCTAAACTTTCAACCTGCATAGGCCCCATCAAGTCCATATGAAGTAATTCAAGCACCTTTGATGTAGTCAGATGCTGTAGCTTCGGGTGTGGCATCTTTGTCTGCTTCCCAATTTGACATTCATCACATATGCTTCCTTCTTCTATCTTCAGTTTAGGTACTCCTTTTACTGCATCTTCAGCTATGATCTTTTTCATACTCCTTAGATTAAGATGACCCATCTTTTGATGCCATAACTTGACTTCATCTTCTCTAGTGATGAGACAGGAGGAGATTTGAGCACTTTCTTCAGAAATCCACAAATAACAGTTATCTTTAGACCTGACTCCCTTCATAACAGATTCACCATCTTCAGTAGAGACGATGCATTCAGACTTCGTGAAGTTCACCTTCATTCCTTGATCACACAATTGACTGATGCTTATGAGATTTGCAGTCAATCCTTCCACTAAAAGAACATTCTCAAGCTTAGGCAACCCATTTGCAATGAGGCTTCCAATTCCTTTGATCTGACCTTTGGCCCCATCACCAAAAGTAACATAACTAGTAGCGTAAGCTTTAACATTGGTTAGGTAACTTTCAACGCCAGTCATATGTCTTGAGCAACCACTATCAAAGTACCAATCATTTCTGGATGAAACTCTCAGAGATGTATGAGCTATGTGAGCAACATCATTTGCTTTTGGTTTCCATTCTTTCTTTGTATGGCTTGAATCAGATTCATACCTGGGATTATTATACCATCTTGGAAACCCATACAATCTAAAACAAAAAGGTCTGATGTGACCTCTTCTACCACAGTAATGACAGATCCATCCCTTAGGTTTAGGAATGATTTTGGTAGACAGACATTGTTGAACATGCTGTGGCATATGTCTGGTTTCAGTAGGATCATAAGTGTCTTTAGCGGGAACAAATGTACTAGTGGAAGTAGCATTTTTCTGTTTGGGATAATTGTATTCTACTCCAATACCCTTAGGTTTTCCAGCAACTTGACCCTCAACCAGTATATCTAATCTTTCAGTTCCATTATTTAGCAATCTAAGCTGTTTATTTAAACTAGTCAGCTGATAGTTCAATGTGCTTACCTCATCTCTAAGAGCAGAAGCCTCAGACAGATGCTTTGCCTTCTCAGATTGTAACTGCTTTGTGAGTTGAGAGATTTCAGTCTGATGCTTCAGCTTCTCAGCCTGCAATTTACTTATAGTGTATTGTTGCTGCTGACACACCTTCTCACTCTTCTGACTCAGTGCTTTATAAGACGCAGCTAGCTCATCAAAGGTCAATTCTTCATCATCTGATTCTGATTCAATAATTCCAGTAAGTGCGGTAATGTGATTTGCAGACTCAGAGTAGTCATCATCTTCAGAGTCATCTTCATCAGACCAAGTAACAGCCATACCCTTCTTCTGTTTCTTCAGGAATGTTGGACATTCAGCTCTAATATGTCCATGGCCTTCACATTCATGGCATAGGACACCTTTTCCAGTACTGGCCTTTTCTTCAGGTTTGTATTTTCTTACACCATTAAACTTTCTATTATTATCAGAAAAATTGCCTTTAACATTTGTCCTGCCTCTTCCATCCATCTTCTTCAGTATTCTGTTGAACTGCCTGCCTAGATGTGCTATAGTTTCAGATAAATTTTCATCAGTTTCAAAACTATTTTCTACTTCCTCACTTTCAGTGGTGTTGGTAACAAGAGCTATACTCTTCTTCCTCTTCTCGGTTTTCTCTTTAGCAGCCAGCTCATAGGTTAGTAATGAACCCACCAAATTTTCAAGCTTCATCACTCCTATATCATGTACTTCTTCTATGGTAGTGACTTTCATATCAAACATCTTAGGAAGAGATCTAAGCATTTTTCTTACCATTCTTTCCTCGCTTAGCTTTTCACCTAGAGCATCAAAGTTGTTTGCAAAGTCTAGAATGGTCATGTGAAAGTCATGAACAGATTGATCTTCACCCAACATTAGATTCTCAAACTTTACGGTCAGAAGCTGTAGCCTTGAATTCTTCACCTTGGCAGTGCCTTCATGTGTAGTCATTAGAATATCCCATGCTTCCTTAGCCACTGAGCACTGTTTGATCATCCTGAAAATGTTATTATCCACAGCATTGAATAAAGCATTTAGCGCCTTGGAGTTTCCATGCGCAAGCTCATCCTCTTCCTTGGTCCACTCCGCTTCTGGTTTTAGTTCACCTGTAGTTTTACCATCTTTGTCTCGTATCACTGGAGGTTCCCATGCCGTTAGGATAGCCTTCCAAGATTTGCTATCAAGTGATTTGATAAACGCCACCATTTTGACTTTCCAGTAATCATAGTTTGATCCATCCAGAAGTGGAGGTCTGTTGACATAACCACCATCCTTGTTCATTATGCCAGAAAGTAACTTCCCTGGTCCTCACCCTCGCAGAACAGGGTGCCTGCTCTGATGCCAATTGAAATTCTGGCACCTACTGAGGACAGATGTTAAGACAGAAGCTATAGCAATTGTCGTACGTAACCAGTTTTAATGCTAAGACAAATGCTCTAGCGTATGTCCACAGTAGATTATAATCAACAAGTAAAAACAACAGACAATGAAGTAAATAACACAGAGAATTGTTAACCCAGTTCGGCGTTCACAACGACCTACTCTGGGGGCTACCAAGCCAGGAAGGAATCCACTATAATAGATCTAGTTCTAAGCCCACAACAAACATACAAGTTTACGACTTATCACCTAGACTCTACCCGTGCTAACTCAACCTAGGAACTCCTAAGTTTGAGACCCCGTCTCACTTCCTTTCTATCACGAACCTCGTGATTATGACAGTACTACAAATAGTGCGATTTCACTAACCAAACAAACAAACAATCTCCGTGCTTAAAAGCTTGGGAGAAGTTACACGAAATACAAACCAAACAGGCCTAAGCTTGTGTTATAGAATCCACAAGAAACGCTTACAATAAACAAGACTCAAACCCTAAAACTATATTCTTCAAATACGGCTTCAGTAACCATTTAGGTTTTAGTCTTCACATATTTATATGACCTGAGTTAGCATGGGCTAGGTCTTCATCTTGGGCTTTAATCTTCAGCTGTCCTTTTGCAAAGTCCAGCACACATGTTTCCATAAATGGCGTAGCATCTTCTGGAAAGTATTTCTTGGTGCAGCCGCCTTATAATCCCTTGTTTAAAACGTGCATCTTGATAAGCAAGTAAGGCGAAAATATTGCTTCAGAGAATCTTCAAAGATATGGCGCGCAATATAGAACATTAATTACCGGCATGACAGATGTTGTACCCACATGCTACGGCATCTGGTCCAACATCTTGCTTGAACTTGTTTTTGCAAAATGAGGCCAACATACAAAACACCAACAATAACTACTTGAAACTAACTCATTAGCTTGCTATTATCTCAAGTAATGGCTGGTGCATAAACTCCAAAGCATTGACTTTAAAAGCTGTTTTCTTGTTGCTGATTGTTGCAAAATGCATATTTTGATATCTATATTTATTGTTGACGTGTTGCCACAAAATCAATCTTACTATTACTAAATTTTTTGTTGGAGCTTTTTTGCATCCAACTTGATACTGAACTTGTTTACATCAGATTTTGTTGGAAGATGAGAATTTTAATGAAGCCTTGAATGTTCTGGAAAGAATCAAATTGGATGGTATCAAACTTGATGTACTGCTATTTAACACATTTCTCCGTCAAGCATGTTACAAGGTATTTTGTCTTTCTGTGCTTACTTTCTTCTATTTATGAAGGAAATTTAGAATGTGTATCCAAATAAAATAAATTATGCTGCAAACTTGATGTACTTCTATTTATGAAGGAAATTTTTCCATGATTTAGGGAAGGATCGATGTAATTGAGTTTATTGTGGAGTTTATGCACCAAGAAAAAGTTCAACCTAATCCAACAACATGCGGCTATGTCTTCTCTGCATATGTAAACTCCGGTTTTCAAAATACAGCAATTGAAGCATTGCAAGTTTTAAGTCTGCGTATGATGTCTGAAGATGGAAACATACTTAATGAGAGGAAAAATTTTGTGGATGAATTCATCCTTGATGAAGATTTGGCTTCTGAGTCACACCTTTATAAATTATTTGAAGATTCTGAAGATGAAGTTGCCATAGGGTTGTTGAATTTAAGATGGTGTGCCATAATTGGTTTTCCAATATGTGCGGCAGCTGATCAAAGCCTATGGGCTAAAAGACTCGAGTCACGGTTCCAAAAGAGGTTAGCATCTGGTTCCGGAAGAGGAGAGCAATTGTGATCTGTGAGCCTGAGTTCTATGGATAGGGACGAGAATAGGTCAGGCCGACCAACAGGGCCTACAGTTTAGCCTACGTCAAGCCCAGACCATACCATGTTTTTTTAAATAGAGACTAAGGCTTTGGAGATGCTCAGCTAAAATTGTTTGATGGTTTTAACGATAACATATTTATTGGGGATTGGATGTGTTTTGGTAATAACAAGAGAATGACAATTGCAGAAAGAGTTGTTCTTCTGTGTGCTAAGATGAAAGAGTTGCAAACAGTCCTAGTTGTATTGTATGATCTTCATGGTAGACTTGAATTTGGTGAGATTGGTATCCCCTTTGGTGAAGATCACAATGGTTGCAAGATATTGTTGACATCTACAAATTTGGAGGTTTTATCCGAAGAAATAAAGGTTCATAAATTGATACAGTTATCATAAACATGACATGGTTGGTTCTCTTCCAACTAGAGTTTGAAGCGGAGGTGAAAAAAATCTGAAGTCCAACACATTGTTTGGAAAACACATGTTGGAGAGATTATTATAGGTTGGTAAGTGCTTTGTTGATGCAAATGAACTAAGATTTTTTATTTTGTTTTCTGTCAAATGATTGTGCTTGTAACCTAAGATATGAATTCAGTTCAGATAATAGCAACTGTCACATAATAACAACTGTCATGATATTACTTTCATTATATAATATTAGTATTCGGCTGACCATATGCCATAGCCCATCGATGATGTAATAGTGAGTGAATAGGCAAAAAAAGCAACTCATAATAAGTTATAATATATAATGTCTAAATTTGATAGGGATATCGCATTATATGTGCAGGAGCCCGAGTTCGAACCCGGGACACTCCACTTATTCGCCTTTAAGGTGAATTTTCTAGCCACTAGGCTACTTGACAAAAAAAAAGAAAAAAGAATATAGGACAAATTTGATGACAATTGGGTAGGGAGGGGGCAGCCAACTCCCCGCATAAACCTCGCATGTGCACTCATTCGCCATCAGGGTTAGAATTTGAGTCCACATCTCCGCTTCCTCCGACATATATATAAAATAATAAAATTAAAAATCATATTTATTATGATTAATAATAATGAAAAAAATATTTTATGTTTAAAGGAAATTAAATTTTATACTAATATCTAATTAAACTAGAACTTCGACCCATGCGGTGCACGGGTCTAATTAGTCGTAGTATGAAAAAATAAGATATAAATTTTTTAACACTAAAACGTATATAAAAAAATCGAGTACCATTAAATATTAGTTCGACAATAAATTTGGATAAATGTTCATACAACAGAAATTATGGTATATTACGAATACTTCATTATAGACTACATTGGAAGTTTTATTCGTATTTTCACCGTCTTCGTCAATAATCAATATTTTTAATCATTCTCTTTAAATAACTCTTGAAGTTGCAACATACAACTGACCATGTAAAAACATTGTCGACAAAAGATATATCCCAACATGTTTAAAAGATTGTCTCTGACTTTTATTAATATAGTCATCGCAAAAGAAAAAATTAGGGTTTGATTCCATGCTAGACAAATTTGTATGTTTTTTTAATATAATGGACCACATGAAAAGAGCGAAAAAATGAGAGGAAAAAAAAAAGGTTTAGGGTTAATAATAATAAGAGATATAATAAGGGTTTGTCTAACATGTGCAACATTGCACATGTTAAGATAACTAAAAGTAATAACTTTTTATTAAAAAACAACAATTATTTATTAAAATATTATACATTTAATATAAAATACACAAGTTCCAACACAAATTTACTATTTTAAACTTCTTAACATGTGCAAATTTTCACATGATAGAAAAACTCATATAATAATAATAATAATAATAACAACAACAACAACAACAATAATAATAATATGAAGCTAATAATAATAATTATTTAACATGGTGAATTAAAAGTTGTGGGTTCGATTCTTGGTGAGGTATTTTTTAACATTTTATTTGAATTAATAATAATGATAATAATAATAATAATAATAGGAAGTTAATAATAATAAATATTTAATATGATGAGTTAAAGGTTGTGTGTTCGATTGTTGATGAGGTATTTTTTAACATTTTTTATTTGAATTAATGTTAGGGTGAATGAGAGGGAAAATGAGCGGGAAAAAAATTAAGGTTAAGAATAGCAAAACGGAACAAGCTTATAATATAAGAGATAAAAGGCAAAATTAGTCATTTATCTTTTTTTTAACACTTTGATCATTTATCTCTTTTTTTGTAACACTTTGGTCTTCTATCTCTTATAAAACACATCTAAGTCATTTTTCTCATTTTTTATTGAAAAACATTGATGTGGCTTTTAATATTTTAAAATATATTTTTGTTGAAAATAAAAAAATATGGAAAAATGATGAACCAATTCACCACCTTCCTTGAATCTTCACCATCTTCTTTGAATAAAAAAATTATATATATATATATATATATTCATTTCACCTCGATCTTTTTCTCAACACAAAAAACTAAAACCCCCAAATTCTAATAAATACCCTAAAAACCATGAATCATGGTATTTTTTTAGAATTTGGGGGTTTTGATTTTTGTGTTGAGAAGAAGATTTAGGTGAAAATAACATATATTTATGATATTTGGAGGTATATTTAAATAGACATTTTTTTGATTCAAAAGGAAGATGGTGGGTATGTTCATCATCTAGAAACATCCATATCAAGTTCAATGCTTTCATCGAGGTCACCTTCATATCGACTAGCAACAAAAATGGTTAAACTCTTACACTACTAAAAGTGGTTACAACTGGTTACTCTCCCTCCAAGATCTAATAACTCCTCATAATCCTCACTCTCTTGGTCTTGGATTTGGAAGTTTCAACTTTATGAAAAAATTAAATTCTTCTTTTGGTTGGTTTGTCATTCTTAGAATTGGGTATTAGGCATAACTCAACCCCATAATCCCCTCTCTCTTTGTTCAACAACCACAAGATGAATCCTTCCGCTAGTTGTGCTCGTTGTGGCCTTCGTGAAATTTCTTCATTGTGTTTGGGATTGCGATTTCTCTATTATCCTTTGGCACCATATTGGCTTTGACAACCCGGATTTTTTCTCGCCCATGGACGCGCACGATTGGCTAAAACAGGGTTCCACATGCTCTAAAGCATTAATGTTTTCGGCCGGTGTTTGGAGGCTCCGTAATTTGATGTGTTTGAATAACGAGACTTGGTCTTTTTTTTATAAGCAATATTAGTTGTTAGTATTATAATGTTATGTTAATTTTCTCCTTGTCAGAATTCGAACTCTGGACCTCCAACTCCTTAACCCTTAGCTCAACTAGCTTCCCATCCCACCCCACGAGACTTGGTCCTTAACCCAACTCCCATTCAACATCCACACTATTGTTGATACCTTCAGGAATTCCTTCTCCCCCGATACTAATGACAGGTTAGTTGATAGAGTCATTCAGTGGAATAATAAAAAATTCTCTTGTGTCATCCTTAATGTCGACATAAGTTGTCTTGGTTCTCTTGTTCGATCTGGATTTAAGGAATCTTTAGAAACGATTGCAGCTTCTACCTCTCAGGCTTCATCCAAGGGTCATATGATATTATGCTTGGTAGACTTTATGCTATTTACCAAGGTCTGTCATTGACTAAAGACATGGAAATCAAATAGCTTGTTTGCTACTCAAATTTCTTACATTGTATCGACCTCATCCCAGGTTCCAATGTCAAAAGTTATGTTTGTTATAAAAGAAAATATTAGATATTAATTCTTTAAGAAATAAATTTTTTTTTTTCCCTTCGTGGCTTTGGGTTGGTCTCGTAATTTTTGACCCGTATAGTTTTTTTCTTCTCATCTCTTATCTATCAATCACGACTTATGCAAATCTTTGCATATACCTTTTCATGGTTAAATATGTTTTTAGTTTCTACATTTTGCGAAATTGTTAAGAATGATTCCTACATTTTAAAAATAGTAAAAAAGAATCTCATAAAATTTTTCGTTATCAAGATTAGTCCAATTCGTCAAATTTTTTCCATGTCACTAACGGAAAACTTTTGTGGCATAAAATGTAGGAATCATTCTTAATAATTTCGCAAAATATAAGATTAAAATATTTAGGGTTAAATATGTTTTTAGTCTTACATTTTACTTCGACAAAAGAAAAGAAAAGTGTGGTTTATGGCTTATGCAATCATCAAATGACTTCACACACCTTAAAGCATAACCTTTCACCGACCATTTGAGAAGTGAAATGGCAATTCGTTGTTTGATGAGAAAATGGGAAACCTGTCGTAAGGCATCAATTTTCCTGACGTCAAATACAACGCCGCTAACCATCATCAGAGACAACATTTCATCTGCATTGTCTTTGAGACACATTGTTGCATCATCAGTGTTCGAATACAAAAACGTGTGTGTTGGATTTAGAGAATACCATGACGGAAGACCAAGGGGTCCTCTTTGGAGAGGAAAGAAACTCATTGGTAAAGAAGCTCTCTATGTGATTTCTGGGTTGAAAAGGTTTAAAGACGATGAAGATAAGCTTCCCAAGTTCATTAAAACTCATGTCTTGCGGTTATTGAAGATGGATTTGATTGCTGTTCTTACTGAACTTGAGCGTCAACAGGAAGTTTCTCTTGCCCTGATGGTATTTTCTTACTCCCTTTCTTCAAATTTGTGTAGCCTTAGTCTTATATTAGTTGCATGTAACCTGTTTGTTATAATGCTTGTGAGAAACTGTTTGGTAATTGTTATGATGATGATGATGATTCCATATTAGTTTTGTTATAATGCTTGTGAGAAACTGTTTGGTAATTGTTATGGAGGCTATATGTTGATATCTATGCTTAACAGTCCTATAAGCTTCATTGGTGGTGATTACATTATTGGCCTGTTTGTTTCATCTTTAAAAAAATGGATTTTTTCTTTGTATTTTTTAAAATAGATTTTATAAAATTGTTTTTCATAATATTACAAGTATTTTTATATTCGTTTTTTCTAAATTGAAACACTAATTTTAACATCATATTAACACTAATTTATATTGATGGTCGATTTAAAAAAGAACTTCAAGGGAAAAAATAACTACAGAGAAATTGCTTTGGCAATTGCAACAATACATCTTCTACAAGTCCTCAAGCAACGAGATTTGTGCGTGTGTGTGACAAGCTTGAGTTAATGTTAGAAAATATATTGGTTGAGTTAATGTTAGAAAATATATTGTAAATGACAACTAAACAACTTATTTTCCCAATGTAAATCACAATAACTATGTTCCACACATGCTTTACACTGGATACACAATATATGAGGCGCTTTGAATCTCGTTTATCACCACATGTTAGACAGATATTTACTATCTGTGAAGATAATTAAAATTATAGAAACACATTCTAACACACTAGGCCATCAAACAAGCTATAAGTTCAAAGAAAAGAAGTGTAATCATAGTCAGGATTTTAAATTGTGAATCATTTTTTGAGACAAGTTGTGAATCATGATCATTGATATTGCATAGAATAGTGGTCAAATGTAGTTTATAGTGATATGGCCTCAATCGCGATTGTGGAGACATAAAAATCTTGATATCGTCAGCCCAGATCACTACGGCGAACCTTTTTAAACCCTGATTGTAGTTCAATGAAAATATTTGACTAAACCATCAATTTAGCCTCTCAAGTATCACTCTTTCTTCTATTTAGTCCTAAGATATATGAAAATGGTACTCCTTAACTATATGATATTAATCAAATTAGTTGCTAAACCATCTCTTTAATTCCTGCTGTTCTATATTGAGAAGATGTGTTACAGACTAAAGGTATAGATTTCATGTAGTTTAAAAATTAACTTGATGGGTTTTGTGTAGTTTAAGGACTGTTTTTGAAGTTCATATAATCTAGCGACTAAATGGGAGAAAGATTTATTTTTGAGGGAGGACTAATTTGATGGTTTGCTTAAAATATTATGTTAGATTATACCCTTTTGTCCGGAAATTATAGGTTGATATTAGGTTTTGACTTTTACTAGTGGTGATTATTATAACTATGCTTGCAATGCTTACCATACAAGTGACTTAAATGTATTTTCAGGTGTTTAAGGTGATGCAAAAGCAGGACTGGTACAAGCCTGATATATTCCTGTATAAGGACTTAATTATTGCGTTGGCAAGGGCTAAAAGAATGGATGACGTGTTGGAAATGTGGGAAAGCATGAAGAAGGAGGATCTGTTCCCTGATTCTCAGACTTATACTGAAGTCATAAGGGGCTTCTTAAGTAGCGGATCTCCTGCAGATGCGATGAACATATATGAGGACATGAAGAACTCTCCAGATCCACCAGAGGAGTTGCCGTTCAGAATTTTGTTGAAAGGGCTTCTGCCACATCCTCTTTTGAGAAACAAAGTGAAACAAGATTTTGAGGAGATCTTTCCTGATTCCAGTATCTATGATCCACCACAAGAGATATTTGGCGCACGTTGAGGTTTGAACCCATTCTATCTTTCCCTCCCTCTGTTGTCCTGTATTCAAAAGTTTTATTTTTTATAAACTTTTTGTTTTTTCTTTGCATTCATGGACACATTGGGTAAAAGGTACAATGTTGATGAACTTAATTTAGAAATTCCTCCAGATTTGCACGCTCTTTCATATATTAATTTGATATACATGCAATTTAAAAGATTAAAATATTGTCAAGTTGGTATGCTTAGGCTGGTATGGAGAACATATGAAAAAAAGCTAATGACAAATAATAAGTTATTGGGTTTAAGATGTGATACCTGTTTATGGCATTATAAAGTAGAATGATTATACTGTCATTAAGCTCAGCAGCCACTCGTCATCCTCTTATATGTTATGTGGTGGTCTAAGTGGTGTTAGGAGCATAACATTTTCCTACTTTTGTGTTTAGATATTGTTGTTGTCTTCTTATCAGATATGTTAGCAAATACAACCTTCAATTTAAGGATGAAACTATTTTTGATAAAGATAAAAGGCTTCAACTCAACAATTCCATGTATAAAATGAATTTTCATATATATAATGAGATAATTACACGTGAACCAAAGGTAGACGGGCAACAAGCTGCGCCGCTAGACAAAGTCAATTGCATACTTTTAAATTTTAATCTTCCCCTGCCTAATAACTCACAAAGTCAATTGTCAAGAAAGTAATGCTTTTAGACATTTTTAATATCCTCTTTTGTATAGATAGTTGCTCCTTGGAGACATGATGCATTGTGGAAGAACCAGGAATGTGGTAGCTGTTTTGTCTGCAGTCATTCAAGTTTTGAGCGCATTGCCGGTTTCTGTGCTGGCGCTTGTTAGTTGATCAAAGGTTGACATTACTGTTTACTATCAGAGTCCTCACTAAATGAAAAGTAATGCTTTGGTGTTGAAACTGATTGAACTTTATTCAGTGGAAAAGATCTTAATGCTCTTTTTCAGTTCCATCCATCCATCTTATCTGCAATGTACAAATTGTTACAGAAGGAAATGGAATTCATCAGTATGTTTTGCCCAGCGGTATTTATGATGGATACTACCTTGCATAATGAAGGTGTTGAATGATAAAGCTACTTGTATATTTGTATCTACAGGGTCAATCCAAATTGATCTTGTTAGAGATCTGCTATAACAGACATGCTTATTTTTTTGAATGTGAAGTGTATCCATTTCAAATTCCATTCCAATCAAATTATTGCAGCTGTCGGTATATTTTTCCATTACAAAAAGGTATTGTATAGATAAATCAAATTGCAATCTTCTGTTTTTAACAGTTCAAGTTTTTTTGGGGTACTTGTGACGAATAAGATGGGTGCCGGAGTAATTCCACTGGAATGATGGAATCGGATTCTCAATTGAGGTGTGCTTGAATTTGTTCTCAAAGTAAGGTTTGGTATTTAATCAGAAACAATTGCTGGTTTGGGAGTTGGGAAAGGCATATACACATGAGAAAGAACTTGAGGTAACTTTGAGAGTCACACACAGAGTCCTAAATCACATTTCACATCTCATTTATTCAATAAAATTTGAATGTTACAAATAAATTTAATTTCCACACCTTTCTGCAGAATTTGGATCCAGTCTCTTCTTTTTAAAGATTTCATTTATTTGATCAATTCCTTGATTATTAACAACATTATAAACACCATCCCTTTTGATTCATCATACATTGTTTTAACTTATATATATACATGTTTCCAGTATAATAAGTTAACGAGTAAAAGCATAGAGGACAAGAATAACATAGATAAGTAACGCAGTAGGAACAAGAATAAGCAAAGGACCGATAGCAGCCAAAGTATAATGACTCCCACAAGCCAAAGTTCCCAACTTAATCTGCACCAAATCAACCAAAGCCATAACCAAAAACCCGCATCCGAAAACCGATCCAAAAGCCGAAACCAAAGTTCCCAATCTCAAAGCAACAGTATTAACTTCCACAGCAAAGTCAGAACAATAACCCTGCACCAAGTAATTGGTAGCAGCAGCTCCATCGATGCCGCCTTTGCTGATGTTGATGACGTTTTTTATGGCCAAAGCGATGAGGGATGAGAAAAGAAAGGAACTAAAGGAGTAGACATGATAGGATATGAGGCTTTCTGCCATTGAGGATCCAGCAACACAAGTGGGGTTGTCGCCAACTAGAGTGCTGTCGGTGTTGGTGGATGTGATGCCAAGGAAGAGTGCTAATGTGAAGAGTGAATTCACGTTGACGATTCCGTCTAAGGCCATAATGTGAATGCTGGTTGTTGTTAGTTTCCGGCGTGATACGTCAGACATCGCCGGTGATATGGCAGTGGTAGAAGCAAACGGAGGAACAAACATAGCAATGTAGTTTTTCTTTTTTTTTTTAAAAGTTCAGCGTTTGTATAACTTAGTTATTGCTTGTGTCCTTAAAAAATAATGCTTGCAAGCAACATTTATGAGTGCGTCGCGTACAAGCTTGGAACCCAGTTGTTTCCTTCTTAAAATTAAAAGGGGAGAAACTCCAAAAATATTTTAATTTTCGTTGTTGCCGGATCAAACCCGGGTCGACTTCTTGACGGGTGGAAATATCTTACCACTATATTACAATGACCCATGTTGAAATTCCAATTTAATTCTATATAAAGTACAAAACACTAGACTTTTGAAGTAAATAATTGTGTATATTTTTTAGAAAATGTGAAAATGTCTAAACAATTTGTTTTTATTATTTTAAAAAGCAGTTTGAATTGTCCCATGAGATTGACTCAATTGGTTAGACATTGCATTTTATATGCACGGAAAAAAGTGGTTTGAATCTTCTTTTGTGGTGGCTGAGTTTGTTCTCTGCCGTCATCATTTGCTCCTCTGATTCATGTAGCAGATTTGGCTAGAAATGACCTTTTACTTGTTATTATTTTTGCTGTAGCGAGTTGTCGGTGGATGTATCTATTCTCGTGTTGGTGGTTAGATTTATTTGTTGTACCTCTAGAGATGGTTTGTTTTTAGTCTCCGTCTCTGCTTTGTTTATTTCGATGGTTTCATCCTTTTACACATCTCTTTTTTGCAATTTGGTTTCGGTCTCGCATTGGACTCGTTGGATTGTGGTTTTTATGTGTATTCATTTGCTTCGCATTTAGGTTAATTCACTAGATTTTACTGTAGTTGTATTTTTATACCACTTTTGTGTTGGTTGATTCATGTTGTATTACCCTTCCTTTTAAGACCGACTATTACACTTTTGTGTAGTTGTTGGGTCCGGTTTTTGCCCCCAAATTTTTGTTATTTTTTTAATTTTAATATATTTTTGTTTGCTTAAAAATTTAATTGCAATAATTTTTTAAAAGTTTTGGAACAGAAAAAAAATCACATATTGTTTGGAAATCAACCAATAGTAATTTTTTTGGCGTAAACCAAGTATCTCTTCACACAATGTAGAGACTAATCCCTCGAGTCTTGTGGAACTCAAATGAGCGGCAAACTCAACCAATTGTAATTTAAATACTCACATTCTTCGGTTCAATAACTCACATCTTAGCTTAACACAAATCTATGAGAGCTGATGCAAAATAAAATGGAAAATACTTCAGAAAAGTGGTGACCCCAACTCACTCATTCCTAATGGTAATTGGTACTAGTATAAAATAGTTGCTTCTGTTAATAGCTGTTTTTAGATGACTAAGAATAATGCATTGAGCATACTTTATTGTTAAAATTGATTCAAAAGTTTAGGGATGAAAACCAAGTTAAAGAAAGCCAACCTTCTGAAGATTAACACAAACAAGGCACAGTAAGAATCAAATATGAAACATTTCAATCCACTCCATCATGTTGTGCAGCAAGTTTGAAACAAATCCAGCACAAAGCTTAATTTACACACTTTTGGCTATAGCTTAAGCACTTATACAAAGCTAAAAATAGAGTCTTCAAAAAGAAAACACTAAATTGAAGAATACTTAATGATCAAGTTTTAACTAGACCATAAATAAGTACATGTGAGAACAAAAGGAACAGCCACTTTCAAAGATGAACCAAATACAGGAGCATATCAGACGGTAGAAGGGGCAGATTCTTTCACAATTGTTACAGGGCAACTTGCATTTGAAGTCACGAAAGTAGACACACTCCCCAACAATACCCTACAAATCCACCAAGAAATTAACATTATTAAGAAATTAACATTATGTTTAAAAAATAAAGCATCAATATTGTTCCTAAAGTATCACTCTTTCATCAGTTTGGTAATTAAATTATGTAAATATAATAAGTGATCTCTAAAGTATATTTAACCGGTCAATTTGGTTTCAACTATTTAGATGTTAAGGACGAAATTGACATATTTTCATATACTTTAAGGATTACTTATTATTTTTTGTATATTTTAAAGATTAAATTTGGAGAGTGTGATACTTTATGTACTAAATTGATCGTTCATTTGTTGTTTAAACTATGAGAAATGTAATTTTGACAACTTTTTAGTTGTCCAACACCGCAAACATACCCTAAATGCATATTAAGATTTCGTTTGTATAGTTTGCGTAATTTAGAAAAGAAAAATAAGTACTCTCTATCCCTACCTTCCCCTACCCTAAAAAATTCTCCTCTCAAACCCTTTAGACTATTTTTGGGAGGTTGGAGGAGAGGTGGAAATGGGAGGATTTTGGGGGAGATGAATGGAGGAAAAATTAGAGAAATCTTTAATAACACTTTTGTAACGTATGATAAATGAATGTTTACGATTAATTTTATTTATTTTTTTGACTAAATGTTTACGATTAATATTGAAAATATTATAACAACAAAGATTGAATTTGAAGAATTTATCAAAACCCTCCAAAATCCTCATCCAATGCAATTTGTATTATGATAAAAAATAAACCCTCCCTTCACAAAGCTCCCCATTCTTTCCACTTCACCCTTTCTTTTTTTTTTCCTTTTTCAAAGTCCTCCCCTCTTAAACTCGCAAACATACCCTAAATGCATTTCAGTTACAATCTCTACAGTTACTTGTAGATACACTTTGATTTGCTAAAAAATAGGTAGTTAAAGGATCATGTTTTAGAATTTTCTATTTTTAGTTTTAACCATCTGGTTTAGGAGGTCAGTAATTTATAGTCCGACCATGAGGTAAGTAAAATATGGCCAAAAATTGTTCTCATCAAGAATCAAACTTAGATTCTTCCGAACTTTTCATCCTAGCATAAAAATAACAAAAGGAAAACCTTCCAACCAAAGTAGTACCTTTTTATGGCACCCAAACCTCTACTACCCAAAACCAAAGCATCAAGCTTCAAATCTCCAACAGCATCAACAATTTTCTCTCTTGCATCTCCCCAATATATCTTCCCCACCACAGTCACCTAAATCCAAGACAACTTAAGTCAACCTCAACAAACATCATCATAAAAAATAACATTAACCAAATCAAATTCAAACATTGAAAAAAAAAAACCTGTTTCTGTTTAGAAACTGTGTCAAGTATGTCCAAAACCTCAGCATCAGGTTCCACCTCATACTGATGCATCACGTTCTTCTCACGAAACTCCGAAATCGGAATCAAAGCTTCACCCACATAAACATAATAAGAATTACAAGATCCTATTAATAAAAATTAAAACTTTTTTAAGATGTTAATTACTACTTACGAGAACCGGTGGTTGACCATAGAAGATTACGAGATTCAGTGCCTTGTGAATGATTGACATGAACAATATGAAGAGTATCACCGCTGCGGAGAAGATTATCAATAGCCCATTTGAGAGCGATCTTGCTTCCATTGGAAAAATCTAAAGCTACCCCAATTTTCCTATCACTAGCCATTTTTGTTGAAAACTGAAAAGTAAAATAAGTTGTGAAGTTTGATGATAAACTGATGTTATTCGCAAGTCACCTATGAGCTTTCAGCTTTTCTGGAAAGTGTTTGTTTTATCTTTTGTAGTGGCCTAGTGGGAACATGTCAATTATTCTCTTCCAACTTCCAAGATCAAGTTTATTTATTTAGTCAATAAAATGTTAATTAATACTAGTATTTTGTAATAATAAATTGAAAGTTTACTACATAAATTTAACTCAGTTGATACAAACATTACATTATATGGGTGGAAGTTCGAACCTTGTTGATTCACTTAGTTTTAAGGGTAAAATTTCTAGTCACTATACTATTTAAAAAAATTGAAATGTGATATGTGATTTAGATGTTTCTAGTATCAACTATTTGATATCTAATTTAGTTTTTAAAATAATGTTTTAAAGTGGTTAAAAATATTAGGTTGGTATTTTTTAATAACATTTTTATTTTAGAACTCCAAGTGTACTCAAAGAGTTGACTTTGAGTATTATCTTGTTATTTTGATTCTAGATGTGTTAACTAAACATATTTATGAAACTATGACTAAGACATGTTTTTTTTTTAAAGGAAGACGTGTTATTTTTATAGTTGGTATAGGTTTCGAATGATATTAAAGAGAAGAAAGACGTACAAAAAGAAAAAACTAAATGAAAATATAAACGTATTAGTAGGGGTGTAATTGGACCGGTTTGGATCGGTTTCGAGTGAATCCGATGTCCGAACCAATGAACTCTCGATTGGTTCGATTTGGTTCGGTTTTTAGTCTTTTTTAAAAATGAATCCGAACCAAACTCATTGGTTTGGTTCAGATACTTTAATCTGTTTTATAGCGCATTTTTTTCCGATGTATTTCATGCTATTTTTTTTTTCCGGTATATTTTTTCCTATAAGTTCATCAAATAAGTTCATAAAATACAGAATACAATTCATTAAATAATTTCTTCATATACAAAATACAATTATTTTCCCATAAGTTCATCACTAGTAAAGCATATTCCGACAATGCTTGACATGAGAGGTTACTGTTTTTTTAGAGTTTGAGATAAAATATATGATAGCAGAACAACGTGAGAGTGTTGTGTTGTTTGCGCAGTATTGAGAGATGAGAACTGAGAGTAGCGTGAGTTTTTTGCAGCTGTGACTGTAAGGAGACTGAGTCTGAAAGTTTCTAAGTTAAAATTTGTATTGTGATGTGAGCATGCGTAAGATTTTTTTTATAAGTAGTTGTGTTGCCTATTTTATTTTTGGGAATGCGCTAACTTGGGATATGAAGGGACAAAAGAAATACCATTGTAGAGAACAACAAATATGAAAATGAAAGATATGCCATTTTTTTTTATGGGGGTGGAAGGGGTAACACAACTGGTTGAACTAGTTGAGCTAAGGGTTAAAAGAGTTGGAGGTCCAAGGCTCAAGTCTTGACAACGAGAAAAACTAACATATAATGTAATATACTAACAGTTAACAATTTGTCATTAAAAAAAATGTTTTTTTTAACTGAGACTTAACGATTATTGACGGTAGGGGCAAGTCTCTATCAAGTCATAAAATAAAGAGCGCGTTAGTGATATATACACAAAACTCAGGGGAGATTAATGTATTTTCCTTTTGTTTATTTAATAGATGTGGGCTACCTAAAAAAATTAACTTAATAATAATATATATTTTGTAAAAAAAAAACTTAATAATATATATATTGGTTTGGTTCGGTTTGTTCATCGGTTTTTAAAATTCGATCCGAGAACCGAACCAAACCACATCGGTTTTCAATTGGTTTGGTTCGGTTTTTGATCCGATCCATAAGAATCGGTTTTTTTTCCAGTTTGGATTGGTTTGGATTGTCGGTTCAATTAGATTTTTCTGATCCGCTTACACCCCTACGATTAGGATAAATCTTAGAACCACTCAATTTCCCCTTTTTAGAGCACCTCCAATAGTGCAACTCACTATTGGTATTTTAACTAGAGTTCATTATGTCATGTCATCTTAAAGGAACTCACTCATTTTCACTCGAATGGTACAACTCTTAAAGAACTTGTATTGGGTCCCACAATTTTAACTCATATTAATATTTTATTTATTTTCAATTTTTTGTACCTTAAAATATTAATTGAAATATTTTTAATTAATATTATTTTAACTCATTAATATTTTATTTAGTTTAAATTTTTTTTGCAACTTAACATGTTAATTAAAATGTTTTTAATTGATACTAATCGTTAGTTGGTTCAGTGGTGATTGTCATACCCAAATTTTTGACCTAAGATCCCGCCTCATGTCCATATGTCATGCATTTTTGTCCGGGATTTGCTTCGCTTTTTCAAACGAAATTTCGGCAGAGAGGTATTTTAAAATACCTCATTTTGTGTTCATTTATTACTTATTTATATTATTATTATTATTATTATTATTATTTTGTTTTTTCAATTTTTATTATTTTTATTTTATTATATTATTCAGTTTTATTATTATTATTTATATATTGGTTTTTTATTTATTTCTTTTTCTGTTTTTTAATTAATTAAAAAAAATCAAAATTTGTCCAAAGTCAATTTCCTCCAACACGCAAAGGAACACGTTTCTGCAGAAAATCAGGAAGGCAGTGTACTTTTTTTGTCCAATTTCAGATTCTTGTTCCCCTAACAATGTCTTTGTCCAGTATCAACCAAAATCCTTTGGGTACTTAAACCCTAATTTTTTGGGTATATATCAGATGAAAAATCAGAGAAAGGGGGGGATTTTGGAGCATGAGCCGCATAATCAAATCCAAATAAAAAAACAGAACAAAAATCCAAATAGCAAATAATAAAATTCGTCATCCTTGTTCATCACAACCCAGATCCGAAACCTTCATCATCACCATCAAGGATCAAAAAAAATTCATAACACAAAATCCAGAAAACCCATCCAAATCCAGAATCAAAAAATAAAAACAAACATTCTTTCTTTTTTTCCAGATCCAAACAGAGTCAAAACGAAAAAAACTTCACCAAATCAAACAACCCAGATCCGAAACCTTCATCATCACCATCAAGAATCAAAAAATTCGTAACACAAATCCGAGAATAGAGAAACGAAGAAGAAGAAGAAAGCAAAAAGAAATCGAGACCCAAAACGGCGAAGGTTGAAGCTTTTCAATCCTTTTTCTCTTTTTTCGATCTGTTTTTTTTGTGGTTGTAATGTTTTTTCAAGTTCAAATTCGTGATTAGGAGATGTTTTTGTAAGGATTTGGTGTTATGAGTTTTAAAAAATGGAGGTTTGGGTGAGAAAGAGAACACAACCGTGAGAGAGAGAAGAGGGTGAGAGATGAGCGGCGGCCATGAGAAGAGAGAGAAGAAGATTGAAAAAATGAAATTTTTTTTAGGGTTGGGGGTATATATACCCTGGACCAATCCAGTGTGTGCCAGTCCGTGGTCTTATGATGCACCAGTGCCTCCTGCCCTTTCAGATCTGGATCAAACGTCCCAGATCTCATCTGGCTATGATTAAATCAGGGCTGTCTGATTTAATCAGACGTCCCTGATTAAATATGAAATATCTCTTCATCACGATCTCTTCTTGACCAAATCTGGGATGTCTGATTAATCAGACGGCCCAGATTTCGTCTTCCCGTTTTTTTTTTGCACAAAAAAGGCAGCGCCCTTGGGCCTTGTGGGCTGGGCCTACTCAGGTTTTGCTATCTACACCCCCCTGTCTTGCTGTTTACACCCCCTGCTCTATTTTATTTATTTTTTTTTATTTCATTTTATTTTTATATTTTATTTATTTGTTCTATTATATTTGAATGTCATTTAATTTATTTATTTTGTACATTATTTATATGTTATATGCTATGTTTAAATATCAAAAACGTCAAAAAAAATGCCATGTTATTTATCTTGTTTATTATTGCTTAAATATAAAAATGCAAAAAAATATATTGTGTGATTTATATTGTGTAAGTCCAAGAGGAAAGGGGAATTTTTTCGTTAACCTCGTGTTGCGATTATTTTTGCGCATTTGCTTGTTCACTTTTTTTAACCTTGAAATAAAAATCATTTTTGTTCAAATAAAAAAGAATGAAAAAGGAGTGGTTTGGCGGATGACTTTTCACTCTCCGGTGACTTCGGATTTCCTGTCGGATGGCTTGCGATCCGAATAACCGACGTTCTAAAAAACAATTTTTTTTCTTAAAAAAAGTAAAAAAAAACTAAAACATTCAAATATTTTCAAAAAAAAGAAATCTTTTATAATAAACTTCGACTTTCGTCGAGAAACCTTTTTCAAACTTTTTTTCAATAAACGCTCTAATACACTTAAGCGTATTTAAATATTTTCACAAAGACTAAAAAATACAAAAACAATTCAAATCTTTTGCCGCTTGACTTTTCAAAATTCAAACTTTTTCTCAAGAGAGTTTAGACGTGAGTCATCTCTAGTTGAAATTCATTTTCCCATGACATATGGCAGGAAAAGATATAAACTCTTCAGTATGTTCGTGGCGGATTTAAAAGGAGTTTAAACTTAAGATGACGACTCGTCTTTTCTCCTAAAAAATCAATCAAACGAATCACTTTACAAATTTTACCCCGAACTACGAGATTTTGATCCCTCACGGGTACGTAGTGCAAAAGACCTTGTGTCTTCCCAATTCAAAATTAATAAAACTTTTTCTCTTTTTTCTTTTGAATATCCCAAAATTAATAAAAAAACTCTCATCGTTACCCAATCATTTATAAGCAAATTTTACAAGCAAAACATTTTAGCACAAAAAATACATATTTCAAGAGGTTCCCGTAGAGTACTACGGATACATAGGATGCTAATACCTTCCCTTTGTATAACTAACCCCCGAACCTTAAATCTCTAAATTTTTATTATGGGTTTGTTCGATCTTTTCCCCTTCCCTTGGATAAATTAAAGCTCGGTGGTGAATCATAATTTTTGAGAACCAAAGTTAACCAATAGCTTGGCGTCCGAAAATCACCGCGACAGAAATGGCGACTTCACTGGGGACTCCCCAAGAGGGTTGAGCCTAACTTTTATATATGTTATATTTGTGCTATTATTTTTTCTTGTATATTTTATATTGCTTTATATGCTTATATGCCTGGGTTTAATATTTATGAGAGAAAAGTCCTCTACCCGGACTTGAGCAAACACTTAAGATAAGTTAGTGGTTGAGTGTTGGCCTTCTTGGTGGATACCTCGTAGGGTTAACATGAAAACCACGCCTAGAGTAGACCCTCTTGAAAATATCGTTGTCTTGCGAGGATTTGCAATGGCGATGATATTTTCTCGTTGGATCCGTGACTCTAGGGACCTTTTAAACAAGTCTAGAACCTCGAAACGTGTTATTAGGGACCTCTGTTTAGAACTCTAATTTGTGGTTAAACGTTGACCTTCTTGGTGGATATCTCGTGGTGTCGACGCGAAGGCCACACCTAAAAGAGATCCTTTGGAAGTGTTGCGGTCTTGTGAGGATTTGCAATGGCTGTGATGTTTTCAAGTAAGATCAATGATTTTAGGAACCATTTTGAAGCCTAGAATCTACATGTGAAGGGGGTAGTTTACATTTTTTTTAGCACCATATAACTAGTATTCAAAACTATTCCGGACCATATCCTTCCATACCATAACATATGCATTCATAAAAATTCATTATTTTTATTTTCAAGGAACTTAGGATTACCTTTGCAAACGTCATAAGTTTTGTAATCCTTCCATTTTAAAAAACAAATTCCAAAAAAATTGTCTCCTTACAACGTTTGCAATTAATATCGAGTTCCTTGAAAAAAAATAAAAATAAAAAAAATAAAAATCATTTACATCGCATTCATGTATCATTCATCAGTCGAGTTTTCGCATTCTGGCGATCCATTCGTGTCTTTTTCTCTCCGTCCAATCAAGTTGTGTCACAAAATGCAACACCGAGCTAATCAAGATGGGTCTAAGCCAGAGAACTACGAGCTTCACGAAGAGGTAGCTACTCTCCGAGCAAAGGTGAATATGATTGAGGGCTATTCAGATGAACGTATGACCTCAGGTTATGGCTGCTATTGACGAGATTGGTTCAATTCCCGAGTGACCTCGTTTGTAATTTTTGGAAGGTCAATTTGAAACAGATCGCTGCAAATGCTCAAGTCCAGATGAAAATTCTCCCCAAATTTTGGCATTGTACTGCTTTAGTCATTTGTTTTTTTCTTGGTTAATGCATTATTTGTATATAAGAACTTGTTTATTTTCTTGAATGTTTATCTCAACACAATAAGTATGTTAGTCTTGAAGAAATTCATTCGTTGCACTCATTTTTTGTTTTCAATTAATTTTTTTTTTTTTTGGCATTTATGATACCAAATTCTACCAATCTTCTTGCTTATGCGGAAATTGGAGGGAGGATGACGATAAAAAACGCAAAAAATTTGATTGTGTGCTTTTGAATAAAACCTTGTTGATGATGTACAGGCATTGTTTCAAGTCCCAAACACCGGAGATATAAGGAAGATAATCCCTTGTTAACCCTTTTGAGCCTTGAAGTAGGAGTTTCTTTTAAAGAGAAAAAAAAACCTTACATATAACCTGGGGCAGGGTAGTCTTCAGTTGATTTGACCGAGTGTTCAGATTTCAAAAGGACATGTGTTTATAAGGATCAACCACAATGGTTATCCCTCATCCACCAAAGAACGAGATAGACATCACCTCTCAATAGATCAAGACAAAGTCAAACGTCACATGATTTGTCCAAAAAAGAAAAGTCCGCTAAGACCAAATTTGAAAACAAGTGGCTTAGGCAAAATATTAGGACATCCCGTTGGACTACCAATTCAAAAGAAGGAGTCCAGACAAAAGTTAGGGAAAATAAAATACGAAAGGACTACCAAAGCCAAGGTCCTCAATATAAAAAAAAAGGACAAAGAGGTGAGTGTACTACTCCAAAAAAACCTCGCTGGCTCCTTAATCATCAAAATCTTTTTTTGAGAAATGAAAACTTAGGTTGAATAAATCGAGCATAGGATTGGAGAACACCACGAAGAATGGGTGGGCACGAATAATCTTTGAGCCTTAAAATCTTTTTTCTGAAAACCGTGAACCAGGCCACGTTACAACCCTCAAAAGTCCTAATTGAAGCAGGATTTATTTTGATATCATACTTTAAAGCGTTCCCGACTCCCATAATTTTTGCCCAAAATCTATGATGGTATCATATGCCATATTATATTTGTCTTTCAAAAAATAAATGTCATATTCTAACCAGTGATTCGGTCATAAGGTTTTGCGACATCCTTTTTAAAAAAAAAAATATATTAAAAAAAAAAAACTTCAAGATTCACATAACTATTGAATTAGAATTCTCATTTTCAGAATAAACTTTTTTTTCTGCTTGTAAAACATTTGTTTGACATCAAGAAAACTTACAATTGACTATCAGCTAGGGGCATGTTTCCTAGAAGATTGGTTGAGAAAAGATTATGTCAAGTATCGCCAATCTGGGGCAGTCACCTCGAGATTCGAAAAATCTCTCTGTGAATCCATTGATCAAACGGTTTATCTCAAAGGCCATACGATCTGGGGCAGGTTGTGAATCGAAGGTTACCTTGATCAACACAGTAAACTTGGGGCGCCCAAAATGGCTTCCAGGGGCAATCCAGATCTGTCAAAATAATTTCTTCCTCCTTAAGCCAAGAATCCTCCTCCGATAAAATTGATCCTTTGGGAGTATTGTTATAATATGTTGGGTAGGTGATTCAGCATTCCCCGACTAAAAACTGAACTTGAATGTTCCCCAGTTAAGCATCAAAGAGGAATTCACATTAATTCCCTTTCAACGGATTGTGGTATTAGAGGATTGAATTTTGGAGGTTCACCCCCAAGAAGTATTTTCCTACCCCCTAGTGAGATTTGAGCATTGAAGAAAGGATCTACTCTATCAGTGGTTTTGTTTTCTCTCCAGTGATGTTTCCATCTTGATTGGCTGAGTATCCGGTTGTATTGGTGTTGTTTGGTCATCTCCATTTTGTTGTCTATCTGTTTTGCCTGTTTTGTCAGCATATACAATATACACATCATAACATTCATGCATTCATCACGCATAGCCGAATTTATATTCATTGCTCATCTTTGCATTTTGATATTTGTCCCTTCTCTTCATAAGGTGTATGTACTTTTCTCAATTAAAGTTTACCCTTTAAGCAGAAAATCACACTATTTTTTGAATCTCCATTAAGCTTGTTCCTTATGGAAGCATTTTATTCAGCGTTCTACTCCAGTTCATACTTGGATAGAACAACCCTTTAGTTGAGATATTCCCTCACCAAAGTCTTGATTAACCGTTTCTCTCCAGATTGTTCCTGGATTGAATTTTGATCCCCAGCAGTTACTGTTTGGAAGGTGGTTCAGGAGATTGCATTTATTTTGCAAACTCGACACTCCACAACATAATTTTTTCTCCCCAGCGGAATCACCAATATTGGTCTGTCTTCAAATCTTTCCAACAAAAATTATCAATTTTATCTCCAGCAAGTGCTTATCTTTAAGAGGCTTGTATGTTTTTTTTCCCTTTCCCCAGTGAAAGAAGAAGCTCAAACCCGTTTTGGGAAGCTTATTCAAGAGCAAATGACATCTCTTGGAGAGGTTTGCATTCAACAGCAAATGACATCTCTTTGAGAAGTTTGCATACCAATAACAAATGACATCTCTTTGAGAAGTTTGCATATCAGCATATCAATCTTGATTCTTTCTATAAAAAAAAAAAAAAGGAGAGAACAGCTCGCTAAGTTGAAAACCCGAAAAGGTGGCTTAGGCAAAAAATGAGCGTCCCGGTGGGCTGAAAACCTGAAAGGGCAGTCCAGGCAAAAATTAGGGGCACACAAAAAAGAAATATACTCTTGGTGGACTGAAAACTCGAAAGAGCGGTCCAGTCAAAAGTTAGGGATTTTCAAAGAAAAAAAAGAAAGGGGCAAAATGGGCTACACTAGAGGCAAGTCCTCTCCATCCTTTCAAAGCTAGTCAAGCAAGCTGCTGTCATACAATCATTGAGTTCAACTCGGGTGTCGGGAGACCATGCTAGCAAAAATCTTCTTAACCCCCCTCCATTTCCCAACGCGAGGAAACTTTTCAAACGTTTAAATCATAACCATGCATCATGCATTGATCACGGCACTTTGCTTTAGCGTTTCACCCATCACCTCATAGCATCCAAAAAAAATTCCAATATTCATTGACATCTTCAAAAAACCAACATTGCTTGGAACCCAATACCTACAATAAAAGGCCCATCCTCCAATGGCGCAGCCCCAGGGTCAATATGTTGTATACATCAATCAATCATCACATTTCATACAAATCATAATCATGCATCTTGCACGCTTGCATCTTTCTAGCATTAAACCATGCATCAAACTGCATTCGTTAAGGCATTTCTTAACATATCATTCACACATATAGCATCACGCATGCATTTCAAGATTTCCAAATTTTCTAATAAAAGTGGCACCACTTTCACAACCAGAAAGCCCAAAACCCATTGGCATGTCAAAAGCCCAATATACCATTGGCATCCTTCAAAGCCCAGTCTTTATTGGCATTCAACATTCGATTAAGTCCAAAAAATTATTGGCATCCAAAGCATGGTATTTACCAACATTTCATTTCATGCATCCATCATGCATTTCATATAGTATTCGTTAATGCTACGCCTACAACCAAATGCATATCATGCATCAGCAAATACACATATACATACAACCATTCACACATTCATACATACATACAAACATATATAGATATATACATACACACATACATACATACACACATACATACATACATACATACATACATACATACATACATACATACATACATACATATAATCATTCACATATACATACATACATACAGTCATTCACATGTCCATACATATATTCGTATCCATGTGCAACATACAAACAGAATCATTCATACATACTGCATTGACCATCATGTGTCTTGTTTCAATAAATCACAAAAAGAGTCATCCACAGTGTATCTGGTCCAGAGATGTCTCTATCATTCATACAAAACAAAAAAGAGTCATCCCCATTGAGTCTAATCTAGAGATGTCTCCATCAAACATATTCCGAGTTGCTTCAGTTGTATCCCTTTCCGAATACGCGGATAGGAAGATCCCTAGTCGAGCTCATTTCTCATCGGGTATAGAGTCTTTTTGACTATTTCTCTCCAGTTTTTCCCTGGATCGAGTTCTAATTTCAATCAGCAAGCGACAATCTCTTCATTTTGAGTAGCTTGTGTACCAACACATATATTCTCAACTTCCCTGTGTGATGTCATTCCCAGTATATCTGGTCAAGAGATGTTAATCAAGAACTTTTCAGATGGCTTCTCATCATGAGAAGTCTGTATTTTTCAATCTAACCTTCCTATATCTCCTTTGGAGTTCCTGGCAGAGTTATATATTCCCTTCGTGGAAGTCCCTCTTCTTTTTTGTTATTACCTTTTATAAGCTATCCATCTGGTAGTAGGTAATATACATATCAAAACCATCCATATGTTGGTAGACAATTTTTGTCATCTGTTTCTGCTAGACTATCCATATGTTAGTTAGCAATGTTTGTCACTCGTCTTTTATAAGCCATCCATATGTTGGTAGACGGTGTCTCTTTTTGTTGTTGCCTTTTATAAGCTATCCATATGGTAGTAGGTAATATACATGTCAAACCATCCATATGTTGGTAGACAATTTTTGTCATTTATTTCTGCTAGACTATCCATATGTTAGTTAGCAATGTTTGTCACTCGCCTTTTATAAGCCATCCATATGTTGGTAGACGGTGTCTCTTTTTGTTATTACCTTTTATAAGCTATCCATATGGTAGTAGGTAATATACATGTCAAAACCATCCATATGTTGGTAAAAAATTCTTGTCATTTATTTCTGCTAGACTATCCATATGTTAGTTAGCAATGTTTATCACTCGTCTTTTATAAGCCATCCATATGTTGGTAGACGGTGTCTCTTTTTGTTATTACCTTTTATAAGCTATCCATATGGTAGTAGGTAATATACATGTCAAAACCATCCATATGTTGGTAAACAATTCTTGTCATTTATTTCTGCTAGGCTATCCATATGTTAGTTAGCAATGTTTGTCACTCGTCTTTTATAAGCCATCCATATGTTGGTAGACGGTGTCTCTTTTTGTTATTACCTTTTATAAGCTATCCATATGGTAGTAGGTAATATACATATCAAAATCATTCATATGTTGGTAGACAATTTTTGTCATTTATTTCTGCTAGACTATCCATATGTTAGTTAGCAATGTTTGTCACTCGTCTTTTATAACCCATCCATATGTTGGTAGACCGTGTCTCTTTTTGTTATTACCTTTTATAAGCTATCCATATGGTAGTAGGTAATATACATGTCAAAACCATCCATATGTTGGTAGACAATTTTTGTCATTTATTTCTGCTAGACTATCCATATGTTAGTTAGCAATGTTTGTCACTCGTCTTTTATAAGTCATCCATATGTTGGTAGACGGTGTCTCTTTTTGTTATTACCTTTTATAAGCTATCCATATGGTAGTAGGTAATATACATATCAAAACCATCCATATGTTGGTAGACAATTTTTGTCATTTTTGTTTCTGCTAGACTATCCATATGTTAGCAACATTCGTCACTCGTCTTTTTTAAGCTACCCATACGGTAGTAGACAGTGTCTCATCCTTTGTCACTCGTCTTTTTTAAGCTATCCATGCGATAGTAGACAATGTCTCATCTTTTTTCCATTTACTTTTGTTAAACTATCCATATGATAGTAGGTAACTTATCCCCGGTAAAACTACATTGCTTCACCAGTGGAGTTGGATCGTTTTCTGCTCCCTATCATTGTTTTTTCTCCCTCAGCCGGGTCACTTTATGTTGCTCACCTGTAAATATCACTGCTCCTCAGTAATAAAAGCTTGTCTCTTGTGATTTCTCACAAGATTCAAAGTCTTGTATTCGCATTTGCATTTGCATCATAAGCATTCTCGGCATCTTAGGTCCAAAATTGTGTATTTTGTATTTAAGCTTCTTCCTCCAATCGCGATGAAAATTTCAATCTTCATCTCTCCGGATGAAGAAACTTAAATAGGGGCATCTGTCATACCCCAATTTTTGACCTAAGATCCCGCCTCATGTCCATATGTCATGCATTTTTGTCCGGGATTTGCTTCGCTTTTTCAAACGAAATTTCGGCAGAGAGGTATTTTAAAATACCTCATTTTGTGTTCATTTATTACTTATTTATATTATTATTATTATTATTATTATTATTTTGTTTTTTCAATTTTTATTATTTTTATTTTATTATATTATTCAGTTTTATTATTATTATTTATATATTGGTTTTTTATTTATTTCTTTTTCTGTTTTTTAATTAATTAAAAAAAATCAAAATTTGTCCAAAGTCAATTTCCTCCAACACGCAAAGGAACACGTTTCTGCAGAAAATCAGGAAGGCAGTGTACTTTTTTTGTCCAATTTCAGATTCTTGTTCCCCTAACAATGTCTTTGTCCAGTATCAACCAAAATCCTTTGGGTACTTAAACCCTAATTTTTTGGGTATATATCAGATGAAAAATCAGAGAAAGGGGGGGATTTTGGAGCATGAGCCGCATAATCAAATCCAAATAAAAAAACAGAACAAAAATCCAAATAGCAAATAATAAAATTCGTCATCCTTGTTCATCACAACCCAGATCCGAAACCTTCATCATCACCATCAAGGATCAAAAAAAATTCATAACACAAAATCCAGAAAACCCATCCAAATCCAGAATCAAAAAATAAAAACAAACATTCTTTCTTTTTTTCCAGATCCAAACAGAGTCAAAACGAAAAAAACTTCACCAAATCAAACAACCCAGATCCGAAACCTTCATCATCACCATCAAGAATCAAAAAATTCGTAACACAAATCCGAGAATAGAGAAACGAAGAAGAAGAAGAAGAAAGCAAAAAGAAATCGAGACCCAAAACGGCGAAGGTTGAAGCTTTTCAATCCTTTTTCTCTTTTTTCGATCTGTTTTTTTTGTGGTTGTAATGTTTTTTCAAGTTCAAATTCGTGATTAGGAGATGTTTTTGTAAGGATTTGGTGTTATGAGTTTTAAAAAATGGAGGTTTGGGTGAGAAAGAGAACACAACCGTGAGAGAGAGAGAAGAGGGTGAGAGATGAGCGGCGGCCATGAGAAGAGAGAGAAGAAGATTGAAAAAATGAATTTTTTTTTAGGGTTGGGGGTATATATACCCTGGACCAATCCAGTGTGTGCCAGTCCGTGGTCTTATGATGCACCAGCGCCTCCTGCCCTTTCAGATCTGGATCAAACGTCCCAGATCTCATCTGGCTATGATTAAATCAGGGCTGTCTGATTTAATCAGACGTCCCTGATTAAATATGAAATATCTCTTCATCACGATCTCTTCTTGACCAAATCTGGGATGTCTGATTAATCAGACGGCCCAGATTTCGTCTTCCCGTTTTTTTTTTGCACAAAAAAGGCAGCGCCCTTGGGCCTTGTGGGCTGGGCCTACTCAGGTTTTGCTATCTACACCCCCCTGTCTTGCTGTTTACACCCCCTGCTCTATTTTATTTATTTTTTTTTATTTCATTTTATTTTTATATTTTATTTATTTGTTCTATTATATTTGAATGTCATTTAATTTATTTATTTTGTACATTATTTATATGTTATATGCTATGTTTAAATATCAAAAACGTCAAAAAAATATGCCATGTTATTTATCTTGTTTATTATTGCTTAAATATAAAAATGCAAAAAAATATATTGTGTAAGTCCAAGAGGAAAGGGGAATTTTTTCGTTAACCTCGTGTTGCGATTATTTTTGCGCATTTGCTTGTTCACTTTTTTTAACCTTGAAATAAAAATCATTTTTGTTCAAATAAAAAAGAATGAAAAAGGAGTGGTTTGGCGGATGACTTTTCACTCTCCGGTGACTTCGGATTTCCTGCCGGATGGCTTGCGATCCGAATAACCGACGTTCTAAAAAACAATTTTTTTTCTTAAAAAAAGTAAAAAAAAACTAAAACATTCAAATATTTTCAAAAAAAAGAAATCTTTTATAATAAACTTCGACTTTCGTCGAGAAACCTTTTTCAAACTTTTTTTCAATAAACGCTCTAATACACTTAAGCGTATTTAAATATTTTCACAAAGACTAAAAAATACAAAAACAATTCAAATCTTTTGCCGCTTGACTTTTCAAAATTCAAACTTTTTCTCAAGAGAGTTTAGACGTGAGTCATCTCTAGTTGAAATTCATTTTCCCATGACATATGGCAGGAAAAGATATAAACTTTTCAGTATGTTCGTGGCGGATTTAAAAGGAGTTTAAACTTAAGATGACGACTCGTCTTTTCTCCTAAAAAATCAATCAAACGAATCACTTTACAAATTTTACCCCGAACTACGAGATTTTGATCCCTCACGGGTACGTAGTGCAAAAGACCTTGTGTCTTCCCAATTCAAAATTAATAAAACTTTTTCTCTTTTTTCTTTTGAATATCCCAAAATTAATAAAAAAACTCTCATCGTTACCCAATCATTTATAAGCAAATTTTACAAGCAAAACATTTTAGCACAAAAAATACATATTTCAAGAGGTTCCCGTAGAGTACTACGGATACATAGGATGCTAATACCTTCCCTTTGTATAACTAACCCCCGAACCTTAAATCTCTAAATTTTTATTATGGGTTTGTTCGATCTTTTCCCCTTCCCTTGGATAAATTAAAGCTCGGTGGTGAATCATAATTTTTGAGAACCAAAGTTAACCAATAGCTTGGCGTCCGAAAATCACCGCGACAGTGATTGACGCTGAACTTGGTAGGGATGACCATGGATCCCCCGCAACTGCGATCGAAAGGGGGCTGGAACCACTTGATGCCAGAACTGACCCCCGAACTAAATTAAACTGGTGGTGAAAATAAATTTTTTTTTTTTAATTGATATTATTTTTAACTCATATTAATATTTCATTTATTTTAATTTTTTTGCAAATTAAAATATTAATTGAAATATTTTCGATTAATATTAATATGAAAATAATTAAAAAATAAATTAAATTAATTTCAATCACTAATTACTTGCTTCACAAAGGCATATGCAACTATCACTTTTATTCAATTTACTAAAAACATGGCAAGTGTAGTTTACCGATCATATGAGATATTTGGACAACGGGCCGGGTTGGGTCGATATGGGCCCAAAACCCTCAACTGGCCCAAACCACGGGTGAGTTTACAGTATCCATTTCGAACCATTTGTTCTCTCGGATTGGGCGGGTGCGGGTTTTCGGTTTCGACAGATTTCCGGTTCGGTTTGCACGGTTTTGACAAAAATGCTCTTTTTTTTTGTGTTCATTGACAAAGAAAGAAAAATCTGGCAAGTATATAAATCAAATCCAATAGTAAACAAAAAAATAAGTCATACACCCTCCTTCATCAACAAAGAATAGAAAGATCCAGATCTATCAAATATTTATCTAACAGATCCAGATTTGCAAAGAAAATAAAATAAAAAGATATAAGGAGATATTCTTGTTGCCAAACTTAGCCATAAAATTCAGATCTAACACAATTTTCTTCACCTAGATGTTTTGGATGAAGGGAGATTTGTCGAATTGCACAAGAATTAAAAGTGAAAATACAAATATTTGTAAGGGATTGTTTCAAATATTGATTGTGGGTATAAAATAAAATGTATTGAGTGGATGAATGAATAATAAAAGTAACAAAAAGAAATGTTCATCAAATAGAAAGAGAAAAGAGAGACTATGTTGCAGTTGTTGCTGTGTTACAGGAAAAACAAACGTGAGAGAGGTGATAAAAGGTAGTGTGTCAGTGGAAAGAAAGAGAAATTAGTGTGAGAGAGATGGTAAATGTGGGGTCTACTGCTTAAAATGAGGTGAAAAGTTAGAAAAGAGACCAAAAAATTAGAAAGCCTATTTGATAGGCATGATAAATGCTCTCTGTGCAGTACTGTCACGGATCGGTTCAGTTACCGCTGGATAAACTTTCAGCATCCGAAATCGACCGTTTAAATCTGTTTGGAACTGAAAAGTACACCCGTTTACCCGTTGACCCGATTTGATCCACCCAAGACTTGCTTTTATCCAACGGGTTTTCGGTTATTCGGGCGGGTCACGGGTTTTGTCCACCCCTCATATATGCCGCTCCAATACAATACAACTATACAGTATATCATTTTATATTGAACTGTGTCAGAAAAAGCATTTGACAAATGCAGATTCAGAAACGAACGGTAACGCCAACGTGGCGGACTCCAGTCTTAGAATTTAGAAAATAATGGACTTTTGGTACTACAAGCTGGCGAACTGAAATGAAATATCTCTCATTGGAGGTACTCTTAGAGCATCTCCAATGGTGCAACTCATCCTTGGTTACTTGAGTGGGCTCCACAATGTCATTTCATCATAAAGGAACTCATCTATTTGTCACTCCAATGGTGCAATTCAGATGAACTCGTAATGGGTCTCATATATTAATTCTACTATTTTATTTTATTCATTTATATTAAAAAATATTGTTCTTTTCTGCTGGATCTTGAAGACACGAATCCATTCTTCTTTGCTGGCTATAGTTCAATCAACAAGCTTCATCCCTTTCACAACAATAAAGCACCATTTTCTCATGCTCTAGAATACAATCTTTCTCTCAACATGCTTCAATACACCTGGATCTGGATGTTGTCACTCATCAACATGATAAGAATTTTTTTTACTTCAAAATACAATCTTTCTCTCAACAAGATCCTTATTGTTTTGTTTTCAAAATACAATCTTTCTCTCAACAAAATTTGAATTCTTTTACGCCAAAATACAATCTTTCTCTCAACATGATCTGGATTTTTTGTTTTCAAAATACAATCATTCTCCCAATATTGTGTTTGTTTTATGTTAATTGATGGTGGGAGTGATACAGTAATTATTATTATTAGATTGGTAAAGGCAAGTTGGTTTGATGATACAGTAATACTATCCGGACAAAGATTGGATGACTTTTTAGCGGGAAAGGCAGGCTGCCTTTGAGCCAATTTCATCCATCCGATCAATCTGATGATCCAAATTGTACCACGTGTGCTGCTCCTTATTTCATTTATTAAATTTAAAAAAATGAAAACACCGCATAAACGTGTGCTGCGCTACCATAGTTCCTGCCGTCGTACTCCGTCGTCCCTCGTCCAGAGGGATGTCGTTACAGTAAATCACCATCAACCCTGCGCCGCCGTTACAGTAAATCACCGTCAACTAGCTCGCCGCTCTGTCGACCAGAATTAAAGGCCCACCGTGAAGTAGCAATAAATGTCACAAGAAAGGGGGGGTTTGAATTGTGACCCTTTTTAAAATTCTTTTTATAAATAACTTAACACAATATTTCTTTTATGGGTTAGTTTAACAAGTAATCAAAGAAATAATGTTAAGACAATAATGATAGCAAGGATATAAGTGAAGGACCAGAGAACTCTGGAAATATTTAGTTGGTTTTAGTTGAGTTGTATTTTAAGAGATTAAGAGTTTAGAGAAAAATACAACACACAGAAGTTATCCTGGTTCATCCAAACTTGGGCTAGTCCAGTCCTCACAACCTACTGAGATTATCCACTAAAATGCTCAGATCAGAACCTTCTGCTTGGCACCAACTTTTGATCAACCCTTGATCAAAATACAATCTGCTTTTCTTCACTCGAAAAGACTTTTACAAACTGCTTTTCCTAACTGGAAAAGACTTTCTCACAATGCTTTTCTTTTACTAGAAAAGACTTCCTCACAATCACTCAATCTAACCTAAAAGATAGATTTGAGAGGTTACAAAGTGTTTGGTAATTTGTGAGTATCAACTCATATAAGAGGTGATAAATAACAAGCGTATAAACAATGTAAGTATGTGAACTTTTGTGATTAGCTTGCTTTGTGAAGAGTTTGGAACTTTGTTGATTTTTGCTTCAACAATGTATGATTAAATCTTTGTGTAAACTCTTGAGTTTTTCTTCATGTAGCTCCTTGGTATTTATAGACCTTTCATTTGCTGAAGAGGAGCGTATGAGAGAGATTTTGAAATTCAAAATTTGTCAAAGATACGTTGTGATCTTTGTAGCCATGTTCTGTGAATAGTGCGTTATCGTCAGTTCACTTGTGCATTACCGTCTGTTGAAAAACTGCTGCAATGCTTTGCATGGCTTTTGAAGCTTTTACGTGGCTTCTATCTTGTCCAAATGAGAGGATCAATTTGAAATTTGTGATGACAATGCATCAGTAATAGAAGAATGTTGGAGGAGCCTTTGTCTCTCATGAGGGGACCAACCTATGTAGCATTTTTGATGACTCTTGTCCTTTTCACATAAGGCAAGATGTGCTTGAAGCTTGTCCACAAAAACTATACCCATGTGTTGCAAATAACTTCTTGTTACAAGGCCTTTTACGTGGAGACATTATTTTCATTGATTCAAATTCCTTTTGTTTTTATGATAATGCATTGAGAACTAAGTACAAAAGAAGCTTGGTCCATGGTATCATTCATGTCATGTTTGGCATAAATACATCATTTATGTTTCCTTAAAATACTACCACATTTGGTAAGACAAAAGGAATAATATCATGTGAAGCTTTTCATCATTAAATCCAAGAACTTAAGATGCTTTAATTAAATCTTGTTTGCTACGTATGACCTTCCATTGTTTTACTTGTGTATGTGTTCTTCTGGTGCGTTACCGTTGTCAGACGATAACATTATCGTTGAAACATTTCTCACAAAACACATTAGCAAATAACAAGATAATCAATATTATAATTTAATTTATATGTTTGTTATCTTTAAAACATCAAATAAGGATTTTGTTCCCAACACACCTGAGTTGAAAGTAAAAAGGGAAAAATAACCGTTGAAATGCAGAAGAACAACAATAGCACTGTTAAAGCTTAACAGGAACAAATGCAGAAGTAGAGCAAAATAAGTAAGAAATCAGCTTCAACACGGAGATCTGGCATCTGTGCGGCGTGACGCCGGAGTGAGTTGTGACAATAATAGGAGGTGAACGTAGGTGCAACGGCATCGGAAAAGGAGGTTCGAAGGTCCGACGGCGACGACGGAGAAGGAGGTGTGGAGGTGAGACGGTTGGACTTGGAGCGTTGGAAGAGAAGGAGATGGGAAAATTCTCTGATTCTTTTAAGAATAAAGAACATGGAATCTGGTCCACATGATTAATCGGACGGACAAAAATTACTCAAAGTCACATGAGTTTGGTTCCACGAAGTCACCTAATCCCGATCATCCAACTATTATTATATTCAAGAGTGTCAGGGAAGCAACTTTCACAAACAGCCCTTTCTGAAGCAACTGTGTTGCCATGTTGGCAGACTCCAACCAAGGATAAGAGAAAAAACTGGAATTTCAAGTGTGCCATGCTGGAGGACTATGATGAAAAAACTCCCATTGGAGTTGCTCTTAGGAAGAGTGCGTAAGACTATAAATTACTCCCTCCATTTAATTATAAGCAAAAATTAATTTTTTAAATTTATTGAATAATTAATGTATCTAATCTATATTATAGATCAAATAGATCAGTTATTTAATAAATCTGAAAAATAAAATTTTGTTTATAATTAAAGATCAAGGAGTACAGTACATCTTAAATAAATTAAAAGTATAAATTGGAGAATACAATTGAATAAATTTGGAGGTTCAGGTACACCTTGACTAAGTCATACAAAATGCAAAGAAGATAGAGGGACAATTTGTCTCTAAGATATTCCGTTTCGGTTTCATTTTTACATTGAACCAAAATGAGCCATGGATGCCAGTAACACATTGAAGAAAAAAATGGTCGACTTGTACTGCTGCTAGGATTTACGGTTAAAAATAACATGGACAACAACGGGAGTGAATCCACTCCGGTGAATGGAGAGGTCCACTAAGATCTTGTATTAAGATTTTTATGGTTAAAAAAAAAAAGAGAAGAATTTAGAAAGTCTTTAAAATAGTAAAAATCAAATGATTTCATATTGAAAATGATAATCAAAATATTACATTAGTAGCTCTTATAATTTTAGATATTAACCAACTCTAACAAACTATTGGAAAAATCCTACTAATTATATTATAAACTTCTAACTAATCATTATTCTTAACCGCCTCCCTCAAATTCAAACTTGAAAAATTTACCAATTTGACATGCTTTCAAAGAGAAACTTCTTCAACCACTCGTGTAGGTGATTTATGTTGGGTCATCACGAGGGGACAGTCAGGGGGATCATTTACATTGGGTCTAAGAACAACTCTACAAGTGAGTTGGACACCACACTCTAACCCAAAACTTTAAGGTGTTAGGTTTATGGGTTCTCTCACTTATAAAGTGTTCAACCTCCACTTATTTAAACAATATGGGACTTAACACTCACACTTGCCACAACACTTTATACCTGTTCTGGACTGGGCCTAAATGCCCAACACGCTGGGGACCTCCTCTATTGGGCCGTCGAGCAAGGCCCAAGGTACAAGTCCAGCATCGTCTGACCGTTGAGCAGCGTACGTCTCCCCTGAGATTCGTAACGCCCAACATCGGAATGATGAGCATTAACTGCCATTGATGCTCATCACGGCTCCACAGCCGTTTTCCGACAGCCATTGATGGGTATTAACTGCCCATCAACGGCCTTGGCCAAGCGCAGGGGCTATATATAGACCTTTTCACAACTTCACAAAGGTACACATTCTCTATATTGGAAACCTTCACTTCACCTCAACTGACTTGAGCGTCGGAGTGTCTGCAGGTACACAACCCCCCTCCGGGTATTGTTGGACTGCTCGGAATCACGAACAACCGTGCACCACCGTCTGGTCGACTCTGATCAAGGTAAAGATCAGTGGCGCCGTCTGTGGGGAATTACATCGAGAGGTTCAACAAAGTATCTGTCGAGGTCGAAGCGACCGACAAGATGAAGCTGTATCTCCTCGAAGAAGGATTGCGCGAGGGAACAAAATTCCAAGAGGCAGTTGGGATCCTTGAAGTACAAACCCTCGATGCATTCTTCGAATTAGCCCAATGATACATCAAATATGAGGATAAGCAAAAGACCTCCGAGGTCAGAAGACCTAAAACTTTCGAGGTCGGTGGACCCTCCTCGCAGAGAGAAGAACGTCGAGGAGATGAAAAGAAAAGATAAGGTGGAAAAGTCCGAGAGGCTAAACCACCAAAAAGTCAGTTCACCTACCACACTCCCCTGAACGCTCCTCGAGACAGGATCTTATCCGAGATATCAAATGCTGAGGTTAAAAGTGCGGGAATCAGGTTCCCAAAACAACTGCCCGCAAAACCAAACGTAGACAAGAAGAAATTTTGTCGTTTCCACAAAAGTAACGGGCATGTAACTGATGACTGCGTGCATCTAAAGGATGCCATTGAAATCCTTATTCAGAAAGGATATGCACGACAGTATGTGGATGGGCAGCCAAGGACTACCAATAATAACGCTCCTCGGCAAAATCAGTTGGCAGTTGATCCAGCAAGCCCGAAACAACATGTCGAGGAAGAAAATAGAGTGATCGGTGGAGTAGCCCTCGCCATTTCGAGACCTGAAGATTTCCTTCCTCTGCAAACTGACGAAGAGAAAGGGGCCCTTGATTACCTTGCTGCGCATCTAGACGGGAGTTGGGAAAATTTCCCCGGAGCTCTAGTCATCTCCGGAGGAGGATTTAATCCCATAACCATCGGATCCATCAAAAGGAAATTCGATGAGTTAGAGAAAGCGTCCCCGGTCGAGGAAATAAAAATAACAGAGGTAAAAGAAAGTTCTGTTCCTTTGGCATTCTACAGGGAAGAGGTCCCCGGAGGATCACCAAACTTTCAAATCCCTTTGCTCGTCAGAGCAAAAATAGCCAACATCGACGTAAGAAGAATCCTCGTCGATCAAGGAAGCTCCTGTGACATCATGTACTCAGGACTCTTCAAAGTGCTGCAGCTTACCGAGGAAAATTTGGTCCCTTACGTTGGATCCGACCTTCAAGGGTTCAACGGATCAACGACAAAACCTTGGGGATACGTGGACCTGATCGTCACCTTTGGCGAAAACAAGGCCATGAAATCCGTAAAGGTCAAATTCTTGGTCGTCGACTGCCCGTCTCTGTACAACTGCATCATTGGACGACCAACTTTAGCTGAACTGTTTGCAGTATCCTCGACCATCCAGCTGAAGCTGAAGTATTACACTAAGGATGGACAGGTCGCCACAATCAACGGGGACATAGAAGCTGCTCGGCGATGCTTTGAACCTGCGTCCAAGAACCTCAACTCTGTGGTTACGCCAAGAAGAAGAAAGCGGAAACAAAGCTCCCCGGCGTAAACTCAATCAGTATCGAGGATGAAGTTGAATTGGATGCTCGAACTTCCAAGAAGGAGCGCAAACAAGAAAAGAAGGCAAGCAAGGACGACCTTTTGATCAAGGAAAACTATCGTCCCATCCCTGATGGAGAGTTCGAACTAGTTCCCCTTGGCGAGGATCCAACAAAAGGCGTGAAGATTGGAGCTGATCTCCCCGACTTGGTAAAAAGGCAGTTGAAAGCTTGCTTAAGGGAAAATGCTGAACTGTTTGCTTGGAGTGCAGCTGAAATGCCCGGAATAGACCCCGAGGTCGCTTGTCATCAGTTGACCATAGATCCTAGGGTTAGTGCTGTAGTTCAGCGTCGTAGGAAGCAGTCTCCCGAAAAAGCAGAGGCTGCTCGTAAAGCTGTAAAAGACCTCCTAGAGGCCAATTTCATTGCTGAAGCCCAGTACACAACCTGACTTTCTAATGTTGTACTTGTCAAAAAAACTAATGGAAAGTGGCGTATGTGTGTTGATTATACCGATCTTAATAGGGCTTGCCCTAAAGATGCTTATCCTTTGCCGAACATAGATAAATTAGTAGATAATTCCTCCGGGTTTAAATTACTATCGTTTATGGACGCATATTCTGGTTATAATCAAATAAAAATGGCTGAAATCGATAAAAAGAAAACAGCTTTCATGACCGAAACGGGAAATGATTATTATAATGTAATGTCTTTCGGGCTCAAAAATGCAGGTGCCACCTACCAAAGGATGATGAACAAAGTATTTCACAATGAAATTGGAGACATGCTCGAAGTTTACATGGACGACATGATCGTTAAATCCGAGGAGGAAATCGATCATACCGTCCACTTAAAAAGGGTGTTCGACCAAGCGAGAAAGTTTAACATGAGGTTCAATCCGGAAAAATGCACGTTCGGGGTTAAGGCAGGAAAATTCCTCGGTTTCTACCTAACGAAACGAGGAATAGAAGTCAATCCCGACAAATGCAGAGCTTTCTTCGACTATCCAACTCCGAAGTCGAAGAAATCCATCCAAACATTGAACGGCATGTTGACCTCGATGGCCAGATTCGTTGCCAAATCTGCTCAACATGCTCTCCCTCTTTTCAAGCTCCTCAGAAAAGAAACAACATTCGAATGGACTGAAGAGTGCGAAGGAGCATTACAACACCTCAAACGAGCATTGTCCGAACCACCAGTGTTAACACGACCAGTCGAGGACCAAAAACTCTATCTTTACCTCGCCGTGGCATCCGAGGCCATAAGCGCCGTTCTCATAAGAGAAACCGAGCAAGGGCAAAAGCCTGTTTATTTTGTAAGCAGAGCACTGCAGGGACCAGAACTCCGATACTTGCTAATAGAGAAAATTGCTCTAGCAGTAATAATGGCTGCGAGGAAACTTCGATACTATTTCCTCGCCCATTCCATCGTCATTCGGACAGATCAACCCGTAAAGAAATTGCTGGCACGACCAGATATGGTCGGAAGAATGTTAAAATGATCGTAGGAACTTGCGGAATTCGACATAAGCTTCGAAAGTAGAAGGCTTTGAAAGCCCAAGTACTTGCCGATTTCGTTGCCGAAATGACAACGTCGACGACTTCCGAAAAGAATAAATGGACCATCTTCGTCGATGGATCCTCGAATTCGCAAGGAAGCGAGACGGGCATCATACTCGAAAACGGGGACGGAGTCCTAATAGAAGTGTCCCTCGGACTTTCTTTTCCAACAACGAATAACCAAGCCGAGTACGAAGCTTTCCTAGCAGGGTTAAGATTAGCCGAGGAAATCAAAATATTCACGGATTCGCAGCTGGTAGCATCTCAGGTATCAGGAGAATATCAAACAAAGGAAGAACGACTCCTCGAATATCTGAATCTCATCAAAACAAAACTCGCAAAGTTTAAGGAAACGGAGGTGAAACATGTTCCTCGAGAACACAATGCAAGAGCAGATGTCCTTTCAAAACTTGCGAGCACAAGGCACAAAAAAACGGGCAATCAATCCCTCATTCAGGAAACATTGACAAAACCGAGCATTGAAAAAACAGTAGAAGTCATGCGCATTTGCGCTATTGACGAGCAAAGCTGGATGTCCCCGGTTTACAATTTCCTGAAGTCGAACACACTGCCCGCAGATGCCAAAGAAGCAACGTAAATCCGAAAAAGAGCGTGCTCATACGTCCTGCTCGACGATAAGTTGTATCGAAGAGGATTCTCAATCCCATTGCTCAAATGTGTGGAGGAAGCACGCGTAGAGTTCATCTTACAAGAAATCCACGAAGGGATCAATGGGCAACATATTGGTGGACGATCTTTGGCAAGAAAGGCACTAAGAGCAAGATACTATTGGCCAACGATGCAAAACGACGCCAAAGACCACGTCCTTAGATGTGACAAGTGCCAAAGACACGGGGACATGCACCTCGCACCAGCTAACGAGCTGAAAACGCTGATCTCCCCGTGGCCATTTGCCTGGTGGGGAATTGACATCCTCGGTCCTTTCCCAACAGCTGCGCGGCAAGTCAAATACCTCATAGTTGCCGTAGATTACTTCACCAAATGGATTGAAGCAGAACCTCTCGCAAAAATCGGTGCATCCCACATACTTCGTTTCTTCAAAAGAAACGTGCTCGCAAGGTTCGGAATCCCACAAGTGGTAGTAACGGATAATGGGACACAATTTACAAACAAAAAGTTCCAAGAATTCCTCGCCACAATAGGCACCACTCAACACTTCACATCAGTCGAGCATCCTCAAACCAACGGGCAAGCTGAAGCAGCCAACCGCGTAATACTCCGAGGACTAAGACGAAGAATGGGCGCATCTAAAGGAAACTGGACCGAGGAACTGCACAACGTCCTGTGGTCCTACAGAACCACTCCTCATTCCACAACCGGGGAAACACCCTTCCGATTAACGTACGGAACGGAGGCAGTAATTCCCGTGGAAATAGGAGAACCATCCTCGAGGATCGAATACCCTCCCGAGGAGGATATAAACGACGAGTTACTGAGAGAAGAACTAGATCTCGTCGAGGAACTAAGAACAGGGGCTTCTCTTCGAGAAGCAACCCTCAAACAAAAAATAGCTGCTCGGCGCGACAAAAAGGTTATCAAAAGAGAATTCGAGGTAGGAAGCTTAGTACTGAGAAGAAACCAAAAAGATTCGCGAGAGGGGAAGCTCGCAGCTAATTGGGAAGGACCATATCGAGTCCGAGCAAAAATAGAAAACGGAGCATATCACCTCGAAGATCTTTGCGGCAAAGAAATCCCTCGCACATGGAACGCTGAAAAGCTAAAACAATACTATAGTTGAAAATAGCGTAATTCGACATGCTCTTCAACGAAGGCTGCAAATCCCACCGAGGAGATGCGCCTATACAACGGAGGAATGCCTAGGTACGGGCAGGAATCTTAAAAATTCTAAAGCTCGACGTTAGCCCTGAATGCTGACGTCCATGCTCAACGGGAGAATACTCCATGCGAGCCCCACCGTGTCTTAGTACAAGCCCGACAGAACACCCAGCTCGCGATGGGATGCTCAATGCTGCGAGGGAAAATTTCAAACGAAGAAATTCTCCTCGACTCCAGTTTGGGAGCCAGCCAAACACTCGAGCAGTTCCACAAACTGCTCGAGAACGGTGCTTACGATCCGCGACATCAAGAAGCAACCGTAATCATTAGACGAGCACTAGCGCAAAGGGTAATCTACCTAGCGAATAGAACGTCTAAAAACACTAAGTTAAAACCCTAAGTAAGAATCGGGCATCGTTTTCAAGGTTTCCTCGCATACTCTGAACGATCAAATTCACGGGGAAATATATGTCCGGGCATCAAACATTCGTCGACATATTTAAAATAAACACTCCACAAACAAAGCAAGTTATAAATAAAGCACAAATTGCAAATTAAAAGGAGTTCTAAATATAAGACGACCAAAGGTAAAAGATGTCACAATATTACAGAAATGGCGAACAAAGCGCCGAAGGAATTAAAGAGTCAAGGCGAGCATAACGCCGGCATCAAAATTACAAAAAATAAGTAAAATTACTCTTCGTCCAGAGGAGGAGTGGCTATTCGACCATCACGAACTTCTTTAAGCTCGTCCAAACCCTCGGTCACTAGTTGAATATCAGGGTTCAAGACTTGAAGCTGGGCCAGAGCATTTTGGAAGCTCGAGGAGGCAACGTCGAGTTGCATATCTCCGATCTGATAAATCTTGGCAATCAGATCTGCTCGGCTAAATTTTTCATAAGTGCCCGCTGGATCCAGCTTCTTCTCTTCCTCCTCAACCAAAGACAGGCCGGATACTTGCTCCTCGAGCTCAGCGATCTTGCCCTTCAGCTTCTCCTCCTCCCCCTTGGCGTCCTCAAGTCCCTTCTTCACCTTAGCAACCTCAGCCTCGGAATCTTCCAAAGCTTTGCCCCGGGCAAGGAGATCCTGCTCCACAACGGTTAGACGCTCGCCGAAATCCTTGGCGAGTGCCCGCGCCTCGTCTCTTTTCCGCAGGTATTTGCACTCTCGGCCGTTGAGGAAGGTGGCCACTTCCAAAAGCTTGAACACGGCCACGGAAGACTCCGCGACCACATTCCTCAGAGATTTCGGACCTATAGACGCCAAGATTGTCTGGTCAGCTTCAGGGATCTTGACTGTCGTCTTCCCGTCCAGCAGGCAGTCATGGCCCATAGCCGGTGGTAAGACGAACTCCGCAACGGCCTTCCCCGGCACCAACCTACGAGGACCTGAAACCACACCTCCTCCTCCTTCTACTCGGGTATGCTTTGGAGGCCTTTGGTCGTCAATAATCTCCTCAGCAACCCTCCTTTCCCCCGTCACTTCAATAGATGGTGTGGGGGAGGATTGGCCAGAAGCAATGGGGTCCGAGGAACTAGCTCCTCCTGCTTGCCGCCTTTTCTTGTCCGCTTGCAGCTTGCGAAGAGAGGTAGCAGTGCTCTTCATTTCACCTGAAACAAGGCAAATATTAGTAAACTCGCAAGAGAAAACAAAATTGGAAACATTAAAAAATACGAGCACATCTACAACTGAACTATAAGGAAAAGGCAAAACATACGAAGCAAATCCTCGGCTTTAGTTCTAGTCGCGCATTTTAAAAGTGCCTTGGTATTGGCAAATTTTTTGGACGACAGCTGGACACCCTCCTCGTCACATATGGGATTCCCCTCCCTATCCTCCCACAAGTTCGGAGGAAAACTGTCGACGAAATCTTCCAACACCTTCAGGTCAGCACTTTCTTCCTTAGATAACGCTCCCCTCCTGAAGGTAAAACTCTTAGCCTCTCGAGAGTAATTCTTTGTCGACCAGCAAAATGGGAACCGCTCACAATCCACCTCGATAGGCTCGGCATCGTCCCCGAACAAAACGTTACCGTCGTCGTCCAATTTGGGCCCCCTGACCAATATGGTCTTCCAACCGTCAACAGCCATCGGATGAACAACAAAATACTCGTCCTTGAAGTTCCTTAAAGAGTCTTCATATATGTCGAAGAATTTCCTGTGTTGCTTCAAAGACACCCACCCGCATTTGTTCGTCACGTTTCCCCTTGGCCGGGAGCGCTGGATTCCGAAGATGGCGAAAAATAGGGGAATGGTGGGCGCCAGCTCTAAGTATGCGGCTACAATCTCAAAGGCCCTAATGAAGGCCAAAGAGTTAGGATGTAGCTGTGACGGGCACACCTCCAGGTGGTTAAAGATGGCCACTTCTAGGTCACTGAAGGGAAGCCGCAACCCCATATGCTCAAAAATGATTTGATACATAGGGATTCCCCCATTTCTGTAAGCCGTGCATATCCTTTGTCGAGCACCAGGAATCCTGATCTCCCAGTTCGACAGGTCCTGCTCCTCGATCTCCGTAAACAGGTCCTCAGGATAGTGCTCCCCCAGCTCGAACCTAGTGGTCGTTGTCCTTGGGTCGTCGGCTACCCAATCCATATTATCCTCTACAGGAATCTTCCGTTGAATTCCGTCGTTAGCCATAACACCTGAAAAGGGCAGAGGGAAAGAATGAATTCGATATCTTCGAACATCAAATCCACCCCTTCTGTTGGAGTAAGCCCTAAAAGCCAATCTATTTGATAGCATTTGCTTTTGTATTGTGACATGATTTATATATATTAAATATATATAATAAGGCATTTCTTTATTATGTTTGTTTTCCAAAATAATAAAGTCCCTAGAATAGATTGTTCATGTAATGAAACATTAAGTGAGACTTAATCGTGAGATTACATTAACTTAAGAACATTATTCTTAAAGTATTCGTAGTCAAGCTTTAATATGAAATGGGATAACATTAAAGCATAGAGACTATTATGTTGGTAGGCTGATGATCACGTCTCACTGATCATAGATAATGAGTTATCAAGTCTTCACATAGATATAAATGTTAAGGGTAACTTTATATCGGATTAACCCACCATGAGAATACTGCATAGAATGTTATGAAATGTCATAAGTTATTCTCATAGTGATAAAAGGTGCATTCCATCCTTCGACCTGAAACCACTGTGTACCCTAGATGTAGGAGTGTAATACCTTGTTGTCATTCAAACGTTATCCGTAACTGGATAACTATAAAGTTGGTTTATGGGTATCCCACGAATCATGCTGAGGGACATGAGTGATCTAGATGGGATTTGTCCCTCCTACATAACAGAAGATATGTCTATGGGCCCAATATTGAACTAGACAAGGATGACATACTATGCCTTGTGTTCAATATAGACATGAGGACAAAAGGGTAATTATGCACAAGATGTTTATCACAGAAAGGTTAGTCAGATCACATGACATTCTTATAACTTGGGTAACAGTGATGTGTTGCTAGATACCGCTCACTGTTTATAATATTAAGATAAATATTATTGCCAACGTTATAAGAACCTACAGGGTCACGCACATAACGATAGTTAAAACGGGAAAAATAAGTAAGACTTATTGCGGGGGTGCAATTAGTGAAAAACGAATATTGGGCTTAAGAAGTCCAAATTCGTGTGAACTGAAGCTCACATAAGAAACTCTATAAATAGAGCCTTATGAAGTTCAGTCTCTCACACTTTTGGAGAAATTCTGAATTTCTCTAAACCCTAATTCGTATTTGGGAAATTCTGAATTTCTCTAAACCCTAATCCGCTCAAGTTCCCTCATTCTTCATCCAAGAACGGCTAGCACCGAAGGTTGAAGGTTCATGTTCGTGTGGACTGAGTGGAGGCGCTGCAATTGTGGTGCTCGTGACCGATTGAAGGTTCTTGTTCGTGATCATACGGTGTTTCTTGTTCGTGATCGAAAGGCAGTTCGTGATCGTAAGCAGTTTCTGTTCGTGATCGAAAGCTCCTTGTTCGCGAAAGAAAGCATCAGTTCTTCAAGGTAACAATATATTCTTGACCATGATCTTTCACATGGATCCACTGAAGGAAAATAAAATTTTAAAATCCGCTGCGTTTTATCTTTGATAAACAGTTACGTTTTCCTTCAGTGGTATCAGAGCCACTTGTGTAACCATGGATCGGTTTTGATGTTTGTTACCGTTTATTAATATGATATGATTGTGAATCTATATTAATAATAATAAGAACAAGAATTAATAAGATGTGATTGATTAATCTTAATTTATATATGTGATATATAATTCTAATACGACGTTGGTATATGTGATATACCGATTATATTGTTCATCGGAACATTTTGTGATTGGCGTGAACAATGGGTGATTGTGAGCATGTGCTTCGGAATCCGATACTGGTGAAGCATTCATGAGTCAATCATCTATAATGAACAACAATCTTGAAACGTTTTGATGAATGATTGTTGTATTAGGATTCATAAAAATACAAGTGTTGTATTATTATGGAAACAGAATCGGTTAGGGTTTCAAAAATTGTGTCAAACATTGATACAATTAGGGTTTCGTTAATGAACCGTTCATTACGAAACCTTGAATCAGATTGTTTTGTTTAATCACATTTCTGTTTAAATTGTTTAAACATTGTTTAAAATCTCTATTCTGTTTAAACATTTTAATCGCGTTTCTGTTTAAAGCAAATGTTGTTTAAATCACGATTCTGTTTAATTGTTTAAATCGCGATTCTGTTTAATTGTTTAATCACGTGTCTGTTTAAATTGTTTAAACATGTTAATGTCTCTGTTTAAATCGTTTAAACACATCAGAAACTGTTTCTGTTTAATTCATTTATGTTTAAAATGTTTAAACATATTGGAATCAATTAAATAATAAAGGAATTAAAATTGGCCAAACCATGTTTCTGTTTATGGTTATCGATTGGTTTGATGTTTCAGAACCGTTTCTGGTGAAGCATCAACGTATTGATTATCTTAACAAGAGAAACATGTTACTCGATCAAATTTTATAACGATGCAAGTGTTGTATCATTATGATTAGAGTTTGTAAAACGTATCAAATGTTGATGCAAAATTAGATGGTAATTCAAAGTGATTTTGACAAATGTATTTAATTTTGAAATCGTTTCAAAATTTTAGAAATATCTTTTGAAATTGTTTTAAAAGATAATATTACCAATTTTGGAAAAATATTTTATTCAAAAACGTTTTGATTAAATAAATTGCAATATTTGGTAATTGGAGAATTGTCAAAGATTTGATTCTACTTTAAAATAATGTTATTTATTTTAGCAAATTTTGATTCGAAAGATTTAATTGTGAATTAAAAGGTTTGAATCAAATTTAATTGCTAACTTTGTGTAGTGTGATCAATCGCCGGATTTTAATTTAATTTATTTAATTATGAGACTTTAATTTTAATAATAGTGATAAAAGTGTGTTTATTATTATTTTGTTGTGAGTGATTATGGCCTTAGTCTTATAATTCTATTTATTGGGTTTTTGAAATACGGCCTGCGTGTCGTGCCTCTCTCTCTCAAATTCTATATGTACATTCTCCTCTCATCCACTCCCTCGTATGTAAAACAAGTTTCTCTTATTTGTAATGTAATTAGAATACAAGGAAGTAAGAAGAATCCTGACGCTTGAACAACCCTGGAGGTCTAGCTTGGAGAAGCAAGGTCGTTTCTAGGACTAGTTTAGATTCTCTCATTGGCTTGAGAGAATCACAGCGTTAGGGGCCATAATCATGTCACTTTTATTTTGTTTAATTGTTATGCATGCTTGAATGATTGGAGTGCGAATATATATGATATATAAGCCGTGGTGAGGTGAGATCAAACTAATTAAAAATCCTTCAAATAATATATTAAGTTTTATGCTTTCCAAAGAATAGCACCCTTCAAGATCAATATCGATTAATGTAGGTTTTGCCAACGTAAAGTGCATTGTCTATATTGATAAGTTGCGGTGAGATAACCAGTTTATCCGAGGGCTATTCTTTGGGTTAACTTAACTAAATAAATATAATATGATTATATGATATTAGAAGCAAGCGTTGGGTTATTCCATATGATGGATTAAAAATAAAATAAGTGTTATTTAGCCAACGGAAAGGATATGAGAGTTGTATGAGATACAATTGGAAAAGAGCTTCCTACCTAAATAAACTAAGTTTTGTGTAATCAGTTCAACGCTGACTTAAAACAAAGTGAAATATGGATCTCATTCTCACTAGAAAATCTTTCAACGGGATTTTCCGAATCATATGCTTGAAGGTCATTTGGTTTGAATAAAATAGTGGGAGCATTTTAATAAAAGTCCGTATTAAAATGATTTAATCATAATACAAAGTTTTACATATCTCTGTAATTAGAATTTTGGAATACAATACAAATTATATTGTCCTTATGAAGGACAAGAATTTCAGAAAAGTGTTTTTGAATTGGTACACAATTGAGAATTGTTCTCAAATGCGAGAAAAACTATGAGTTCTTGAACTATACTCTGTAGCAACCTACTATGATTAGATTCGAAAAGATGCTTATCAAAAGTATCAAATCAAGTCGAATGTCTAGATATAGAATATTTCATACTTGTAATTTTAAAAGAAATGATGTGATCATTAAATCTCAAACAAGTTTTTTATTTTCAAAAGGGATTACAAAGTATGAAAAATAATATATCTCTCAATAGACCACATCAAGTAACAAACTTGAGTTTCATGATCTTGATAAGATTGTCTATAAAAGGTTGTAATAAGGACCAAATAATATTTGGACCTTGTATATATACATACGAGATGTATATTAACCACCAAACCTTTTGAAATATTTTGTTTATTTACTTCATTTACATTACTGATAAATATCAGTAAATGTAGATGTATGTGTGTGACACAAATTTGAAATCTTTGAAATTGTCAAAGAGTTCAATAATGAAGTAAAACAAAATAACTTACAAAAGTATTAAAGTCATATGAACAAGTCATAATGGTAAATACTTAGTTAAGGAATATAATAACTATTTTATCGCTTCATGTTTGACATGATTTGATTTAAGTTAGTTTAATTATATGTCGTTGACTCTTTGTTGTAATTTCTCTACTTATAGTTATTCTTCACCCACAACTAGCTCTGCCTTTTAAAAGTAATCATAAAGACATCATATTTAATATGAAGGTAAAGTACCTAGTTTGCCTTTATGATAGTTTGGATTGAAAATTTATCAGATAAATTTAATTCCAAATTGGATGAATGTGGAAGTATCCTAAGGAAACTAAGGGATACTAGTCCTACATCACTCTTCAGGACAAAAGTTGTTTTGTTGCTAGACTGAAGCATTCCTCGAGTGGGAATGTGTCTCTTAAAAGAGTCAGTGGGAGTGATATAGAACTTGAATGATTCAAGTACCACAACATTAATATTTTAAAAGGGAACACAAACTGGTTCCTCAAGGTTGTTGTAGGATCAACCGTTTGAGTTGCACATGAGGCTAGACAAGTCTAACATATCACAAGGCTGGGAAGTATGATTTTATCATGACTTAACAAGGTGATATGGTTTTCATTGAAGATGAATATTTAACTTGTTTAAACGGTCGTAAATGACCTAAATTCTGAGAAGTGGCTAAATGCCATAGAATCTTATATGGAATCCATGTACACAGACCTTATGTGATAATGGTTATGTCATTAAGATGAGTAAGACTCAGACGATAAAAGTGAGTCTTCTTATTGAAGACTGACATGGATGATATGGACACTACATTTAAGATGTAATGAATTATTAAAGGTTTCACGCATTATTAAAGGTTTCACGCAAAATCAAAATGCAAATTATGATGAAACCATGATCGTAGTCTAGTTACAATTGTTATACTACATGTTCTGGCAGATGGATGACAAAGTTGCATTCCTTAATTGGAATAACCTCATATATATGTGTTAGACATATACATAGGGTTTTCTCAATCCAAAGGATGCTTGAAAGGTATACAAATTGTAGCAATCTAATTTTGATTAGATAAGTTCTCAGAAGTTGAATTATTTGTTCTTATTTATGAAGTTTTATGAAAACGAATTAATAAAGGATAAATATAATTCTTGTGCACACAAGGAGGTTAGTGGGAGTAATTATCTTAATCTGGTATCATGTGTGGATGACATATTAATCATCAAAACATTTTCCTCATACATGTAAGACATGATTAAGGAAATATCTCTTGATGAAATACTTAGGCGAGACTTCCTAAAGAGTTAGGAATCATAATCTATAGAGATAGATTGTTGACGCAACAAATGATTTTATTTGTTCAAAGGACAATGTCACGTCTCATTGATGAGAAAGAGATACATGAAAAGAATCCACATGCTTTGGCAAATGGATCAGTCATGTATACCATATAATATGTACAACACTAGATACACCATATGCTTATAGCATAATCAATAAGTACCAAAATTGAATCTAGTGTTTGACACTAATTGACCTTCAAGAATATCCCTAGGTACCTTAAAGGAGCTAAGGACTATCTTTTGAAATAGGTAGGTATGGAAGAAAAAAAATCATTGTAAATAAGTTATAATGATGTTAGTTTCCAATCCGATACATTGTATTGAAATTCAAATTTATGTCAGATATAAACACTGTAAGCTAATAAGCTTCAGAAAGTGTCTATTTCTATTACAAAGGTCAAGTATTTGATTTGGATCGTTTAGTTCAGGATTGAGTTAAAACTATGTTTCCATCGTTGCAGATTTCATTAATCACATTAGTGATGATAATGATTTAATCTTGCAAACAAAGGAATAGATCTCACCAACGATTCAGATATATATAGACACCTTTCTATTTCGATAGAGATCGAAAGAGTAACTTTGAAAAGATATGTAAGATACCAACATAGGAAATAGTTCCTTATCCACTAATGTAGCATCTTGCTAAGAAGTTGCTCGATGCTCATGCTAACCGATAAATGTTAGATGAACATTTGATTGGCTTTAGTGCTAGTGGGAGATTGTTGGAGTGAGCCCTAAAAGCCAATCTATTTGATAGCATTTGCTTTTGTATTGTGACATGATTTATATATATTAAATATATATAATAAGGTATTTCTTTATTATGTTTGTTTTCCAAAATAATAAAGTCCCTAGAATAGATTGTTCATGTAATGAAACATTAAGTGAGACTTAATCGTGAGATTACATTAACTTAAGAACACTATTCTTAAAATATCCGTAGTCAAGCTTTAATATGAAATGGGATAACATTAAAGCATAGAGACTATTATGTTGGTAGAATGATGATCACGTCTCACTGATCATAGATAATGAGTTATCAAGTCTTCACATAGATATAAATGTTAAGGGTAACTTTATATCGGATTGACCCACCATGAGAATACTGCATAGAATGTTATGAAATGTCATAAGTTATTCTAATAGTGATAAAAGGTGCATTCCATCCTTCGACCTGAAACCACTGTGTACCCTAGATGTAGGAGTGTAATAAATAAACCCATCACTACAGTATAAATAAACATGGATCCTACCAAAACAGAGTATAAACGAAGATTTAAGGGAGAAAGAAGAACGATAAACACTTACTTGTTCTTAAAAAAGAAGTTTGAATCGAAAGGGAGAGCTTGAAACTTGAAATCCAATCGCAGGGAATCGCCAAAGGCTTGAGAGAAAGACCACGGTCTGGAAGTTGAGTAGACGAAGAATGAGAAAGATTTTGAAAAAATCCCTCCACTTCCCTATATATAAGCAAATCCCCAGCGAACGCACCTGCTCGAACTTTAGGGCGCCACTCCAATCTGGACCGTTGCGTCAATCCAACGGCTACGATGAAAGACAATCCAACGGTCCAGACACGACCATCGCAGAAACCAAAGGGCGCGAAGATCCAACGGTCAGGAAGTGTCCTCGTAGTTCAAACCCAACGAGTAGGTACTCAAGTACTGTCAGAGTAGCCTTTACACGTGGCAAGAAAAGACGAAGCGGTTTGTCCCTTCAAGTCACATCCGCGCAGCTCTTCGTCGAAACCCTAGAAAATCACGTCGAAAATCTTGGACGGGTTAACAATGCGCGAAATCAATGGCGAGATTCGCGGACTCGTAATAAATGCTCGGATTTATCTCCACGGAACTATCACAACTCAAACCTCTTACAGTCAACGGTCAATATGACTCCTCGACACATCATTTTGCTCGAGATTTAAAATCCTATTAACGTTCAAACGAACAATGAGATATAATCTCCTCGACATAATGTTGTGCTCGACCACTAAAGTCGCCATCCTCTTGCCCGAGCATGGTGACTTGGGGGGCTCCTGTTCTGGACTGGGTCTAAATGCCCAACACGCTGGGAACCTCCTCTATTGGGCCGTCGAGCAAGGCCCAAGGTACAAGTCCAACATCGTCTGACCGTTGAGCAGCGTACGTCTCCCCTGAGATTCGTAACGCCCAACATCGGAATAATGAGCATTAAATGCTCATCACGGCTCCACAGTCGTTTTCCGACAGCCATTGATGGGCATTAACTGCCCATCAACGGCCTTGGCCAAGCGCAGGGGCTATATATAGACCTTTTCACAACTTCACAAAGGTACGCATTCTCTATATTGAAAACCTTCACTTCACCTCAACTGACTTGAGCCTCGGAGTGTCGGCAGGTACACAACCCCCCTCCGGGTATTGTTGGACTGCTCGGAATCACGAACAACCGTGCACCACCGTCTGGTCGACTCTGATCAAGGTAAAGATCAATACCCAATTGCAATCACCACAAATTAAGAGAGTAAACCGACAAACTAGAAATTCCCAACACAAATCTTTCTCAATGGATGTAGCTGTAGGTGTAACTATACTTCAAATACAAAGACAAGAACAGTGAATATAGCCTCAATTGCAAATCATAAACATTGAGCCACTTCAAGCACATATCAGAGAACCAATTCATCTAGGGGTGTTCATGGTTCATGAACTGCACTGAACTGAACCATATAAACGGTTCGGTTCAGTAACTGGAACCACTTTTATAAAAACTGGTTTATTTTTAAAAGCAGTTACAATTCGGTTCAGAACCGGTTTAGAACCAGTTTACACTTTTTAACTGGTTTAGTTTTAGATAACTGGTTTAAAACCGATTTTTTTTAATAAAAATCGGTTTATTTTTGAAAAATAGAGAACTTTTTTTCGAAAATATCGAGATTTTTTTTCCAAAATTAAATATTCTTTTTTAATAAAAACCGGTTCATAAATTCAAACCGGTTCTGAACCAGTTATGAACTGAATTGTAACTGTTTTTTAAAAGTGGTTCAGTTCAAAACTGAATTAAATGGTTCAGTTTAAAATATGGTTCAGTGCAGTTCGATTTACAATTTGGTTCAGTTAACTGAATTTTTTAACACCCCTATATTCATCCATTGCATGTATTTTTGAAGCAGGTTGTGATGATGCTTAAGTATTGTTGTTGCAAGTTGTTATGAACTTCCGGGTTGTATAACACAAGTGTGATTACATTAACAATTTTTAAGAAAATGAGAAACAACATAAGTGTTTTTTTGTATGTTAAAAAAACACTAACGGACAATAACAACGATGGCAAAGCAACAACTATACTTAAGAAGATAATTACTTTTGTCACTTTACGGGTTACTCTTGCGCCATACAATTTTTCTTTTTTGCCCTTTTGTTATTTAAGTAGCGGATGCTATATTTTAGAAATTCTCATTTTTATAACATCTGCTACATTATAAATGTAGGGTGTTTTTGGGGTGTCCACTACTAAGAATGGGTAATTGGGCTGCTCATTGGTGGACCCAATATACCACTAGGGAGGGTGATTGTATTTGGTTAGGGGAAATTTTGTGTAATGTTTGATCAATCTTTTGAATGCCTGGCTTAATAAAATTTTATTTTATTTTTGAAAAAAACTATACTTAGATACTGTGTGTTTTTGATTGGGCTCGCAGCCCATCTACGGAGGAAGTCCATCTCCCTCATGTTGAATGAAACTTTCTCTCCCACCCCCGACATGTTTTTTTCACCCCAAAAAAATCGAGTATTGTTTCCCGAATTTTTTTCAGTGTTAGTTTTGCACTATAAAACTTGTCGGGCCGTATTTCCCGATTTTTTTGTATGCTGAGGGGGTTGAAAAAGACACTTGGGGGGGTGTGGAGAGAAATTTCATGTCGAACTCGATCCAAAACACACCGAGGCCTAAGAGCGTTTTAGTTTGGTTCTCTAGCCGTTTTCCGACTGTCATTTATGGCGAGGACATCGAATATGTCCTCTCATTAATGGTTTTGGCTCTGCGTCGGGGACTATATAAAGACTTCTCATGTAAAAGACACAAGTACATTATTCTATCTATCTCTTAAAACATTTGCTCCAGACTTTACTAACTTGAGTGTCGGAGCACTTACAAGTATAAAACCTCCTCCACTCACCAAAGTTGAAGAGAATCATCACCGGACAAAGTCAACTCTGATCAATGTTTCCACCCTTTTGTATGATCTTGTTAGTGATCCTCTCCAATTTTTTCTCTTCAATTCCCTCTCTAATTTTTTTTTGTGTTTTTCTCTCTCATCATCACTTGTTTATTTTTTATTATTAATTTCTCTCTCTTCACACTCACAAAAAGGAAAATTGGAGAATAAATTGGAAAGAAAAAATTGGAGAGGATCTAACATGCAAGTTCTATTATTGTGTCCTCCTAATTGACCACATCTATAACATTTCATAGTTACAACAACTCTTTAATAGATATTTTGCTTTATCAGTGTCGTTTCTCCTTGCCTTTTGGACCTTCCAGTAAGATCTCATTTCCTACAAGCACGTGTATTGTCCTTGAGCTTTACAACATATGATTTATGCCATTAAATACAGAAAAGATCGATATCCATACCACAGTCAAATGCAATGTCATTTTTCTTGTCTTCTCCAATCTCTTATGTATTAAAGAATATAGATCATATATTTTCCTCAGTGTTTGATTTGCTACAAAATAAGAGATTGGACAAGACAACTTCAGTTGTACGGTGTTTGATTTTAAAACTATTCATGACACTTGACAAATTGGAGGCCAAATGATTGGACAAAAATTGAAATATTTCCCCCACTGTACCATGAGACAACTTTTTGTCATCTGCACAAGTAGTTTAAAAATATCAAAATAACAATTTGTCGGCCAAACATTTCACAAGACAAAATTTGTTCAATATCTTAAACTTTGTCATATACATCCGGTATTTTCATTTTTTAGATTAAACAGACCCGCGTCATATATTTCTATTACTTTAATCTTTTCAAAATTTAAAATATACTAATTATAAGCATATATAGGAGTAACGAAAAAACAGATAAAATGCCTCATACTAAGCATCAAAAAATGAGACTTCGTTCATCATCAAAATGCTTAATTCATTCTTCATGTTGCACTCTCCATTCATAACAAAAATACACAGACAATAGTACATTCTTCAAGGCCTAGGACCCCTAGGATTAAACCTTGGTGTTGGCATGAAAGACGTAAGCATCTGTTCCTCAGATATTATAGCATTACGAGCTATGGGATTTGGTCCCCTAATAGGTAGTGGCCTAATTCCAGTTGGTATGGGGTCAAAAGTTGCCTGACCAAACCCCATGGGTTGTGCTCTAAGTTGTGGTCCTTGATCAAGCACGTCAACAACTAGCTCTTCTTGTGTTTGAGGATGAGATTGTGACAAATCTATGTCCTCTTGATCTTGTTGGACTACATTGCTAGCAGGGGGAGGTGGAGGTTGTGGAGGAACCCAACTACTGCGTTTAGGTGGTACACCTTGGCTAACACAACCATTGATGTTGTGACCTTCAAGACCACAACATGAACAAGTTATGACTGGTATGACCTTTTCATCTTGTTAGAATTTGATGGTCATTCGTCAGATCCATCTTTTCTTCTTTGTTTCTTATGCCTTCATGGTCTCCTTCTAAGTGGTGAAGGCACAGGTTTAACAAAATCAGTTTTCTCCCAATACTCCAGTCCTTGTATTGGTTTGACAAAATGCTCATATGTTGCATTGTATGATCCCATAGTCAGTCACCCATGACAAAACTCTTCAGGTCTTTCATGCTTCCATGCAAGGGCTGCAACTGCATGTTCACATGGCATCCCTAAACAAACCCTAATATTCAAAAGTAACTTTAACCCTAAATCCTAAATACACAAAATGAACAACAAATAACCTAAAATAGTACACAATCAAAACTATTAAGATGAAAAATATTTGATATTTGCATGCTCAAAACAAAAAGGAAACAAAGAAAGGTTTTTACTAACCTTGTTGTAAATGATTGTCAACAATGACGGCGGAAGTAAACGAAATCAACGGCGGCGTAAGTAAACGATGGAGAAACGAAGGTGACGACGGCGGCGTGCGGTGGTTTTGGTTATGTTGATCAGTGATGATGGAAGACAAAGTGAGAAGGTGATGGAATTGAAAAGGTACGTGTTATGTGGAGGGAGTCAAATTGGTCCCTTTCTATTTATAAAGAAAAAAATTATTTGTTTTATTTTTTTAATAAATTAAATTTTGTCTGATTCGTCATTTTAGTCTCCCGTGCCAACTCAGCATGATTATTCTTCACTTTGGTCCCTCGTGCCACATCAGCGTGCTGACATGTGTCCAAAAAAATGCCACATAAGTTTTTTTGTCCAGTTAACGGCCAAATGTGACGTTAGGGACTAAAATGACTAACAGAGTGCAGATTCAGGGACTAAATTTTGGTTTTTCCTCAGTGAGGGACGAAAATGACAGCGATGTGCACAATGAGGGACGAAAATGACGGTTTCCCCCTAATAATTGTATTCGCTCCGTATCCTTACGGATATCTGCTAAACGGATAATCAACGAATTTTAAGATATTCGCGGATATTTACAGATATCTATGGACGAAATTCCAAATTAAGATTTTGTTTTTATCTCAAATGAAAAATTGTAAGAAGATGATGAAATTTTTTACCTGAAAAGATGAAAAAAGAACTTGAATTTTTTTCTTTATTTAATATGAAGAGAAAACATAAAAACATGACAAGACTATTTTTTTTTAAAAGATAAAAATATTGGAGTTAATATTTAAATAAGAATATTTAAATTTTAAAGTAATTTTACTAATTTATTAGTGGATATGAATATTCACGGACATGAATACTATTAAATCCGAATCCGTATTCATTAAATACATATAATTGAAATATACATTTATTTTATCCACAGATATCTGTTAAATCATCCGTCTTGTACCCATAACAGATTTTATTGGCAAATATCTACGAGTATGGATTTTTTTTGTCATCCCCGCAAGTGACCCACCCTTTAACCACCACATCTTGGTTTTGTTGCATTAGCGCAAATCAAGCTTGAAATATCTCTCACTTCCCGCAAGAAAATTTCTTTGGGCTTTAAGTTTAAACCTTACGCCCTCTTAATTTGTCATTAAGCTTCTTCACCTGCCCTTTCCCATGTTCTTCTTACTAACAACTCAGTCTCACCTATATAAATAAAACTGGATCTCTAACAATTGCTTCCTCAAGGCACTTAAGTCTTATTTGAAGGGACACACACATGTTTCCCTAACAATAATTCATCATTAAACCTCCTCCCTATTTTATCATGGCTGTTGACCTACACACTAGTGACTCATCATCACTTCCTTATGATTCGTTACTCCCACCATCAACGGACTTTACTCATTCCAACAACTTCAACGGCTCAGATTCAAATCCACTTATTCTAATCTCCCCTCAATTTCGATCCCATACATATTCAACAACAACAACACTCCCTCATTCTACACAGCCACACAAAAACCACTACGATCTCTTTCATGATTTAACCATGCTTCAACAACAAGAAGATCACAAATTCGATTCTTCTGACATTGATTCCGACGATTCCGAACAGGTATGTTTGAATTCGCCGTGAGATTGACATAATCACGCCACTATGATTTTAATAGAAGTTTTTACATTTTAGAGTTTCAACAAAATCGCAGTGACAACGTGATTTTTAGAACACTAAGCTACTGTTGCATTTTAATTAAGCCTTTAATTTATCATCTAAGCATTTTTTTTCTTCTTATCTTTCAGTTGAAGCCATTGGACTCAATTAGTTGTTGGTCTCAATCATCTGTTTGGTCACCGTTGTGTTCAAATCAAGGAAGCTCTGAAGGTTCTTTATCTCCTAAGGAACCATCTGAGTCTGCAAATAGCCATGATTCTGATTGCTATGATGTACTTAAGATGCTTGATAAAATGAAATTCAATGAAAGTGATGACAATTCTAAATATAGGATTCCAAATTCGAACACCTCACAATCTCATCATGTTGGAATTTCTTCAACAAATCAATATCGACTCAACGAACAAATTCGAGCTAATCAAGTATAACAACACAACCATCTCTTCATTAATACTTCCTCTGATCGTAAATATTTCGTCAACAAACGGAATGTATCTGATTCAAAAGTTCAATCAGATACATTAATTTTTGGTGACGAAATAGTATTATTTATGTTTATTCAAACTGCATGGAGTCTCTCTGGGGACATCCGATAAAATTGGAACCATAGAGATAATTAATTTACTTTGTTATGTATGTAGTTGTCACGAGTAAGGCAAGAGCAGATTCTTGCATTACAACAAAAACTTGCGGCTTATAGAGAAAGCAATGATCATGTATCTCCACAATTTCAGAAGAAGGGTAAAGGTACTGATGTTGGATTTGGGATGGGTGGTTTGAAACGGACCGGTCCTTTGAACCAGCAGGCCGGTTCGGAGAAGCCACTTTCTCAGGGAGAAAGCGGTTCAAGAGGCACATCATGTGGGACAGGTGTTTTCTTGCCACGTGGTGGAGTCAGTCCCATGTTTCAGTCAAGTAGTAAGAGACCAGGTAATGTAAAACTAACTGATTATTACTCCTCCGTCCCATTTTTATTACCACATTTGACTATTGCACTATTCACACATATTGATTTGACTATATTTTTCTACTAATAAATAAAAATAAAAATAAATATTAGTATATAAGATGTTGTTGGATTGTCTAGATGAGTATTTTTAAAATATCAAATTTTTATAATTTTTACTATAATACAATTAAAAATATTAATCGTCAAAGTTATGCATCAGTATGCGTGAAACAGTCAACTGTGTCAATCAATTTGCGACGGAGGGAGTATTATGTGATCTTTACGATTTTAAGAAAGATAAATGTGATTTCAAATGTCCCATTTAATGGGTGGGTTGGGTAGCTTAACTTAAACTAACTGAGTTAAAGATTAAATAGTTGAAGGTCCAGAGTTTCAGTCGCAACGGGAGGAAAGAAAATTATGGATGATTTGATTTTAACTTTAGAATTAATTTTAAGTTGATATTCTAATAATTGTTAGGAAATTACGCAATTTTTTTTCCATATTATCAGATTTGTAGAAGAGCAAAATAACGCGAAAGCACACTAATATTAATAATAATGAAATATTTAAATATTTCTCTTTAAATATTTTTCACAAAATTCCTATACTGAAATTTTCTTCTTTGTAACTAGCTGGTTGTTGTAACTCTTCTTGTTGTTGCACTTGTTGTTATTGTTGTTGTTATTGATGATGTTATTGAGAAATGAATTATGCATGCTTTTATAGCTAAGCAGAATGCAAATTACATGGTTAACATCTACCGAAAGTTTTTCTCTTTCTCTCTCCATGTATTTCGCTCATTCTTTGCTCTGCACCTTCCTTCTTTCATTCCGCCCATACATGAAAGACCGATTGAAATCAGTTTTCAAGTGGAAGATTGTTGGTCAAAATAAATGAAAGAAGGAAGGTGCAGAGCAAAGAATGGGCGGAATACATGGAGAGAGAAAGAGAAAAAATTTCGGTAGATGTTAACCATGGAATTTGCATTCTGCTTAGTTATAAAAGCATGCATAATTCATTTCTCAATAACATCATCAATAATAACAACAATAACAAGTGCAACAACAAGGAGAGTTACAACAACCAACTAGTTACAAAAAAGAAAATTCCAGTATATGAATTTTGTGAGAAATATTTTAGAGAGAAATATTTCTTTGGATGTAACTAGGTTGTGGGTTCTGTGAGAAAGAAGATGTCATAAACACTTTGTACATTTTCATTATTATTAATAATATTGTGCTTCCGCGTTATTTTGCTCTTCCACAAATTTGATAATATGGGGAAATTTTGCGTAGTTTCCTAACCCTAATAAAAAAGAATTTTAAGTTGAGATTAGAATTTATAGTTTTTGACTTTAAACATGAACTTTACACTTAAATTTAGGATCCATTTGGATTAACTTATTTTTTAGATTATGCAAACAGCTTATGTAATTTTTATGTATTATCATAAGTTTGTCAAGGTAGTTTATGGTAAAATAGCTTATAAAAATACAATTTTCACTGGTGTGAACTTATAAAATAGCATAAAATCTAATTTATATTACATAAGTTGTTTACATAAGCTCAAAAAGAAAGCACTTGAAATTAAATTAAATTTTATTTGAAATTAAAATCAGTTTTACAAAATTAGTTAAATCAAAAATAAATTTTGTCACATGAGAGTCAATCACTCATTTAAGATATTGACATTGAATGAATTGCTTACTATAGTTGTTTCATGTTTGTTAGCTCGTAGTTGAGGTAGTTGGTTTACTAATAATGGAATTTCAACCATATAATAAATCTAATATATGCTGATCATTTTCATTTTTCAACTCTTTATTGCAACCGACCCTACATGTGGCTCTATTAGTCTTCATTCATTCAAGATATTTATTTTAATCAAATATTCCTTATACTTTGAACATTATCCATCTTTGGTGTGGTGCACATGTTTGATACCCTCTATTGTTTCTTTTTTCAAAAGTAGTACATCAATTATAAAGATACTTTCTCTAACACTTGTGACTTGTGGCTAATTTTGATGATTCTCCCAAACAATTATCTGTTTGTAGTATTGTACACATTTGATTGAAATTTAATGTTTACATGTGATTTGGTCAGGTAAAGGTTGCTCCACTGTTCTTATACCTGAGAGAGTAGTACAAGCTTTGCAACTCCACTTTGACCAAATGGCTGCCACGTCTGGACCCAAACCTCGTGTCTTCCCTCCCCTACATGGTACCTTCTTCTGACAATTTGATTCTCTGCAATGCATTTAAGGAATCTCTCATTCACACATTAGGAGATCGATAAATGTTCGATTAAAATCAGACACTCCAAAATATGGATCTTAGTATAGATCTTAAGTTTTATTATATAATTTAAAATATTGATCTTAATTGAATGACCATTGATGTTCTGATTGTGTGAATGCTGAGAATTACTGTTTACAGTTGAATCTATCATGTAGACGATCTTCTTAGGACAAAAAAGGGAACCAAAATTTGCTGCTGTAATTATTACATGCACTTAACATAGTTTTTAATATCAACCATTTTTCTTAGATCAAAAACTGTGTTTTTTTAGTTAAATAAATCTCGGCCAATAAATTAAAATGGAAGTTAGATTTGGTTTCAAAGAAAGTCGTCATTTTTTTTGTCAAGTAACCTAGTGGCTAGAAATTTCACCTTTAAAATGGGTAAACGAGATGACCGGGATTCGAACCTCGACCCCTGCATATAAAATCTGATCTCCAACCAATTAAGCCAAATTCGTGAGACTTCTGAATTTTAATTTTTATATACTAAAAGCGCTTAACTATATTAATAGGACTTTTATCAGTCAGTCAACTATCCTATTTAAATGGCAATAAACCATTGTTTTTCTCTATGTTACTTTCAATGCTATTATGGTCACAACAATACCAACCATTCTTTAATATTTATAATTACCATTATTGTCATTTTTCAAGTTTACTTTGACTACAAGTCTTTTGAGAGAAATGTTAGGTTCTCTGATTTTGGCTTTTTAAAATTTGTCCAATTCCCACTTTAAAATTCAAAAATACCAAGTGGAAACAACTTGGTACTAGATGTCACAATTACTGACTAGAAAATTTTGGTTTGCAAATTGCAGATGTTTTAGTGAGTACTAATAGGGATGGCATGTATTCCCTACAGAAGCGCCAATCAAGGAAGAATCAAACACATGCTCAGAATGATATGATTCTACCTGGAGAGTGGACCTATTGAAGTAGAATTGCAGATTGTAGTAGACCTATTTGTAGCTTCTTTTTCATTAGTTTTATGACAAATTCATATTAGTAATGTGTGGTTTCTGCCAATTAAAGCAGAATAAATAAAGTAGTACTAATAAAGAAAAGCATGTTCAAGAGGAATAAAGAAAATCTTTAAATGGCTAAATCCTGTTTCAGATTCATTAGATTAAGATATAGGGAATTTACTTTGGATTGTAATATTGTATCATGAGTAGATATCCATCTTATTCTTTTGCTTCTACTTCTACCATAATTTGTGTAAGAGGTGTGTATTGTGATCAAGGGATTCATCATATAGAACAAATTAACAATAAAATCTTTCTCAACACCATTGGGGAAGTAGTGTTAATGTGGCTTGATCTCTTTATAAGTAATTTGATGCTAATAATGTTGTCTTAAAATCATTTTTAATGGGAAGAATGAAAATAGAGGATTTGATTGGCCAGTTAATCCATGATTTCCACCAAACATGTAAAAGGATCTCCAATGTTTGGTTCTTAATTAGATCGTAAAAACATATAAAACGGTGTCTCCGAGAGTTTAACTTAGTTGACTACTTAACTAAAGAAGAACATAAAAGACGGTTCTATAACATTGGAACATATGTATTTTATGTCACCACGAGTAAATATAATAAGGTACCTTCGATTTCGAATCAAAGAGTTCAATATCGAACTGATGCATGTGAAAAAATATATCTTAACATATGTTAATTCATTAAATACATCTCAGCCTTAGAGTGATCATTACTAAAATTTTAGAAAATGTAAAACACGTCAAGCCCCTATAACAAATAATTAAATTATCTTTGGATTCTTTTTTTTATTTGACTATCCACCCACGTATCTTAAAGATTACTACTACTGAAGAAGATAATAGTAGTAATAAATTTGCAAATTGCAAAGTAGACTTAGTTAGCATGCAACAAGTACAGCATATCTAGTGTCGGGTAGTGGATAGTGGGTTTGCTCATCAACCTCACATAAGAAAGTGATGGCCGTTGCGTTGACGTTGAAAATACGGGCATGCAGTGCAGTAGGAGTTAAGTAGATTCCTTTGCTTTAAAGTTCTGTTTACAAATGGCTTCATAAAAATAAAATAAAACATCCTCTAATTTAGTCAAACTTATGTACTCCATCCGTCCGTTATTACAAGTGTCAATTAATATTTTTTCCACATATTAAAGAAAAGTTAATAGTGTAGTTAATATTTTTTTTATAATATAATTATTAAATTGTTTTTGGTGAAAAGATACTACATTCGCCTCAATATATAAGACATTATTGCAAAATTTTGTTGTCCCATTTTATAAGATATTTTTTAAAGTTTAAGGTGCATCAATCAAATTTTCACAAAATTACCCTTGATTAAATGAAGCGAAGTAAAAAATTAATATTTCTCTCTCTTAATAATTGAAGGATAATTTTGGAAAGATAATGTATATTATTGACAAATTTAATGTAAAAAGTACTTTTCTTAATTCTCGTGTTTTTGTGAAAAAGATCTTATATATTGAGACGGGGGGAGTATATATTTGTACTACTTACATATTGTCGCGGCGCGAAAAAAACACAATGTCGCCCCGAGTGTAAACACTCGAAACGAAAACAACAGAGTCGCCACTGAATTTTATTTATCCCAAAAAGGGAAAGAAAAATATTGAGAAAACCTTAAAAATATGGTTTGAGAACCATAAGATAGATTCGGGAGTTGGTTGTGCGAGAGAAAGATATTAGCACACCTCGCATCCGTTATACTTAACATAAACCATTTAGAGTGAAGAGATTTGTTTGCTTTAATGTGCTCAAAGTAACTGCTTATATGCTCTTTTCCTACTTCATCGTTATGCGAGAAAAAAAGGTTTTTTATTATTGTGTTTGACGAGATGTTTCTATCTCGCTCCTGCGTAGTTATAGGTATAAAATGTTTATGGGTTGTTGCTTTTAGTGAATGATGTTTATCGGGAAGGTGAGAGGTAAGCAGACGAATGCAATGCATTAGACACTTATTATCAGGAAGCACATAGTAGAGAATTAAATGAAATATTTTAAGAATGAAGATGATCAAAATCACGAGTCATACGTCAGGGATTTGAATCATCCGGAAGGAAAAGTGATACGTCAGATCCTTCTTTTTCATTCAAGTTTAGAGATTGGGGTAAAAAAGTAAAAAATGGTTAAGTGAATGATTTTGAGAATGAGGATAATCCAAATCACGTGTCATAGGTCAGAGATTTAAATTATCCGGAAGGAAAAATCATACATCATATCCTTCCTTTTCATTCTAATTAATTACTCCCATCGGTCCTTTTTATAAGGAACACTTTGGAAGGAAAAAATTGGTCATTTTTATAAGAAACTTTGACCAATTTTCAAAAGTTTTATATGTTTAATCTCACTTATGTCCTTATTTATTATGAGAGACTTTAAAAATAAGTAAGTTAGTTGAATTAAGAGTAATTAAATAAGGGTATATATGGAATAAATTTAAATTTATAAGAGTATTAAATAAAAATTACTGTGTACAATGTGCTTCCTTGATCTATGTGATTTTTTCAAAATGTTCCTTATAAAAAGGACTGGAGGAAGTATTAATTAAACCCAATAATTTTTTAAAAGCAGAAGCATTTTAGAAAAAAAAAACTTGTGCGAAAAAACTACTTAATTATATAAGCACTTATGTGAATATGCACATATTTGAATAAGCACTTATGGGAATAAGCACTTATTTAAATAAGTACTTATGTGAATAAGCACTTATTTAAATAATCACTTATGTGAATAAGGTTTGGACAAGTATTTAATTAATTAAGTAATAAAAGTTAAAATAAAAAACCAAACCCACTAGGGGTACAGAAAGCAAACTGGGAGTGCAGAAAGCAAGAAGAACAGGAAACCAGGCCCAAACCTAGACCGTTTAACAAAAGTAAAAAAAAAAACGAATTTGTTTTTTTGCAAATACATAAAGTCTATGATGCATGTGTACTCCGTTTTAGATAGAGTACCGGTACCGGGTACGTATCGGGTACTGGTACGCGTATAGTATTCTTCCGGTATGCACCGACGCCGTACCTAGATTTTTTGTTTTTGTTTTTTGTAATGGGTACACGAGTGGTACATCTGTGGTACGCGCGTGGTACACTAATCCAAAAAAACACTATTTTTTTCTTTAATTTGTTTTTTTATATAAATATTTTGGTTTTTTATTTTTGTATAATATAAAAGTAGCACCTACTGCTAAAAAACAATAAAAAAAACAGCATTGAAATTATTCACTCATTCATTAAAAATGAATATACTAAACTCAAAGAGAAATGAAGATCTAGTTTTTTTATTCATACAAATCTTCGTATTCTCTCGAGAAAGATAAATAGTAATACTTATGAAACAGCAACAAAAATGTGGAATATTCGTAGAGATGAATGAGATTTATTTAATATATAATTGATATTTTTGAAATTGCTAGTCTTTCTCACGATAAACCTAAACTAGAGGCCGCTCTTTTTAGTGATGATGGAGGTGTAAACAATTGACTCTTTTTGAGCTAATTATTTTTTAATTTCATATTTTGATGTTTTTGAACAATATGAATTACTTTTAAATTGTGGTGTAATATTTTTTATATTTAATTATTTATTTTAACAATATAATTCTATTATTTGATTTATATATTATATTTTAAAAAAATTATAGGGACGTACCTGTAACTTAATTTTTCTAAAAATGACGTACCCCGTACAAGTACCGGTACCGGATACCGGTACCCTACCCGGGCAACATAGCATAAAGTATATTAAAAAAAAAAACTGTAGAATATTTTTTTTTGACTAAAAAACTGTAGAATTATAAACATACGGTTGTGTGTTTCACGTAAACAACTTATGTTCCAATGATTGATATATATTTTTATAATTTTTCTCCTCTTGCCCAATTGTCCCCCTTTCTACTACCTCTTGAGTACAATTTCCATTTGTGTCTGCTAGGCATGACAATAAAACTCATATTCGTAGGTACCCACCTAAATCCTACCCGTTTTGACGGGGAAAACCTGAGTTGACTGGGTTTGGGTATGAGTTTTTCCCGATTTCAAAAGATGGGTTTGGGGCGGGTAACAGGGGCATTGATACCCACCTCGAACCCATCCCCGAACCCGCCCCGTTTATGTTAAAATTAGATTTGACCTCTTTAAAATTAGAAACTCTTAAACAATCTTTTTTTTTTAATCACCTTAAAAAAATTATATTCATATGTTTATTTTTTATTTTTAATTTGAGTAATAAACAAATGATTTTCTCTATTTCTTTTATTTATTTAAAAAAATATTGTTAAAACAAAATACTTTTGGACTTTTAACCTTTTTTTTTTAATAAAAAAATACTAAAATACAATCATAATTCATGTGGAAAGAGGCGTAACGGGGATATCCGAACTCCGTTGGGTAGGAGTTTGGGGTTATACTTTTTATCCCTGCCTGGAATTGGGATGAGTTTGGGGAAACCCGAACTTTATGGGTTTGGGGATGACAAAATCCGCCCCCGCCCCGCCCCGTTGCCATGCCTAGTGTCTGGAGAGTCACGGAGCTAGGATATATCTTTAAGGAGGGCCGTGTTTGTAAAAAAAAAAAATAGAAGGTCATGTTTGCAATATAAGTGTATAATTTTTCACCATAACGCTTCGTTAATAGTGTAATAATTTGTTCATTTTAATTTTACTTGCAAACTAAGGGTTCAAATTTCACATTTTGCAATATTGAAGTGTTTTTTGTTAAAAATAGTGTTAAAAAAATAAATTGTCAACCTCAAGTATTGAACATAGATCCCTTGCGTTGCATTCAAGGTTATTTGCCACTGGGCCGCTTCACTTAATTAGTCTAAATTGCAACGCATAATATATATAATATGATCTTAAATTATAAACATGTGTATATAAATACGTATAAAAAATGAAAACTTTGAAACTTGGGGCGGGTCATGGCCCTGCCTAGCCCCTTAACTGCTCCGCCCCTGTGTTTGCATCTTGTCCTGAAATTCAATCAAATTTTATTAGAAATAGAGTTAAATATGTTTTTGGTCCCTATGATTTTCTAGAATTTTGTTTTTAGTTTCTCAAAAATAATTTCGCACTTTTTAGTCCTTGAAGTTTTTTCCGTCAGTGTTTTTGGTTCATATTTTAAATCAAACTCTTGTATACTTTCACACTTTTGAGTGGTTTTTTGTATTCATATTAATATTATTATAAGAACATTTCCGATAAAAATTTAATTTTTTTTAAAATAAGATAAATTATTTATGTGCAAAAAACTAAAAAATTCATATTTAATTATCTCTTGCTAAAAAAATTTAAACTTTTGTTAAACAAATTCATATAATGTACTGAAGATATGACCGAAAAATAAATCAAATACATATTTAATTATCGCTTGCTAATATTGAGTTAAATTTGATCAGGGTATATGTGTTCCAATTTGTCTCATCTAATGCACTAGTTAATGCTAATTTCTAAGCGTTATTAATTTCATCCAACATTATTAATTGCATCCCATATATGCTTGAGTTTTTAATTTGTTTTTGGGGTGTATGTTACAGGGCTCTCACTCTCATAGCTAAGTATATCGAGCTAGATGACTCGGGTGGAGAGCAGTTGCATTGGTCCAGAATTATTTAATCTATTATTATCTTGTAGTTATCCTCATATTTTTATAGTTGCTTACTTAACCCTTCTTTTGTAGTAACAACTGCAAGACTTTCAATATTTACCCTCCGCAAAAACTGTCAGACATGCAAGACTTTTTTTTTCTTTGACCTCCTCATCTTCCAAGTTTCACCGTCCACCCCCAACAACATCCCCGGTCTCTGCAATTTCTCTCTTCTTGGTTGGTGTTCTGGACTGGGCCAAGGAGCTGGCCTAAATCCACTCCTGCTCGGATCGCAGGGCAGACCCAATAAGGACTTGCTCCTGCCCGACAGACTAGCACGTTACAAGTACTCCACGTGCTCCTCGACATGGATCCGTTGAGCTCGTCCACTCCTCCTAGGATCGTGGAACCGCTCAAGCAGAATAACTGCTGTCAACAGCTTGCCCTTTATTCAAGGAGTTATCCTGTCAGTCTATCTTATTGGGCTGCTCATCACAGCCCATTAAGAGGACCTTTGGCCCAGCGCTCGGGGCAACTATATAAGCTCTCCTTGACAAGAGAGCAAGGTACACAATTCTAATTCTCTACTCTCACTCTCTCTATTCTCTATGCTTGCTCACTCTCTGACTTAGGTATCGGAGCACCTGCAGGTACAACCCCTCCTCCGGTGGTTAATTGCTGCTTGACGCTACAGTACGACAGACTTCTGGCCATCACTCCTTTCTGATCAACAGGTTAGATCAGTGGCGCCGTCTGTGGGGACCTGAAGTTTTCCCCATCTTCTCTTCTTCCTGCAAGAACGAAAGATCAAAACCAAATTTTCCAACCACAATCATCATGGCCAGTGGTTCAAACACCAACAACGACGACGTCAACAACAACAACGTCGACGTCGTTTCTCCGTTCACCTTGAGCGCTGGCGGTTCTGTCCTCATGCCGGTTGACGACAACGATCAGCCCATTCCTGAAACTGATCACAGGGACGGACGAGAAACCTCTCCCGATTCTGATGATGAGGATGCGGTGCAGTTCTTCTCAGAGCGAAAAAAGGGGAAGCAGTCGCAAATCGCGCCAGAAAAATCGGCAACAACTCCTCAACCGAACTCCCCGCGAGTTACGGAAAACGCTGCTCTGCTCGACGCCTTGCGCGAGACTATCCGGACTGTTAACGAGCAGAACGCTCGTATACGGGCGCTGGAAGACGGCCAGCGACAAATTCTAGGGTATATCAAACCCTCTTCTCCCCCGCGGAGGGCTGAACGCTCGGAATCTCCACCTGCTCGCCGAGCAGGGACGAGCCAAAGAAGACCTGTCCTCGAGCGCGTCCAGCCACAGGTCCAGAAGAGAAACCGAACTCCTCCCCGCGAGGACTCTGTTGCCCGAGCAAACAAGAGGGGCAAAACGGTTGCTCTCTTCGAGCAGAGACCCAGATCTCCTCCACGGAGGAAAGAGATCCTGCTCGGAGGCATGACTCAGGGTAGTCGAGGAGACGACTACCAATACCGATGAGAGAACTCTCCTCGTCGAGAAGAGACTCCAACCCACTCACCGGGCTGGAGTGACGACGAAGTATACAAACATCCATTATCCAGGCAGATCATGGACCTAGAACTTCCTCGTGCGCTGCAAAAGGCACCCCAGCTGGGGAAGTATGACGGGCTCACTGACCCCGACATACACATCCAAAACATCGATGTTATCCTTAATTACCAAGTAGTAAGGGGAGGCATCAAATGCAGGATTTTTCCGACCACACTGGTCGAAGATGCCATGACTTGGTACAGAAGCTTGCCCCAGGGATCCATTACCTCCTGGAAGGACCTGTGCAAGCAATTTACTAGTCACTTCACTGCTTCCCGGAAACATCCGAAGACGGAGGCAAACTTGGAGGCTGTCCACCAAGGACCTAACGAAACTCTCAGATCATACATCGAGAGATTCAATAAAGAAGCTGTGCAGGTTGATGTCACTGATGACATGAAAAAATACCTGATGAGGAAGAACCTCCGCGATGGAACCAAATTCAAAGAGATGGTTGCCATCGAGAAACCTGCTACCTGGGATGAGATCCTGTACAAAGCTCAGGCCTACATGCAGTTCGAGGAGGAAACCATGGTCGACGCCATGAGATACTCCCGAACAGAAGATAATCACCCTCCCCGCGAGCAGGGTAATAAAAACGGGGACAAACGCAACGGAGACAGGCGTGGACGGGACAAGTCACGAGAACCCCGAGGACCTCCTAGCTAGTTCACCAATTACACCCCCCTGCTCGTTCCACGAGAGATTGTCATCGCCGAGTGCGCTACCTCGGATTTTAAGAATGTTGGGATTAGATTCCCGAAATTCACCCCTTTCAAGCCCGGGCAGGATAGGAGCAGATACTGCGCCTATCACAAAAGCTACGGGCACCTGACTGAAGACTGAATCCAGCTGATGGATGCTATTGAAATTTTGATCCGTAATGGCAAGTTGAAAGACTATGTCAAACGGAAGGAGAACCCTCGCCAAGAGAAGAAGCGCGAGGACACCCCCGATGAAGAGCCCAGAGCTTCCGGGGAGAAGAATGTCGCCTTGGCTGTCTGGCGACCAGAGGACTTCTACGTCCCAAAACACCTCAAAGACACTTACGAGCATCCCATCCTTAACGAATGGAAAATTTTTCCTGAGATCATGGTCATTTCCGGCGGTGTCTTCGACAAACACACCGTCGGCTCGGTAAAAAGAAAGTTTGAAGAGCTCATCACTGCCTCCTCGGGCATGGCTGTCACCCTCGGTAAACTGAAGACATCGTCGCAGCCTCTCTCCTTCTACCTCGAGGAGCTGCCCGGAGGATCTGCAAACTCACAGATCCCCCTCCTCGTCAGAGCCGACATGCCAAACTTTGACGTTCGACGCATCCTGGTCGACTCTGGCAGCTCGTGCGACATTATGTACGCACATTTATTCAGGACGCTGCAGCTGGATGAGTCTCATCTCACACCATATTTGGGCTCAGATCTCCAAGGATTCAACGGGGCAATCACAAATCCCTGAGTTTTCGTCGACCTGATCGTCACCTTCGGCCACAATGAAATGGGCAAGTCGATCAAAGTCAAGTTCCTTGTGGTAGATTGTCCATCTCTCTACCAGTGCATCATCGGCAGAACTACAATCGCAGACCTGCCCGCCATAGCCTCTACGGTCCATCTAAAGATGAAGTATTACACTGACAAAGTACAGGTAGCTACTCTCCATGGAGACATTGAGGCTGCGAGGAGGTGCTTCAATGCAGCTTATAAAGGACAGAGCTATGTTGGCCCTGTCCCTGAAGCAAAGAAGAGCAAGACTTCTTCCGAGCAGCCAAAGACGAGCACAAAGGCTCCTCCTCCACATCCTCCCCAGAATGTGAGCTTGGTGGACCTCGACAGTCGTCATTCCAAGCAAGAACACAGAGAGGAGAAAAAGTTGCGCAAAGACAAGAAGGTGGGCGATGCGGCGAGCAAGGAGAATCTTTGTCCCATTCCCGAAGGGGATTTCGAGCTGATTCCCCTTAAAGAAGATCCGAGCAGGAACTTGAAGATTGGGAAGGACGTCCCCGACTTGGCGAGGAAACAGCTGGTGGCCTGCCTGAAAGACAATGCTGATCTATTCGCCTGGAGTGCTTCTGAGATGCCAGGCTTGGACCCCAACATTGCTTGTCACCAGTTGACCGTCGATGAAGCTGCTAGTGCTGTAGTGCAACGTAGGCGTAGGCAGTCTCCTGAAAAAATGGAGGCTGCAGAAAAAGCTGTAAAAGACCTCTTAGAGACAAATTTTATTTTTGAAGCCAAGTATACAACTTGGTTGTCAAACGTTGTACTCGTGAAAAAATCTAATGGAAAATGGAGGATGTGTGTTGACTATACCGATCTCAATAAGGCATGCCCTAAAGATGCTTACCCTTTACCTTGCATTGATAGATTAGTAGATAATTCTTCTGGTTTTAAATTACTGTCTTTTTTAGATGCATATTCAGGGTACAATCAAATCCCAATGGCTGTGGCCGACAGGACAAAAACGGCCTTCATGACCGAGTCGGGCAACTATTACTACAACGTAATGCCCTTTGGCTTGAAAAACGCCGGTGCTACTTATCAGCGGATGATGAACAAAGTTTTCTGAGGAGAGATTGGGGACATGCTCGAAGTCTACATGGACGATATGATCGTCAAATCCCACGAGGAGGTGGATCACACCATCCACCTTCAAAAGGTCTTCGAGCAGGCCAGAAAGGTCAATATGAGGTTCAACCCTGGGAAATGCACATTCGGCATACGAGCAGGGAAGTTCCTCGGTTTCTACCTCACCGAGCGCGGAATCGAGGCTAACCCCGACAAATGTCGAGCATTCACCGAGTTCCCAACTCCCAACAACAAAAAGTTCATACAAACACTCAATGGAATGCTGACAACATTATCCCGCTTCGTAGCAAAATCAGCCAAACACGCGCTTCCCCTTTTCAAATTGCTTAGGAAAGAATCTACCTTCGAGTGGACTAAGGAGTGCGAGCAGGCCCTTTAACACCTGAAGAAGGCACTGTCCAAGCCCCCAGTTTTGTCACGCCCGGACGTCGGGGAGGTGCTATATCCTCGTCGTCGCCTCCGAGGCTGTCAGCGCAACTCTTATACGAGAGACGCTCAAAGGACAGAAACCAGTTTACTTCACGAGCAAAGCTTTGCAGGGCCCCGAGCTCAGATATCAGCGAATCGAAAAAGTCGCCCTAGCCCTTGTCACTGCGGAGAGGAGACTGCGATACTACTTCCTCGCACACACGATCGTCGTCCGAACCGACCAACCCATCAAGTCACTTCTTGTCCGACCAGACATGGCGGGCAGGATGCTGAAATGGTCGTTGGAACTCTCCGAATTCGACATCCGCTACGAAAGCAGAAAAGCACTCAAAGCCCAAGTGTTGGCCGACTTCGTGGCCGAAATGACTTGCTCGCCCTCCTCGACAGACGGAGCGAACAAGTGGACCATTTTCGTCGACGGAGCGTCTAACGCAACTGGTGCGGGCGCGGGGATCATCCTTGAAAACGAAGAGGACATTCTGATCGAAGTTTCGTTAGCACTGTTTTTTCCGACCTCGAACAACCAAGCAGAATACGAGGCCTTCCTCGCAGGGTTGCGTCTCGCCGAGGACGTGGGCGCGAAGGAAATAAAAATCTATACAGATCCACAGTTCGTCGCATCGTAGGTCCTAGGTGAATACCAAGCCAAAAATGACAACTTATCTGAGTACTTGGCCTTAGTGAAGGAAAGAATCACGAAGTTTGACTCCGCTGAAATACAGCATGTTCCCCGAGAGCATAACAAACGAGCAGACATCCTGTCAAAGCTGGCGAGCACGAAAAGAAAGAACGGAAACAAATCCGTAATCCAGGAAATCTTCTCCCATCCGAGCATACAAATACCAACGAGGGTCTTCGACATAAACGCCATCGGGGACGCCAACTGTTGGACGACCCCAGTGTACAACTATCTCGCGCACGGAACACTACCTAACGACGAAAAGGAGGCAGCAACGGTCAAACGAAGAGCGTGCTCGTATACCCTCCTTGACAATAAGCTTTACAGAAGGGGCTTCTCCATTCCCCTCCTAAAGTCTGCCGACGAGGCCACTGCCGACTACATCCTCCGCGAGATACACGAGGGAATTAATTCACAACACCTCGGGGGTCGCTCCCTGGCCAGAAAAGCATTGAGAGCAGGATATTACTGGCCAACTATGCAGCAAGATGCTAAAGAGCACGTGAAAAATTGCGACAAATGTCAACGGCACGGGGACATGCACCTTGCTCCTCCTCACGAGCTCAAATTACTATCGTCCCTGTGGCCCTTTGCATGGTGGGGAATAGACATCATCGGTCCCTTCACCAGAGAAAACCTTCAATGCAGATACCTCATCGTCGGAGTGGACTACTTCACCAAATGGGTAGAGGCAGAACCACTCCCTGAAATAACTTCATTTAGGATTCTACGTTTCTTCCAAAGAGATATCCTATGTCGTTTTGGGATACCCCAAGTTGTGGTCACTGACAACGGCACACAGTTCACTGACAAGACATTCAGGGGATTCCTCGCCAAAATTAATACAAAACATCACTTCACATCCGTCGAGCACCCACAAACCAACAGGCAAGCAGAAGCCGCGAACAGAGTCATCCTGCGCGAACTGCGGCGACGGCTGGGCGACGCGAAGAAGCAATGGGTCGAGGAGCTGCCCCACGTTCTATGGGCATACCGAACTACCCCTCATTCCACTACCGGGGAGACACCCTTTTGTCTAGCATACGGGACCGAAGCAGTCATCCCCGTAGAGATTGGAGAGTCTTCTCATCGCACTGAAGCCCCCCTCGACGAAGAGATGAACGACGAGGCGATGAGAGAAGAGCTGGATCTCGTTGAAGAAATCCGAACAGCAGCTTCCCTCAAAGAAGCCTCATTAAAACAGTTGGTGGCTGCTCAACATGACACCAGTCATAAAGAGAGACTTCGAAGTCGGCAACCTCGTCTTAAAACGAAACGCAAAGGACTTCCACGAGGGCAAGCTCGCAGCCAACTGGGAGGGTCCATATCGTGTCCGCGGCAAAACGGACAACGGCGCATACCACCTCGAAACCCTCCAGGGGAAGGAAATCCCTCGAACGTGGAATGCCCAAAAGTTAAAACAATATTACAGCTAAGTTATTTGCCAACCATGCATCTACGCAAAGGCAGCATCAGCTCTTAAAACAACGAGCAGAGCTCCTCGACAACGGATGTCGCGCAGGCACCCGCGCTCATCTAAAATATTCATGGTAAACTCTGAGCTCAACACACGAGCAGAGCCTCTGCCCGACGAGGACAACTCAGAAAACGAGCTCCATCGTCGTCGTGCCGTAACCTAACACCCAGCTCGCGATGGGATGTTCAGGTCGTGGACCGAGCACATTCACGTGCCCGGATCCGCGTTTGTCTAGAAAAACGACTCTAGGCGCTTAAGTAGTTCCCTAAACTATTTAAGTTATTTCCGAGGACAGACGTCCTCGACAGAACGTGCCCGTACAACAATTAGCGAATCACAAATTTTAAGGATTTTTCCCAAGTTAAATTCCGAGCACAAATTCGTATAATTAAACGAGCACGAAAATAAACATCCACACAAACAGGCAAAACTTAGCGAACACGAGCACAAATAAATAAAGGCCACTAAGGCCAACGATGTCATTAAAAAAATACGGGGACAAAGCCCACTCGTTCGGGTGTTACAAAAATATGCCACGCAGGCCCCAAAACATAAGTTTAATAAAAACTGAATAAGCAAATGGCGCGTAGGCCCAAATAAGTCCGAGGACAAATCAGTGGTCACTCTCTCCCTGACCTTCCTCCTCGCCATTGACATGCTCGTCATATGGGTTCTTGCTGTCCTCTTCATCTTCCTCATCCTGCTCCATCTGTCTATATTACTCGGGGATGACAATCTGCCCGTTCTCAACCTTCCTGAGCAGCCCAGTCCCTTCAGTCACCAGCCCGGGGTTGACGATCTGCAGCTGAGCGACGGCGTTGTCAAAGCCATACTTGGCACTCTTAAAAACATTCTCTCTGGACTCGGATCTCGCCGACCAGCTCTGCCCGAGTAGCCAAGTTCCGAGCACAGTCAGGTTCATCTGCAGCAGGAATCATCGTCTGCTGCAACGCCTTTAATTCTTCCTCGACTTTCTCTTTCTGCTTCCTCTCCCCGGAATAACTGACCCTCAGCCCGGCCACCTCCTTCTCAAAAGCTCGAACCTTCTCCTCGGACTTCCTGTGATCAGTGGCGAGGTTGGCATAGTTTTCCTGTTTGCCCTGCAAATCCGTGACAGTATTCCCGAGCTGGGTCACCTCGACGGAGAGCTCGGCATGAAGGTGCGTGGAGAAAACACAAGAAGGGGGGTTGAATTGTGTTTTGGATATTTAAAAACTTTCCAAGATATTTAAACCTTTTCAGAGTTTTTAAAGCACATCGGATTATTCACACAGTTAACTTATGGCATTATGAATGATGAAGGAGTAAATGAGAGAGTGAGAGAGAGAAGAACACACAACAATTTATACTGGTTCCCCTCACAAATTGAGAGTACTCCAGTCCCCTTGTTTCCAAGAGAGTTTCACTATAATCACGAGGATTACAATAGTTGCTCAAGCACACAAGCTCAAGACTTCCTACTCTTAGTCACACAAGACTTATAGAGACTTCCTTGCTTAAGCACACAAGCTTAAGACTTCCTTGCTCAAGCACACAAGCTTTAGACTTCCTGCTCTAAGTCACACAAGACAGAGAGACTTCCTTGCTCTGATCACACAAGATCAGAGACTTCCTTGCTCAAGCACTCAGGCTCAAGACTTCACTGCTCTAATCACTAAGACTGAGACTTACGTGCTTCTACACTAAGCAGAAGACTTTCTTGCTTCTACACTAAGCAGAAGACTTACTACTAACTTAAGAGCTTAAAACTTATTACAAAACATAATAACTTCAGAGGCTCTAAGCTAGTTTCTATGCTCACTTCATTTGAGATATATTATCTATTACAATTCAAATGCTCACTTTCTTGAGAGATTTTTCTAATGTTGAGCGCTAGTCTTCAATTCTTTCTTTGGCATATTTATATGAGTTGAGAAAGACATTGAGACGTTGGAGAAATTCCCGTTGCAACTTGGACAGCTGTAGACATGAAGATCCGTTGAGTAAAGCCACGTCTTCCTTTGCAGAGAAGCTTCACCTTTGCTGTCTGTCCAATAGTACAGTTATAAGGTACAACTAGCTCCTAGAGAGAGGGATCACATCCTTTGTGATCGTTGCATTTTAGTTGACCTTAGAACAAGTCATCAGGCTTGATAAGTTGTAGTTGATGTAGCCTCTGATGACTGGGAATTCCCTTTGCTTCTGATGAACCTTTGATCACTTGGAGTCTGATTGGTCTTTGAATGATTAGCCTCTGATAGTCTTTAGTAATTCAGATTCTGAACGCCTTCATCCTCTGAATGACTTATGACTATCAGACAGCCTCTGAACTCTTGTAGGCCTCTGAACATCCTTGAGCTTCTGAACTACTCTGAGTCCCTGAACAACTTTCAGACGTTCTGATTTCTGAACATCCTTGAGCTTCTGAACTCCTCTGAGTCCCTGAACAGCTTTCAGACGTTCTGATCTACTTTGAGCTTCTAAACTTTGTATAGCTTCTGACCACGTTGTAGCATCTGAACTCTTTCAGAGTCTTAAATATTCAGACTTCCATTGGTTTCATCAGAGTTTAAATTAAGTCTGCTTTTGATTAAACGTTGAATTCTCCTGCACTTAATTTAAACATTAGTACCATCAATTGTCCATTTAATACTTTGTTATCATCAAAACATAAGGGTGTGTATTAACACATATTTTGTTCCAACAAACTCCTCATCAGATTTAAGGAAACGTCCATGAATCATCAACACATGATTGAAACTGACCGAAGACCACACCTCCACATCCTCAACAGCCCACATCATTAACAACCCACCAGACGCCCCTACAGAGGGACGATAAGAGTAGTCGTGAGGCGAACTACCCCACAAAGAAGCACATAAGGAGTCATCACATGCCCCTAATTTAGTTTCCTGGATGCACAATATACCCGGGCTCCTCTCCATAATCAATTTCCTAACCTCCTGCCTCTTCGCCAGACCCCCCAGTCCCCTCACATTCCACGTAATGATCTTCATAGGACACCCTTAAGCCCTTCACGTCTCCCTCCCCCACTCTAACTACCTTCCCCCATCACCCCCCCCCCCCCCCCCCCTCCCTCACCTTCCACCAGGATTTTTGACTTCTTCTTGTCCCTCTCCCCTAGACAGCACATTAAACATATTCGCCCTCTCACTAGTGACTTTGACTCCTATAGCTTCACCAACCCCTCTCACATCCTCTACCATCACTTGCTCATTACCATGCATGACCACCCAATGTTCCAAATCCTTATTGACAGAATCCATAGAAGAACCCGACACTGAAATACCCTGCCGACCAACCTCGGCAGATTTTTAATATTATCCCTGCCTCTGCGCTTTCTAACTTCTCTCTTTAGAATCTTTAGAACCTCTCTGCGGTCCTTACCCGGAAGTCGCGCCACCTTTTTCAAGTTCTTCATAGTGTGACTAAGTACCCCACCTACCTTATTTCTTTTAAGCTCTATAACAGACCCATGGTTATGCCCATTACATAGCTTGTTCCTCCTCTTTGGCTTCTTTTTGGTCGATGAAAAATAATACCTGCCTCCCCATGACTATGATCATTGAGCCTCTCAAAGCTCCAAGGCCAAGCTACAACAGTACGCTCCCTGCCTGGGGGACACGAAAAATGTCACTTTCTACAAGGAAGATTATGATGATTGTTCGCTGCCATCCGTACGCCACCTACCATTGTCACATCCCCTGCTGTCTATTTAGGACTATTCATCACTGCGATGATTGCAGGCTTCGCTGTAACAACAATTCTTGCATCACTAGTAGAATGTGTCATGTCTGTTTCCGCTCGCGGTAAAGGATCAGCGACAAAAGAAGCTAAATGTTCTGTCAATTCTCTGTTAGAAGCATCTCTAGTATCTGACATTCTATCATCCGTCGACTTTGCACTAGACTCTGCCCTCACTTCCTCCTCTTGTGCTACTTTTGCCACTAGTTTCTCGACCAACATATCTATATGGTGACTGTGTTCTTGGTCGTTGGGTTCCTCTATCTTTTCTGAATGTGAACCTTGTGTGTCCCTCTCATCAAACATACACACGTCCTCTCCTAAATTGTACCCTCACTCCTCAATCAGTTTAATCTCCACCACCGCTTCATCTATCTTTAGATTATCCGTCACATTGACAACCTCCAAAGAGGAAGTTGCTATCAATACCCGAGCATAGTTAAACCTTTCTCTTTCCAACGTGTTAGTATCCGTCCGTATGTACCGACCACATCCAAACACACAGAGCTTAAAAAAATCTTCATTCATTTCTCCTTAAATTTAATTTTGTTCATATTTTTATGTGTACTTAAATAATTTTTATTTGGGACTGACTCTATGCAATACCTCTTCTATAAAGTCCACTAAAAATTATAGCACCACGACATCATATTATATGGAAATTTACTCTTTAGTTCCTTCAAATTTCTACTTTGCCTTTTATGGAACGAAAGTTAAACTTTTCTACGGTCAACCTCCCATTCTCTTAAAAGTTTTTTTTTTTTTTTTTTATGAAATTTAAGTCTCATATCCAGGGTCGGCCAAAATATAAGACAACCCTAGTCCTAACTTTAGACCTAACCAAAGTGATTAAATTAAATGATTTGTATCTTTCTTTCTTCTAAATTTAATTTTGTTCATATATTTATGTGTACTTAAATAATTTTTATTTGAGACTGACTTTGTGCAATATCTCTTCTATAAAGTCCACTAAAGATTATAGCATCACGACATCATATTATATGGAAATTTATTCTTTAGTCCCTTCAAATTTCTACTTTGCCTTTTATGGAACGAAAGTTAAACTTTTCTACGGTCAACTTCCCATTCTCTTAAAAGTTGATTTTTTTTTTATGAAATTTAAGTCTCAAATCCAGGGTCGGCCAAAATATAAGACAACCCTAGTCCTAACTCTAGACCTCACCAAAAATATATTTTTTTAAAAGCCCAATAGGCCTCTAAATTATTTTTACGGTAGTAATATATAGGCCTCAAGCAAAATATAACCTAAGTTATTACTTAGCTCAATCAGTGCTCATGACTTAAAATCATGGAGAGATCTCAAGTTCATCACTCTCCCTCCATCAAAAAGTGTTTTTTTTACTTTCATCTCAGGACCCAGTTACTTTGGACGCAGTTGGAGATCTTATATGGTACAAACAGGTTCCCTTAAAGGTGTCGATTTTTGCTTGGATGCTTTTACGTGACAACAAAAACAAATTTGGTAATTCGAGGCATTATCTCAACGGAGGCTCATTTTTGTGTGTCAGGATGCAAAGGCATCGAAACGGTTCAACATTTGTTCTTCACATGTGGATGTGGTACTTTTGGTTTCCTATGGTCGGCTATTCGGTCTTGGATTGGCTTATCTTCGGTGGACCCTCAAAATCCATCTTATCACTTTCTTCAATTCATTCACTTAGTTAGTGGTCGTCGGGCGCATATGTCTTTTTTGCAGCTGCTTTGACTTGTTTGCGTGTGGATTTTGTGGACGGAAAGAAATCATCGCCTCTTCAACAATTCAATAAATCATTATCTCAATTGTTGGACAAGGTTAAAAGCTACTCTCTTTGGTGGTTGAAAATGACAAATGCAAATCTTGTAACAAATTTACATAGTTGGTAGTCGAGCCCTTTGTTGTGTTTGAGTATCGACTAATGTTGTTTATGATCTATTATTTGTCTACTACGTTTGTAAAACTTGTGTAGTCTCTATCGGTACACCTTGTGCTGATAAAACTAATTGGTCTTCTGGCCTATTTATATATATATATATAAGATCCATTTTTGCTTGTTAAAAAAAAGTGTTTTTTTTCTTTCATTTTTTTACTTGTTTTAATTGACTTGGACTTTTATTTTATTATGAAAAACCATGCTATACTATTTTTATTTGTTTTAAATTTAATAAAAAAGATCATCTATAATATGACATAAAGAGATTTTAAAACAATTATTATAAAAAAAAGGTAGTGTTTTTAACTTGAATTTAACATTTTTCCGCATGAATATTTATTCTAAATTTTAATTAATTTGGATAATATAGATATTTGATATTGAAACAAACAAATTAAATTTCTACAATAAAACACAAATAAAGTGCATCATGTTCTTTTATAAAAACAAAATAAGCTTAATTGCAATTTTAGTCTCCTATTTTTTCCATTTTGTATAATTGGCCCCCATATTTTAAAATTTGACAATTTTGGTTCATCTAATATTGTGTCACGTCATAACATACCAAAATAATGGAATGAAATCCTTGTTTCATTCCAGTCTGTTCCACTCCACTCTGTTATGTTTCTGTTCTGTTCCGCTTCATTATATTTCATATGTAATAAACATAGCTTAAAGCTTTTCAGTAAACAGTTATGGTTTAGATTACTCAAAAATTGAAACTAATTATGAACCCCGATAAATTACATAATCCATCCATCTATATTTCAAAACCAAGTACAATTTCATACTTAAATTTTTTGTCACAAAAAACATAAATTGCAAATCAGCACTAAACAATTTATGATTATTAATTAATCAATTAACTAACAGACAAAACAAGATAAAATAAAGACATTAAAAACAATTACTAATTAACAAGATACAGGAGGAAGATCATAAGGTTGATCATGATGAGGTTTTCTGAAAGCACTGCTACATAAGAAGAATCCAAGAGCATGACCAAGAACAGCAACCAAAAAAACACCACCATTAAAAGACATAAGTGCCAACATAACCAAATAAGCTAATCCAACTCTAAGAACATGCAAAAGTGTCTGAACCAAACCGGAAGCAACAGGATTTGAACCGGGTTTAATGAACCGGGTTCTTGAAAGTAACTCTATGAGTAGAGACATGATGAAAACAATTATCAAAGCCAATACATACATACCAGTATCACCATTAGGCCAATTTTCAAAGAGAATCAAAGCATCTTTACCCCAGAAGAATGTCATGTGTATCATACTGTTCATCTTATGACCCATTATCATGGATGATGATGATGATGGTGGTGATGGTGATGGTGGTGTCATGGTCATACCATCCATGCTGCCGCCGTGGTGCATGTCCATGAGATCTGAGGCGGTTCTATGTTATGATGATGTTATTGCTATGGTTTTTTGGGTTATTGTTGGTATTGGTGAATGTAATAAATTGAGTATTGATTATTTAGGTATTCTGTTCTATTCTATCCGTGAAGTGATAGTACAGTTTTTTGGTGAAATAGGAAAATTGTATCGTATATCAGCTCGTATTGTACTGCACTGATACGTATAGTACTAGTATGTTGAATTAAATGGTGATTTATTTATTTTTTTTAAGCAGTTTAATAGTTTTTTTTTTTTTTTTTGACTAAAAACAGTTTAATAATTAAAAATATAGTACTAGAAACAATTCTTAGCGAGTTCCATAAGTTTAGCTCAAATGGTAGCTACAAGGGATATTGTTGGAGTGGCCGGAATTCGAATCCCGGATTTCACATCTCTCCACATTTCAATGTATGAGTCTAGCCACTAGACTATTTAACCAAAAAAAAAAAAACAATTCTCAACAAGTTTTACTGACTTTACGGTTGAATTTTGAATCACCAATCTTTGCTTTTGAAAATTGGAGGTTAAAATAAAAAAGAAATGAAAATTTCAAATTCAAATATCGATTTTTGCATCTATAATATGATGTCTTTATCGAATGAGTTATATTTGCAGGCGCGGATAGTCATTGAATTTATTGAGTGATTGTGAGGCATGTGGCGAAACTGGTGGTCACAAACCAAACTATGCGGATAAGTCATAGGTGTGCCGTATGCATGGGACACAGCTACACAAGGAGTAATTCGAATCATGTTCTAGTTTTCTCCTTTATTGGTCTAGTTAGCATTTATGGCAAGTATTAGGGACTAGTAACAAACAATTAGGTAGTAGTTTGTTACTCTACAATTTTTGTTTTAAAAAATGGCTTTAAATGACTTTAAAAATGGGTAAATGAATTTAAAAATGGCAACTATGAGTGACTATTAACAAAAAATTGTTTTGCTGATAATTTAAACTCAAATTCTTTCGAACTATTCAATTTTTAGAGAAGTAGGGGGTGTAATGAAATTTATAATACCACTAGATTTCGTTTAGTATTGAGAAGTATGAATAGTACTATGTATAAGGTTCAAATCTGGTTACTCTAATGTAAGAAAAAGGGGAAGAAAAAAAAAGGTTATCAATTATATTGTCAAAAAAGTTTGCCAAAACAAAATTATATCGTCAATTTATGTGAAGAAAGAAGCACCTGTGAATTTTTTGACCGACCCACAAGAAGGGAGATCGACACTTCGTCCACCGGATGTTCTAGTGTATCGATGGGTAGGTGGGAAACATGTTTGTGTAGATTTGACTGGAGTTTCCCCACTGGTGGGACTAGGGGTGGAAGATTTTACTGTGGGACGGGTAGCCCTCAAAGCTGCTTCAAGCAAGATAATCAAACATGAGAAAGCGTGCTCTGATAATCAACACGTTTTTATACCGTTTGCATTTGACACTTTTGGCTTTCTAGCACCAGAGGCGGTAAACCTTTTGAAAAGAGTTCAAAAAGTCATGCATATATAGTAATGTTGGTCTATGAATGTAGTTTTCCAAATATTAGGTTTTGTTATACATAAAGGTTTAGCGGCGTAGCTTGTTGTCTGTCTACCTTTAGTTCATGTGTAATTATTTATATATATATATATATATATATATATATATATATATATATATATATATATATATATATATATATATTAGGTTATTATAAAACAAAACAAAAAATAATTGTCAATTTTGTTTTTATCTACACACTAGCGGGCCAGACAGGCGCGTTCCGCGCCTGCCTGTGTCTAACTTATGTCAAAAAAATAAATAAAGACATGTCTCTATGGTGAGTTTGTTAATAAAAGATTTTTGTTGCACAAAACAAAAATGTCTCTTATGTTATGGTGAGTTTTTTAATAAAAGACTTTTGTTTTTTTTTAAAAAATTCAAGGGTATTATTGGTATTATGAAAAGTCAACACCAAATTTTTTTTTGTATCCTTTTTATATATAGTATAGATTCTTTTTATTTTTGTGAACGAATGGGCCAACAGCCCAAACGTTCTGTAAGAAAAAGCCCAAACGTTACCCATTCATACTAAGAAAATTACTTTTCCGACCCCTGTCCATTTCTTTTTTACCCCCTAAATTGACGTTTTTGCCCCCGGGGGGTATCAAAAAAATTCGGTTTTTAGAAACCGAACTACTTCGGTTCGTAAAAACCGAAGTTTCGGCAACGGTTTTTAACTGTTGCCTTAGAACAAAAAAACGTTGTCTTTAAGAGCTAACGCAACACTTCCTCAAAACAGTATCCATATGCATAACACGCAACGGTTTTAAAGTGTTCTCTAAAGTGTTCTATGCATGAATTTCCACTAACACTTTAGATAACGCTTTAAAACCGTTGCGTGTTATGCATATGGATACTGTTTTGAGGAAGTGTCGCGTTAGCTCTTAAAGACAACGTTTTTTGTTCTAAGGCAACAATTAAAAAGCGTTGCCGAAACTTCGGTTTTTACGAACCGAAGTAGTTCGGTTTCTAAAAACCGAATTTTTTTGGCAAATTTTTTTCATACCCCCCGAGGGTAAAAACGTCAGTTTGGGGGGTAAAAAAGAAATGGACAGGGGTCGGAAAAGTAATTTTCTCATACTAAAAAGAATCAACACTTTCTTTTTTGCATTTTGTTTTGGCAAATGTCTCCATATGGACAAAAAATGAAAAATAAAAGGTACAAGTTACAAGTTAGTTGTAGGTACCAATGCAAGTTAGTTGTAGATAAGACATACGAATCTACTTAGACGATCTCTAATGGGCAATGGTAGTATCTATTTTTATAAGAATCGATGTTTATTAGGTATTATCATTGGAGCAATACATATTTGAGTATTTTATAGGTACTGATTCTCAAATAAGCATCTTCTATCTCCTTTGGTACCTATATGATTTTTGTGAGACCAATTTAAAATGATGTAGAGTTATTAGTGAGATGTGTTATTGGTAGGACTCATTTAAAACTTTTAAAAAGATGTTGAGTTGAAAGGATTGAGGGCTTATTAGGTGGTATTATTAAAAAATGATAAATAAGTGATGTGTACACGTGAGATCCACTTAAGCACCAAAAAATGGAGAGTTCCATTGTGAATGCTTGTATGGCGTTTGTTTTCGTTAATTGTTGGACAAATACCTCCAAATTATTAAGGGATAGAGTATGCCTCACCTCAAAATTTTCATTCCCCCTCCTTTTTCTTCTTTTATACTCATTTTACTTTATTTTTTATATACAATCTTTCTAACGTCATCTTTCTCTTCCATTTTCTCATTCATCTTCTTCTCATGTTTACACTCTTGTTTTATTCATCGTACTTGCTTTATTTTTTTTCAAATTCATATTTCCACCATTTTCAATGTTTATTGTCTACTAATACTAACTTTCTTGATTGTTTTATTATTTACACATTTTAATCAATATCAACCGTCATCATTGTAACTATAATAAAAAAAAAAACATATTTTCATCTATAACAACAAAATACATTTCATCTATTTAAAAATGAATGTGAGAAAAACACAAGAATGAGAGGTTAAATTGTGTTAGCTTTTTCTAAAATCCGTATGTTTTGAACAGGTCAGATTCTGAACAAAGAGTAAAGTCTGACCAATTTGAGAAAAGAGTTTGCAGCGGATATAACAAAATACAAAGAGATGGGTGAGAGAGAGAGATCAATTTTATATTGGTTCCTCTCACAAACAGAGAGTAGTACCGTGTCTTTGCACTTCCAAATGAGTTCCACTATAATCACACAAGAATTTGACTCCTAGTGTTAATTTTGATTAAACACTCTGGCTTCTCTACAAAAATTATATGATCTTGTATATATATGTTCATGCAAATTTTATACTATGGTGTGCACACTTGAACATATATTAGCAATTCAATTTTTTCTTTTAATACTTTGTTATTATCAAAACTCTAGAGGTATTGTATAAATCCATTTTGTTCCAACAAAAAAGAGCCACTCTTCTAACATTTTCAGAACAAATTCACCAATCAAATCTTTATATTGTATATTCTCTAAGAGATCATTCTCATTTGCACTTCTCTCAATTTGATAAAACTCCAGTAAACAAATTAGCCGTAAAACTACTAGAATATTTATCTTTATAACCCTTCACAATTGATAAATCTCTTTTAAGACCTTTTGTAGCTAATAAATCAGTCTTATTTAGAATCAAGAGAGAATCCTAAATTATCCATATATATTTTCACCAATATTATTAACAATATCAACATCATCATTATCATCAACATATTTTCAGCACCTAAATTATCATTTTCATTAGCATCAACATTATCCTCTTTATTTTTTGTAGTAACCACATTTTAAAAAATTTCAACATCAACATTATCATAAACATTTTTATATTAAAAGAAAATTTGTGCTTATTTTATAATGAATTTATCAAGAACTCCTAGTTCAATTAATTCATCAGATTGTTTCTTTTTCTTATGTTTCTGACATACAAGATCAAACTTTCTATTCTTAGGAGGCAATTTAGGAGGCATAGAAGAAGAATAAGAGAAAATTTAGAACATTAATTTTTTTTACTATTCTTGATCAGTTTCGCAACATTGAAATTGTATTGAATTGATAAACAATATTAAAATTAAACCAATAAAAAAATTAAGAGATAATTAGCGATTTTAAAAAAAATCACAAATTAACAAATTAACAAAAATAATAAATTAGCATTAGAATAGAAGAAAAGCTGTGCAATTAGTGAACTAACGTTAAATTTAGTTTTTCCTCAAACAACCTTATCCACTTGAGATGCATGGTATGGTATATGTTGAACTTGGTCTTGGACTACCTTTTTGGAGTAAGTAAGAACATTTAGCCCAATTCAATGTACTGAAGTATATATTATTAAGAAATCATGTGTAAACAAAGTTTTTGTTTTTTTCTTTTTGGTAAACAACATTTTTAGCTTCTTTTTCTTGTGAGATGTGCTTGTTTTGGAGTTGATATGAGTCCCATGTCCCAGCACGTGCTTGTTTTGTCTTTTCAAATGGGTGGGTGGGTGGCATTTGCTTTGAAAACAAGTACTAGGTTTATGTGACTTATGTCGGTTGTTTTCTTTCTTTTTTTTCGTATTTAGGTTATGTGACTTATGTCAATTACTTTTGCATGTTTTCTCTTTTGCTATTATTATCTGGATTAAGATGTAGTGATATTTGCATGTCTTTACACACAAAAATCGACTATATGTAATTTTTGAGATGACCAATTATGTCATATACTCACTAAATATTTGTAAGGTTGAGACAAAATTGACGCGATAACGATTATAAGCCTTTTACTTGAATTATAGTATCTATGCCTCTGAATTTGTATATTATTGTTTGAACTTGTAATGAGTCAAAGTTGACATGTCATTCCGAACAAACAAAACACTGTACTAAGACGGATAACCAAAAATCATCGCACAACATGCATGAAATTTTAGGTTCAATCCTTATCGAACAACATTTGTAAACAAAAAAAAAATTATATGATACAATTATCTTATCATATCTTCTATGTTGACTATCAAACGAACTCTTTTGATCTGTAAAATGTTAGTACTAGACAGAACAATACATTACAGAACAACACAGTACAAACGTTTAAGGTATTGAATAAATTTTGTGTTTGTACGATGTTTGGTGGACAAAAGGATATTTTGATACTTTAGACAACTTGTGCAGAGGACAAAAAGTGTTGTCTCGTGGTTCAATGGGGGACAATAATTTCAGTTTTTGTCCTGTCCCTTGGCCCCCAGTTTGTCCAATACCAGGAACAGTTTTAAAAGCAAACACAGTACAACTAAAGTCATCCTGTCCAGTCCCTTATTTTTTAGCAGATCAAACGCACCCTTAAGTTCTATCAATTTAATGAAATAGATAAATTTATTTTTGAGCTTATGCAGACAGCTTATGCAATTTTTATGTATTATTATAAGTTTGTCTATGTAGTTTATGATAAAATAGCTTATAAAAATACTATTTTCACTAGTGTACGTGAACTTATAAAATAGCATAAAACCAAATTTATATTACATAAGCTGTTTGCATAAACTCAAAAATAAGCTAATCCAAACGGACCCAAATTCTATAAATAAAATAACTCGATTTCTAAATGAACATATTAATTTTTTTTTATAAACATATTAAAAAGTTATATTTAATTAAAATATCTTGCCCGCATGATCACATCACATCAAGTAAAAAAAAAAATTGTGTTGAAAAGTTTTGTGCTCTCAAAATACTTGTTAAAGAATAATAATAAAAATAAAAGTTTTGTGTTGATATTTCTTTTTCTATAATTTTAAGATTTTTTCTTAAACCAAACAAATTTAATTCATTTCATCAACTAATAAATGTCCAATATATAAAGGAATAATATCTCATTAGCAAGAGTCACCCTACCAAAAATTATAATATTAATCATCATCAAAAAATTATAATATTAATAATACTGATCCCTAACAAGATGACATATTAATAATATCAGCAACAGTCAAACTAAACTAGACTCTAACAGTCTGATTATGCACGGGTCTTTTAGAAAATCGTATATAATATTCTATTTATTGTAATAATTATTTGCGTAAATAAAATTAAACACAATATGATTAATCCAAAATATAATCATGCTCAAATATTCCAATACAAATTGAAGATATATAAGTCAATAAATAATTCTTGAACGTACAATATGAAATACTTCTTTGTAAACGGCATTTCCAGTTTTATCTGTAACTTCATCTTAGTCGTCGATTATCAATATCTTTAAGTTTTTCCTTGAAATAATTCTTGACATTGCAACATATAGTTTCCCATAAGAGAAAATTAATGTGGAAGATATAGTCCAACATGTTTAAGTGATTGATCTTGACTCTTGTTGATAGTCATAACAAATGAAAATTGTCGACGTTGAAACTTAAAAGAGATTCTTTTATCGAAAGAGATCAATGATAACCTGAGAATAAAAACCTTCTGACCAATATTGTTGTCGGATATAACCTTACCTTCAATGACATATCTTCCCATTTGTTATTATCAATCATGTACCATTGCACAGTTCTAATGACCGGTCAATATTTATCAAAAAAATTATTGAGACTCCAACTTTTAATGTTAACTTATGATTTGAAAGTCGGCTGAAGAAACGGCGGTGTTCAAAAATTCAAGTGTGTGCACATCAACTAGCGTGTCAACACTTGAGTTGGCACTGCATGGAGAATCTTAACTAAAATAAGTTTTCTCTTCTTCAGGTATTAAATCCAACATATAATCATTTATGGCGTCAACAATTGTATTCATAGGAACTAATATAAGTTTATCTTAAAAAAAATTGATCATTCATGTTGTGTAATAAATATGGATACATGTTCTCAGCAATAGCTGAAAGTGGATTGTCTAAACTAGGAATCAACATACCGTATAGTATATGGACTATGATATCCACAACATTAGGTTATTCAAAACTTCCATCACCAATTCCCAAAATCCACTATAAAAAAAGAAATTTTCTCTTCAATGTTAGAATTTGTACTTCCGGTTAAAACTTAGAAGTCTCATGTTAAGGGTCAATGTAGCACCTCACAAAATCTCCAAAGATGAAAAAAAATTATAGTAGAAAGAACAATTTCTTGTCTTGTTCCTTTAAGGTATAACAGGTAAAATTTGACGAAAATCTCCATCCAAAACTAATTTTCCATCAGATGGGATAGTTTTTGTTTGTAGTATATACCCATCAAAGTACGATCAACAACTTCAAAACAAAATTTATGCATCATAGGTGCTTAATCCAATATGATTAGTCAGTCTTGCACAACGAATTAAATGAGCTAAAGGGTCTTTTGGTTGTATTTCACACGTCGAGCACTCATCATCATTTATAGGGATGACATACCTCGAGTGTGCAGTTCTTCCACCAAGAATTAACAATTTATGCAACTATCCCACTCAATGCTATATTTTTAACAATCTCACCCCTAGACCTTAATGTTGTAGACATTGGACTCGATATGTAAGTCTTGGCTAGTTACTCCATAACCATGAAGAAGAAAAAAGACCCGGTCTTTTTTCTTCGACCCTTGTAGGCTTCCCCGCCTACACGCGCGCACACACACATCTTAGCATTAAATTTTACAAGCTAAAAAAGAGACACCATGTGATAGAGATTAAACACTAAAAAAATACATTGACACTTATATACATTAATAATTTTATAGGCCAAAATCAATTAATTATAGATCACATTTTTATGAGGATATGTTCATTTCACTACTAGAAAAAGTTTAAATACTGACGGAATTTATTTCTTCTCTATTAGAGACGAAATTAGAGACAAAAAAGAACAATTAGAGACTATTAGTGACAGATGTTAGAGACCGAATATTCCGTCTCTAAATTATTCTGTCTCTAAATCCGTGTCTACTTGATTATTTTTTTAATTATTAATAGAAAATAATAGTTGGAGACGGATTTTAGAGACAGACTTATCCGTGTCTAATATTTTTTTTGTCTCTATGTCCACCTCTGATGAGTCAACTTGTTATTAAAATAGCCAAACTTTTGCTAAGACGGAAAATATCCGTCTCCGAGTATTTTTGTTTCTATCGTCGTTCTCTATTGAATTAATGTAATACTATTTTATTTTGCGCCAATTTTTTGCTCGTCTAAACATTATAATTTTAAACAAATTTTTTTAATGTTCGCCCAAACTAATTATATTATAATAAACCAAAAAACTAATTATATTATAAAAAAATTATAATTAATTTAATAAAATATAATATATTATAGTAATAGTAATGTATTAAAGTTTAATCCAAATTTCCCGTGAACTTAACTCAGTTGATAAAAACATTAAATTATATATGCAGGACTTGAAGTTCAAAAACTTCAGACCCTTCTCAAAATAATACCATGATATTATTAATACTTGAATTCATACAAAAAATTAAAAGGATTTAATTTATGGTCATAAAAAAAAAAGATTTAATTTATATATGCTGACGATGAAAATTTTCTTTACACATGCATCCAATAAATTAACGCCATGTAGATTTTTGTTGAGATATTTTAGGAACTAACTTATAGTGTATTTTGATTGGATACATATGTTAAAAAAAAAAAAATTATATCGTCAGTGTATATATATCCAAAATAATTACACATGGATGAAAGGTAGCCGGACAACAAACTCTCCACTAAATATTTTTGGAATAAAAATTATAATAGCACTCTATAAAATCAAATCAAATTAGTCTTTATATAAAATAAAAATAGGGTTAAATATGGTTTTAGTCCCTATAGTTTTCCAGAATTTCATTTTTAGTCCCTGAAATTTTTTTCGCTAGGGACAAAAACATATTTAACACTAAAAATTATACCAATTTTTTTTTATAAGTTTAAAAAAAATGTTTTTTTGATAATAATGATAAGTTAAAAAAATTATACCAATTAATTATAAAAATGTGTTAATTGTTTTTTAATCCTATAATTTTATAAGATTCTTTCTTGTTTTTTTTTTTTTAGGATTTGAGGCAATCATTTTTAATTTTTGTTTTAAAATATTCTTAACTTAGATTAGATACCGTAAAAAAAAAAATCTTAACTTTCCTTTTTTTGTTGTTGACCCAAAAAACACTTTTAACTTTTTTTTTTTAAGATATCCCAAAAATCCTAATAATTTGTTCCCTACTTCCATTCACATCGCTTTCTGGTCATCTCTTCTCTTATGTTTTTTCTTTCTCAAATAAATTGAACGATGTAACACCATGTCAGTCCATCTAAAAATCGCTCTACTCTCTACTCTCTTTTCTCGTCCTTTTCATAGTTTGAGGCAAAGCTGCTCAAGGTCAATGATGAGTTTGTTTCTACTTTCAATCTTTAAATATGCTTAACTTAAAATTGAGTAACACCCCGTATTTCTATTTTGAAACCTAAAACATTGATTTACCTATTTTATTGATCTATTTGATATCATAATTCTCGTTTTGGATTTGATTGACCAAATTTTATTGTTTAAATTCACGTCTTTTCTCAACTTGTGTCTCTAAAATCATATTAATAGACCAAATTTTGTTTCGAGTCTTAATTTCTCTTTTTCTTTAAGCTCAAAAATAATTTGTTTTTGAGTTTGATTAAGATTTGTTTGTGTGTGTTACTATTGGATTTTGGTTTACATTGTGGTGGTAGTTTCATGTGTGTGGCATGAGGTTTGACTAAGTCTATGTTTGTGTTTAGTTGCTTTTGAAACTTGTGTTAAGTTGTTTATATTTAATTAATGGTATATTCTTTTTAATTTACTTTAGGTTCTATGATGCTACTAATTGGTCTTTTGATGTCAATGCTAGTTGTAAGCAGATTCACCACCATGTTTTTGTTTGGATAAAATATAACATTCACATGAACTTAAATTTTTTTTTTTTTTTATAAATGCATCAGGAGATTCATCCAAGTGGGGAGGAAAGTCATGAAATGCTTTTTTAGAAGGGACACATTATTTGGATTAGGATCTCAAGTCAAGATCTCAATTCAAGCTGCCACTATCAAAGAATGTTTGAAATCCCCACCTTCAATTTAATTTTAGTAGATGTGCTATCGTCGAATAAAGTTGTTGCTATGGAGGCTAAGATCGAAGCATTATCAGTTGCACTTGAACAAAATAATATTAAACAATTAAAACTAAAACAAAAGATGGATCATTAAGCACGGATTTTTGGAAGGTTTGGGCATAATATTAATCAACGTTGTCCACTTCAACCAAAAAAAGATTGATGTTAATTAAAATGACGTGATGGGTGATGAAGTTTAGCTTTTATTTTTTTGTTTACAATGTTGCCAATGAGGATCGAACCTAAAACCTCATGCATACTACCCAAATCCCTCACCACAGACCAAACCTTGTGGTTTGATGAAGTTTAGCTTTAGTTACTTTCTTTTATGTATTTTTGTTAAATCAATTATATGTATTTTTTAGTGTTGTACAACTTTAAGTTTGATATTATTATTTAGTTTCGTAATGCTGCACTTTATACTTTGTAAGAATTCAATACATTTGGTGTCAATTGAAATTTTATTTTCTCACATTATAGAATTATATAAATTCCATATAGTAAATAAAAATTAATATTTGAAAAAGTGTATAAGCATTTAATTGTTAAATAGACAAAATAATAATAATAATAATAATAACTTGTTAGAGACGGAAAATGTGTTTGATCTATGCGGAGACAGAATTCTATGCTTAGAGACGGAATTTTAGAGACAAAAATATTTAAATTTAGAGACGGAAATTCCGTCTCCAATAGAGACGGATTTATTGTGTTTTGAATGTGATGGTTAGAGACGGATTTTACTTATTAGTGACGGGTAAATTCGGTCTCCAATCAGAGACGGAATATAAAATCCGTCTCTGATAGTTTAGAGACGAGGAAATTAACGACATAATCAAATCCGTCTCTAATTCTGTGTCTAACATGCTTAGTGACGGAATATTTGCATTTTAGAGACAGATTTCGCCCGTCGGTATTTAAGATTTTTCTAGTAGTGTTTAATTAGAACTGCACAAAGGTTTTTAAAGACACAATTTTGTGAATTCAACGGGTCAAGTTTGCTTCAGTAAAAATTGATGTGAAGACGAAATAGGAGGAAAGTTTCAACAAACAAAAAAAAAACCTTTTTTTTTTTTATCAAATCAATTCATGCAAATAAGCTTTTTAAACCGCGGAAGAATCTATAGATCGATGATGAAATAATTAAAGGTAAATACTAACGATTGCCCCCGGGACACTCTTTAAACCCTTAAATAGCACTAAGTTTTTTATATAATTTTTATGAAAATGTGTAAAGTCAACACATTGGAAATTGTGTTGTTTAAATTTTTAAATAAAAAATTTCTTTAAATGGAATGAACAAAATGAATGAATGAACAAAGAAAGATGAGAAAGTAGAAAGAGGTTAAGAGAGAAAAAAATAAAGAGAATAGAAAAAATGAAGAGAGCATTGACCCATAAGGTGAGAGAATCTTATAAATTATAGCAATATTTATGAAGGGTGTGACTTCTTTTCCATATTTTTAAGCACCAATACTCATTCCGTCCCAAATTGAATGACACATTTGACTATATTGCACTATTCACACATATTGTTTTGACCATATTTTTCTACTAATAAATAAAAATAAATATTAGCATATAAGATGTTGTTGGATTCGTCTTGATGAATATTTTTAAAATATCAAATTTTTATAATCTTTACTATTATACAATTAAAAATATTAATCGTCAAAATTATGCATCGGCATGCGTGAAACAGTCAACTGTGTCAATCAATTTGGGACGGAGGGAGTACTTTTAATTTAAACTTGATTATATAATGGCGGGGGCTAGGGTAATTAATTGCATAGTGTAAGAAGGATTACGTTTAGGGTTTTGTAATTAGGGTTAACTTCAGACTTTAAAACTTTTATATTAACTGACGTTTTTTTGTTTTATAAGCAAAGATATTTATTATAAGGGAGTACAAGGGGTACTCAATCCCTTACAATATAAAAGCAAATTATTATATGCTTTGGAAACATACAAGAGGCGCACGGCACCAATCAGAGAAAGATAAAAGAGATTTACGACCAGCCCGACCACTAAACCAAAACCAAGAAAAAGATTTGATATCGTCAATCAATTGAGTCCTGTTCGGTAAGGCCCCATTAAATACAACCTCATTTCTAAGCTTCCAAATACACCAAGTAGTAGCCAACCATAATAGATGTCGAACCCTTTTACCTTTTTTCGATTTGATCAAAGAGCCGAATGCTAAAAAATTATCCCAACCTTCTAAGTCAGCCGGTAGTCCCTATCCTACCCAAGTATAAACAGTTGCCCACACCTCTTTAACAAAAGAGCAATGGAAAAAAAAAGGTGGGAACTATCTTCCTGATTCGAATGACAAAAGATGCAAGAGAGATCAAGTGGATTAGTCAAAATACCTCTATGTTTAAGAGCTACTCTTGTCGGTAATTTCTCTAAAATTAATCGCCAACCAAATATAAGGACTTTAGTTGGGGCATCATTCTTCCAAATTTTTTGAATAGCGATCAATGTATTAGAATCCACCCCATCATAACTGTGATGTTGCAGCAACAAATTGTAACAAGACGTGACTGAAAAAAGACCAAGCTGCCCCGACACCCACCGCCACTTATCTTGCCGCTCTAGAACCAAAAGGAAACCGACTAATAAGTTCTTTAACACTCTGAGTTGCTGTACCTCATCAACAGATAATTCTTCCTTCCATTGCCAACAACACTCAAGGATGTCTCCATGTTGTCTCATCCTGTCTGAGATGAAAGCATCCTGCAGAACTTCTTTTACAAAAAGATTAGGAAATAAATCACCAAAACAGTCATTTCCATGCCATTTGAATTTCCAAAATCCAATGTTAGAACCATCTCCAACGCAACATCCAACATTTGATTTGAACCACTCTACATCAGCCACCCTACTTAAACCCATTATGTCTTTCCACCATATAGACTCCTTAGCCCCTAACGGAGAAGAAACTCCATTAAGAACTTTAGTCGGAAGATGCCCATATCTAAATCTCAATAATTCAGCCCATAATTGCCTCTCCTTCATCTAGAAACCGCCATTTCCATTTGCTAAGCAAAGCCAAATTAAAAAGTTCTAAGTTTTTTACCCCTAATCCTCCTTGATTCTTAGGTAAACAAATATGATCCCATTTGACCCAACACACCTTCTTCCCCTCACTACTGCCTCCCCATAAAAAATTCCTTTGAATCCTAACTAGTTGTTTAAGTATACAGCTAGGAGCCTTAAAGAAAGAAAAAAGATAGAGTGGCATACCAGTCAACACCGTATTGATTAAAGTAAGGCGTCCTCCAATGGATAATTGCCGGCTACTCCAAGAGCTTAATTTGTTAGACATAGCTTCCACCACATGGTTCCATGTATCTCTCCTTCTAGGATTTGCCCCCACCGGTATTCCCAAAAATTTAAAAGGGATAGCATCTGATCGGCAAGACAAGAACGATGAACCCGCCTCCAAGAAATTATTGTCAACATTTATGCCATAGAGCTTGCTCTTCACAAAATTAATTCTCATGCCCGACACAAGTTCAAAGCTTCTTAGAAGTATTTTAATCGACCACAAATTATCCCAAATACCTTTCCCCATTAAGATAGTATCATCAGCAAACTGTAGAATTTGAAAATGAATATGGTCATATACCTGGATTCCTTTAAATATGCCAATCTCCACTGCTCTTCTCATCATACCGGCTAAACCTTCGGCGACTATAAGAAATAAGAAAGGTGATAAGGGATCGTCTTGACGAAGACCCCGGCCAACCCTGAAATCCTTTGTTGGACTACCATTAACTAGGATGGACATTGCACTCTCAAAGATACATGCACGCATCCACTTTAACCAACCTTCGGAGAACCCCGTCTTAACCATCATTCTTTCTAAAAAAACCCCAGTTCACGGTATCATAAGCTCTTTCAAAATCAACCTTAAAGAGTAGGCACTCCTCTTTTCTTCTTTTTGCTAGATCAATTATCTCATTGAGAACCACCACCCCATCCAGGATTTGTCTCTGCGGGAGGAATGCTGATTGGCAGTTGGATATTAATTTGCCCAAAACATGTTTCAATCGATTAGCCAGAATTTTAGACAGAATTTTATAAAGGCTACCAATCAAACAAATAGGCCGGTAATCAAAAAGAACATGAGGATGGTCCTTTTTTGGAATAAGAGTCAAGAAAGAAGTTGTTACTGCTTTAGGAAGAATGGCAGTGGAATGAAATTCTTGAATGAAAGCCATCACGTCACTTCTAACAATGGACCAACAAGCCTTAAAGAAATTGAAGTTAAAACCGTCTGGACCCGAACTCTTGTTGTCATCACAACTCCAAATAACTTATTTTACTTCTTCTTCTTCGAAAGGTTCTAGTAGATAAGCATTGTCTTCCGTCGATAATGTAGAAAAATCAATTCCTTGTAAGAACGGTCTATTAGACCACTCCTCCGAAAAGTGCTTCGAAAAATGGTCGTAGATTTCATTTTTAATATTGCCCACCCCTTGAATCCAATCTTCACCTTTCTTCAAAGTTATTATCTGGTTTCTACTTTGATACTAGCATGGAAGAAGCGCGTGTTTGCATCCCCTTCCTGAATCCATTTTGATCTAAATTTTTGATGAAGAAGGCTTTCTTTATAATGAATCTGCTCCCAAAACTTCTTAACCAAGTCCTTTGACTTATAAATGGAAGAGTTCCCATTTCCCTTTGCGGCCAAATCCTCAACATCATTTAGTTCCTTAACTGTTTTATCAATGTTAAGGTCCAGGATTCCGAAAACCTCTTTATTCCACGCCTTCAATTTATCTTTAAGAATTTTCAGCTTTTCTTTCAAGATAAACGCTTTTTTACCTTTGATCACTATCTTGTCCCAAGTTTCTCATACAAAAGACAGGAAATCTGGATGCTCAAGCCAACAGTTGTTGAATCTAAACGGTTTAGGACCCCAATCAAGAGTGGAACACACAAGCCATATGACGCTGATCTGTGCTATTGCACGAGACTTTATAATTTTTATATTAATAAATATTTTGAATTGCTCCCACCCTTTGTATAAATAGCTTTAACACTCTCAAATTGATTTATCTAAGGAGGCCGTAACCATTGACCTTGTATCACAAACCTCTTTTCAAAACATTGATGGAAAATCAAATTAGGCACCATTTGGTTCTAATACCACCACCATTTCATGGCCACATAACTCCTATGCTTCAATTAGCCTCTATCCTTCATTCAAAAGGTTTCTCCATCACCATAGCACATACCCATTTCAATTCACCGGATCCTTCTAATTATCCAAACTTCAATTTTCTACCTTACTTAGATGGTTTATCAAATACCCAAATCACATCCAAGAATTTTGTAGATATTACTTCAACTCTAAATACCAAGTGTGTATCTCCACTTAAGGAAATATTAGCTCATCATATTACAAAATTAGCAAATGAAAAGCAAGAAAAAATTGCTTGCATCATTTATGATGGATTGTTGTACTTCATAGATTCTGTGGCAAAGGAATTAAAGGTACCAAGCATAGTCTTTCGAACAACTAGTGCTACTAATTTCCTCACTTATCATGCATGTGCTCAGCTACAAAGCAAAGGTTACCTTCCCTTGCAAGGTTTGTGTCTCTTCTTTCTTTCTTTACTTGTTATATTTGCAGAATTTTTTTATTCTTACTTATTTTTCGTTTTAAAAAGTCAATATAACAGTAATTATTATTTAATTACTATTACACTTAATTATTTATTATAGAAAGACAAATAAATAAATAAATAGAAGATAATTAAATACTATTAAAAGTAATATAGAAAATAATAAATAATTACATCAAAAGTGATAACTTATTAAAAGTTGGTCACAACATTGACTAGACTTTTTCTTTGGCACAATTTTGGGCACAAAACTTTGACTAACCGTAGTACATAATTTTAGCAAAGAAAAATACTTCATCCGTCCATAATTATAAGCATATGTTTGACAAAAATGTACTATTCATTTACCTTGTTTTGACCGTATTTTTTAATAATATATAAATCTAAATATTAGCATATAAGATCTTGTTTAATTTGTTTTAATGAGTATTTTCAAAATATTAAGTTTTTATAATTTTTACTAATAGACAATTAATGATATTAGTGATCAAAATTGTACATTAACATACGTGCAGTGGTCAAACCAATCTTAAAGTTAAGGACGGAGGGAGTACATAATTAAGTTCAACAAGAAAAAAATAGTACCAAATTTTTACGCGATTTTATTATTTCCTTAAGAGGGTCCATTCCCGTAGTCACACACAACTGACACAAGCATGTGTCCTAAAAATATACTACTCCATCCGGTCCTTTTTATAATGAATAATTTGAACAAAAAAATTGGTCATTTTTATAAGAAATTTTGACCAATTTTCAAATGTTTTAATTGTTTAATTTCACTTATACCCTTATTTATTTTGTTTTTCTATATAATAATAATAATACTCTCTTAGTCCCAAAATATAAAAACTCATTGACAAATGCACGAGAATTAAGAAAATTTGTTTTTGCATTAAATTTATCAATAATGTATATTTTCTTTCCAAAATTACCCTTTAATTATTAAGAGAGAGAAATGATAATGTTTTATTTTTCTTCATTTAATTAGGGGCATTTTTGTGAAAATTTAATTAATGCATCTTGAACTTTAAAAAATGTCTTATAAAAATGGGACAATAATAGTACTCAATTCCTACAACTCACTACCTCTTAAAAAGTTTTAGGGAAATGTTAACATGTGCATCAATGACACATGTTAAGGAAGCAAAAATAGAAAGTATTAAATGTTGAAGCATTAAATTTTAACTTTTTAAGCATTAAATTTTTGTATCATTAAATGTTAAATTTCTATATTAAAATACCTTAACATGTGCCATATATACACATGTTAACAGCACCCAAAGTTTTAAATGGATCTCATCAATAACACATTTTACCAACTAATAACTTTACATCATTATAAATGAGTCTCACAAACTTGACCAAAAAAAAATGGATCTCATAAAAATAATATACTCTCTCCGGTCTCATATATAAGAAACAAAAAAAAATTTACAAAGTCTTAAATATAAGAAAAAGTTATTACAATCATTACATTTATTTTGAATATTCCAATTTTACCCTTTGTTTTACTTTTCCCCATAATAAATAATAATTTAATTTAAACAAAAAGTAAGGGTAAAAATGGAAATGACATGTTTTTCCTAATCATTTACTCCACTTTCTTAAAGGGTGTATCTTTTTTTTTTTTCTTATATATGAGACCGGAGGGAGTAGGTATATCATTATTTAGTGTAGAACTGGCACCTATGAAGTACTCATTTGTATTTTGTTTCAATAATGATACCTATTAGGTACTAGTAGTACTTAATGGGTACCCACTGGATGGTCTTAAAAGCTTGAAGTAGTTTTTCTATTTTTGATAAAATGACGTACTAGGTATTTCCTTTTTGAAAAAATAAAGTACTCCTTACAAAGGTTCACACTTAATAATATTTGTACAGAAATATTGTTAATTTTTTATTAATTAGTATTGTTAATTATTTTTTACGAATTAATCAAACCTTTAATCCTATTAATAAGGTCGGTCCTGTACAAGTGCAGGGAGTACGCAACCGGGTTTCCATTTTTTGGAAGTCTAAAAAAAATTATAACGAATTTGAATTTGTATTGCAGCAATGTACTCTATCATATAGAATGAATGTATATCCTTTATTTTCTAGTAAAAAAAAAATAGAGATTGATTTAAAAAATAAATAGTAGAATTTAATTTGAAGTTTTACTTGTGCTCTATTATGTTAAAAAAAAAAAAAATTAATGTCATAGTATTGATAGCAATTAACAAGGGTCGTCATTTGAAAAATATACGACAATTTTACTTCAAAAAATACTAAAATAAAGGCTTTTTTATGTAGCTAGAAAGCATTTTGTTGTTTTTTTACAAAAGAAAGTATTTTGTTGTTAGATTAGAAAAAGAATATTTTTTTTATGAAAGAATAAAAATATTTCTATATTAATTACATGGATAACTATCTTTTTATTTTTATATTATTTATAGTTTAAATATGGATTATTCCTATTCTTTATAAAATTTTTGAATTTTTTATCAGTTCACTTGCTAACTCCCCACACTCAATAAAATTAATTACAATAATCATAAAACCTTACCATTATCTATTCTAGTATTCTTACATGAATGACTAACTAACATTATGTTGCATGACAGATTCTAAGTCATGTGACTTGGTACCAGAACTAGACTTGCTGCGATTCAAAGATCTACCAATTTTCAATTTACCAAATCCAGATGATTTTCTACAAAACACAGCTAAAACACTTTCAATAACACCTTTAGGTGTTATATTCAACACTGTGGAAAGCTTAGAAGATTCATCACTAAATCAACTCCAGCAGTTATACAAAGTTAACATATTCCCCATAGGCCCTCTACACATGATTGCAGATGAATCCAACAATATTCCGAGCATTCTGCGCGAAAATCATAATTGCATATCGTGGCTAAACAGCAAAGCAAGAAAATCTGTGCTATATGTAAGTTTGGGAAGTATAGCTAGTTGGGAAGAGAAAGAGCTAACCGAAGTGGCTTGCGGCTTAGCGAATGGCAAACAAAATTTCCTTTGGGTTATTAGACCGGAGACAGTTAAGGATGTTTCAGTGTGGTTAGAATCATTGTCGGAAGATGTTAAAGTAGGTATAGCGGAGAGGGGTTGTGTCGTGAAATGGGCACCTCAAAGTGAAGTCTTGGCACATGAAGCTGTTGGTGGGTTTTGGAGTCATTGTGGTTGGAATTCTACATTGGAGAGTTTGTGTGAAGGAGTACCAATTATTTGTCAACCTTCTTTTGGAGATCAGAGAGTGAATACTAGATTGTTGAGTCATGTTTGGAAGGTGGGTTTGGAATGGTGTAATGTGATAGAAAGGAATCAGATTGAAAGGGTGGTGAGAAGACTTATGGTGAATCATGAAGGGGAGGAGATGAGACAGAGAGCAATTGAATTGAAGCATGAGATTAAGATGGCTATGAATGGTTCTTCATGTGATGCATTGGATGGATTGGTAAAGTGTATCTTATCAGTGAAGAATGTTTGATTTCACAAGAAAATTAAAGGGGAAATTTTATTCTTTTTAAAGTACGTTGATTATGTTAAGACTTTTAAGGAAGCAAATTGCAAATTTAATTGAATGAGTATGTTTTATGAAAAAATAAATCCTTAGTATTATATTCTTCAACAAAACCACAGCTGATAAGAAAACAAGCTCAATAGGCTTATGGTTGATACTACATGTGATTCTTCCGTCTTAGCCTTTTTATTTCCATTAGTAAAAGACCCGTGCACCATGACGATAATTATTAACTCAAAAGTAAAGTCGATATATATGATAAATTTTTAAAACCCGTATATATTTTTGTACCACACCCGTTGTAGATTTATGTATTTGAATATACAAAAATAAATTTCTATGTCTAAATACAACAGAATTATGAAATTTCGTGAATATTTTCAAAATACTAACATTAATGTAGTATTTCTATAAAATATTCTCTATTTTATATGCGAAAATATGTTAATTATTTGCACCGCGTTCGTCGCATATTTTTTTATACTTACATTTATGAAAACATAATTTTTATGTCTCGATATAACAAAGTATAGGACAAAACTTACATGCATTTTTATACATGCATTTCTTACTTTTCCACTCACAAAGAGGTGGTTATTTGTGTTTTTTCATTTTGAATAAATAAAAGAAAATTATTTTTTAATAAAAAAAACTACCTCTTTGTGAGAGGAAAAGTAAGAAATACATGTATGAAAATGCATGTAAGTTTTGTCCTAAAGTATATATGATAAAAATTTGAAAACTCCTAACATTAATCTTAGTATTTCTATAAAATATTTTTCATTTTATATGCAAAAACCCGTAAAGTTGTGCACGACAATCGTTACAAATTTTTCTACTGGTATTTGCGAAAACAAATTTTTATATTCGAATAAAAAAAATTAAAATTCATGTGTATTTTCAGAATACCAATATTTATGTGGTCTCTTTTGTAAAATGTTTCTTTATTTTATATGCAATAATGATAAAATAGAGGGACCAAAAGTGCAATTAAGCTTAAAAATTTAAAATTCATATGTCATGGGCAAATTTTACATATTAAGAAAGTTCAAAATAGTAAATTTATATTGGAACTTGTGTATTTTATATTAAATGTTTAATATAATAATAAATACTTGTTATTTTTCAATAAAATTCAATTAGTTACTTTAACATATACAATATTTGTACATGTTAATGTTAGACAAACTATTTTTAAAATAACAGTATTAATTTTTCATACAATACTTTTTTATACATACTACTACTATTTTCAAGTTATAGTAATATACTCCAGAGTACTGTATGTTTAAATTTCGGAAAATAAGTCATTAAATTTAGTCTAATAATAAAGAATTTAAATACTCATCCGGCCCTTTTTATAATGAATAATTTGAAAAAATTACACATACCTAGTAAACACATTTTACATGATTATTTTTATGTAATACTCTTCTAATTTTAAATTTATTTCATATATACCCTTATTTAATTACTCTCAATTTAACTAACTTGCTTATTTTTAATATTCTCTCTCATAATAAATAAGGGCATAAGTTAAATTAAACATTTAAAACATTTGAAAATTGGCCAAAGTTTCTTATAAAAATGATAAAAAAAAATTCTCAAATTGTTCCTTATAAAAAGGACCGGAGAGAGTATTATGCTAAAAGTTTTGAGTTTGATCTTCATCTCCATATTAAATTAATAAAAAAATTATAATACTATTTTATAGAGTACTCACTCCGTCCCAAATTATAAGGGAAAAATCTCATTTTTTTTGTCTCAAATTATAAGGAAAAACTATTTTCAAGAATGTTTTTTTCCTTAATCTCATAAAATTAAATGCAAATTATATTTAATTTTTTCTCTCCCCTTTTATCAATAAACAACAACCAATAAAAATTGTTTTTACCTCTTCCAATACAACATATTTTAAAGAAAACCCACAAAAACATATTTAAAATTATCATATTTTATTCTTTTTAATAAATGTATTTTTTGTTTTTTACCTAATAATTTGGGACAGAAGGAGTAATCATTATTACTCTTATAACTAAATTGGTTAATTTGAATTTAAATAAATCACATACCGATACGTATGCTTTGGAAATCTTTGGAAATCGGAAAAGAGTTTTGAAAAGGGATGTGATGCTATTAAAAATGATGCTATTTTTATGCTTTGATAGTTGGAAGTTGTGAACAATAAATTAGTTAATTTGAATTTAATTTAAATTTAATTTATTTAAATTAAATAAATTAGGATCGGAATTTACAATGAAGTCCACTGAATTAACAATTTTGTCATGGTAATTGAGGGCAATTAAGGAAAATCGGTAGTAATTAAATTTATTATTATTGTAGTAGAATTATTGCAACTTGGATTCTCTCCAATTTTTTCTCTCCAATTCTCTCTCCAATTTTTGTTATGTGTATTTCTCTCTCATGTGAAGAGAGAGAAATTAATAATAAAAAATAAATAATTAATTATGAGAGAGAAGAAATGATGACAGAGAAAGACACATAAAAAATTTGGAGAGGGAATTGGAGAGAAAAAATTGGAGAGAATTCAAATCCGAATTATTGTAGTAGATTTCATATACCTCAAGCTACCTTCAATTATGCACGAAGTATGTATACTTCTTAGATCAGATGTATTCCGGTATCAGACATGCATTTAAGTCCAATAGCGACACATAACTAACTACATTGAATTATGTAATTTTCTAAAATTAGTATCAACGAGATGTCGGTGTATGTGTCATGTATGATGTTCGTGCCTGTGTTGCGTTCATGCTTCAATGATAGCATTTTACACCAGAAGCATATTTATGCATGTATATTTTTGTTGAATAGGCAAGCACACACCATAACATTAAACAAAACCGATTCATAGCAATCATTTAACCACTACAGATTCAGATTCAGACATGTAGAATGTAGATATACATTATACTCCAATATATGCTTCCATAACATAACATAGTTTTATAAAAACCATATACATTACATATTATTATGATATTGATATGAAATAGACACACTTAACATAGAACATGATAACACACACTACAATAACACATTACACACTTATACATATACTGATATACATATCACGATATGAAACAGAACAGACACACATTATTCAATCACTGCCTTCAATTTCAACGACCCTAATATTCCTCCCAACAGAACCAGAAGATTGTTGAACCTTAGGAACAGTAACAACAAGAACACCATTTATCATATTAGCTATAAGCTCATGAAGATTACCATCATCAGGAATCTTAAACCTACTCATGAAATTACCACTCTCAACACTAACCTGCAACATCCTATCATCTTGAAGTTCAACCAACACATCTTCGTTGGTGAAACCAGGAAGAACAATCTTCCAAACGTGAGATCTGGATGTCTCTCTCCAATCAAGACGAGTGTTTAGGGATGATCCGAAGTTGAATTCAGGGAAGAAATTGGAAATGGGTGAAGGGAGTGGGAAGTGAAAATTCATGAAAGGGTCCCATAGAGTTAAGGGATTTGTATCGAATAAATTGTTGTTGTGTTGATCTTCGTTGATGGGTACTATTGACATGGTTACAAAGATTGATTGTGTGGAAATATCTGGTATGAATGATTGATTGCTTTACTTTGAATGAATGTTCAAGAAACTGGGAGAGACTTCTACCACTTTTTTTATGATGATCATGTTTGAGATTTTTCCATGTTATTGGATCAGGCCCATACAAATTGGGCTAACCTAAAAACCAACTCAGTTTGTAATAATTTCGGCATTTTTTTCTCTTTTTCATTAGACTTTTTGTACTTAAAAATAGCCATTCGGCATATTTTAAATGGCGTGACATACAATTTGATGATATAAAGTGATAAAAAATTATAAAATTAAAAAAAATTAAAAACTTCGGTTTCAACTTAGTTTCACCATTTATTGAGTAAAAACTATGTGATTTTAAAATAGGAGGATTAATTTTGTAAATGAATTAAAATAGGGACCAAAACTGCAAATAAATCTTAATTATAAAAAGAATTAATTTTGTGACTTTTTTTTAAGAAGCTAATTAGTCCATCCAAATTGGCAGCAAAAATAATCGAACCTGAAATCTTAAAGAGGAACACACTTCCATGTCCCAAACCAATACCATCATACCAACTCCTGGTTTTTTTTTTTTGACACAACCAACTCCCGGTTTTTAAAACTATGCTAGGATGTGAACTAGTTCGCATTCTAGGATGCATATTATTTTTTATTTTCAGTTTTTACTATTTATACGCTTGCATCCTATGTTGCGAGAGGGTAGAATTAAAAGGTCGGGAGACGCCTGCAAGACTGGGGGCACGACACGAAAAGAAGTCTCGCTTCTTTCATATATAACTAACTCCCATTTTTTCTTGAAAATTCCTCTTCCGACCCCCTGCCATTCTTTTTTACCCTCTAATATTCCAATTTTGTCCCTGCATAAAACTTCGATTCGAAAAAATCAAATTTTTTGGTATTGCAAATTAAAAAAAAAAATCGGTTTCTAAAAACCGAAAAAAAAAATCAAGGCAAAAAAAACTTCGGTTTTTAAAAACCGAAGTGTTTTGCAAGGATAAAATTGGAAATTCATGGGGTAGAAAAGAAATAAGGGGTTCGCTTGAGAATTTTATTTTTTCTTTTGGCCTTTCATCATTTTTTTAGACCGGCCATTAATGTTGTTTAATGACCCATTTGGCCCAGCATTAGCTGCTTCAAAGAACTCCATTTAGCTTACAGCCAAGAGTCATTCACATCACAACCAATAGGGGCGTAATTTGTGAGTTAAGTTTCCAAGTAACCCTAATTTAACCCTACTAAAATTCTAATTTAATTATTAAAAATGTCCTTAGCGGGAGTTGAACCTATAACCTTTTTGTAAAGGTCAAAAAGGTTATATATATTAGCCACTATGACATATCAATCAATTTGAAATATTTTTGTAACCACATGTATTGAATATGCAATCAAATCAATTTTTTCTGTAATACATGTTCTATTTTTTTTTCTAAGTCTTCAAATTTTTTATACACCTACCTCAGTATAAATCGAACACATGACGTGTCACAACAATGTATAATTTAATATTTTTCGGTGCTATGCAAATATTTAATTTGTTTAAATAGAAATCAATTTTATTTTAATATTTATCGTGTATGCTTTGTTTTTCCTCTATATATATATATATATATATATATATATATATATATATCTCAAGTTTAGCTTTCACAAATTTTTACTCAAACTATTTATTCTCGCCGCGTTATATATTTTCCTCTATATATATCTCAAGTTTAGCTATCACAAATTTGTGTTTCTATTGCTACTATGACTGATCAAAATATTGAATTTCAACTTGCGCTACGTTGTTTAAGAGGTTTTTTTAATTTTATTTTATATTTTATATACTCTAATTATTCATTCTCGCCGCGTTTTATATATACCACTTACTTTATTTTTTACACATAACACCATTAAATTCATACTCCAATAATTGACTTAGAGAAGTGCGTCAATCATTGTCGGATCAAATATCAAACTTATTATGTTGAGTTTCACAATGACAAAATAAGTATATCTTTTATTTCAACTGAATGTATTCGATTATATCTGAGCATTTCACATTGGTAGAGATGTAACATTATTATTATTTTTATTTTATGGCGTGGTCATGTTACCAAAAATGTTTGCATATGATTTTGGTGATGATTTTGGTAACAACAACGTACATCGTTATGCTACACTTAACATTTGTTTGATAGGTGAGAAAATGAAAAGAGATAAATAGAAACACGAAAACCAATGCATGTATTTGGATCCAAATACTACATGCATTGGTTTTCGTGTTTCTATTTCTCTCTTCTAATTTTCTCTCTCACCAAACACACCCTTATTGATTCAAACGGAAATCAATTTGAAATTTTAGTTGAAAAAATTAATGGCAGCATATATTTTAAACATGGATGGTATGATTTTTATAATATTCAATATGGTGCTTGAGTAATTTTATTATACACTAGGATGAGTCAGTTTTAACTGATTTTCAAAGACATATTTGATTGTGTCATTTATTCTAAAAAAAATTATTATAGTTCTTTTTATATAATTTATGAAAATCTACAAAACCCGTGCGATAGCACGGGTCGGTGTCTAGTTATATATATAAAAGTAGTTAATTCTCCAAGTAACCATAATTTAATTATTAAAAAATGATAAAAATATCTTCAATAGGAGTTGAACTTATGACCTTTTTGTAAAGGCTTCATATATTAGCCACTATGACATATCAATCAATTAGAAATATTTTTGCAACCAACCTGTATTGAATATGCAATCAAATCAATTTTTTCTGTAATACATGTTCAATTTTTTTTCTAAGTCTCCAATTTTTTTATACACTTACCTCAGTAGAAATCGAACCCGTGACATGTCACAGCAATATTTAATTTAATATTTTTCGCTGCTATGCAAATATTTGATTTGTTTAAATAGAAATCAATTTTTATTTTATAAAGATATGTTATGAATATTTATCGTATATGCTTTGTTTTTCATATATATATATATATATATATATATATCTCAAGTTTAACTTTCACAAATTTTACTCTAACTATTCATTCTCGCCGCGTTTTATATTTTCCTCTGTATATATATCTCAAGTTTAGCTATCACAAAATTGTGTTTCTACTGCTACTATGACTGATCAAAATATTGAATTTCAACTTGCGCTACGTTTGAGATTTTTTAATTTTATTTTATATTTTATATACTCTAACTATTCATTCTCGCCATGTTTTATATTTACTACAAGCTTTCTTTTTTACACATAACACAGTTGAATTCATATATAAATACATGCATTCATTTCCGTGTTTTTATTTCCCTCTTCTCATTTTCTCTCCTACCAAGCACACCCTTATTGATCCAAACGGAAATCAATTTGAATTTTTAGTTGAAAAAATTAATGGCGGCATATATTTTAAATATAGATGTCTGCATTGCGTGATTTTTATAATATTCAATATGATGCTTGAGTGATTTTATTATACACTGGAATGAGTCAGTTTGAACTGATTTTAAAAAACAGATTTGATTGTATCATTTATTTTAAAAAATTGATTATAGTCCTTTTTATATAATATATGAAAATCTACAAAATCTGTGCGATAGCACGGGTCGGTGTATAGTACAATAAAAAAATTATAAAGTCGAACATATTTTTTTGAATAAGAAAAGACAGAAATAGTGTAAAAGCAACACATGATTATATGATGGAAAAGAAAAAAAGTAACTCCACTACTCAAAAATCGAATGCATTACATGTAGCCAAAAGCTTATTCATTATGGCCACGGATTTTAATTTGGTGATCATTTTACCGATTTGTAGATTGATTTACTGTTATTTTCCATAGTCGTATATCAAAGATGATGTAGACCTTTTTCCCGAGAAAAATTGCATTTGAATCATTGTTCTAATATGTTGAAAATAATTGGACTCAGGACATCTCTAAGTAGCACTTATTATGTCATATATATATTGGATTCGAGAGAGTAAAGTGGAATCCAATATCTAATGATATTTTGTGTGTTATATTGATCCTTTGTCTGTCCATTATATATCACGTTTTGTTTCGTTAACTCTTTTTTTTGGTTGGTAGACGAAATGATAAAGTCATTTAAAACTCACACGCATAAAGTGGAGTGACCAGGGATCGAACTCCTGTCATGACGTCCGACACTAGTAATTTCGATATTTCTACCATTTGAACTAGGATTTTTGGACCATTTAGTTAACTCTTTTTTCTGTGTACTAGACTAGTACCAGTAATAGTACTAGTATACTATAGTTTTACGCGTATTTTGCATGTGCTAAATATTAAATCAGTTACCTAAAAAAATTAATAAAGTTAGAATAGAATAAACATTTGATTGTCTTAAAAAAGAAAAAAACAAGTACCAAAAAATACTTGGAAATATCATTAGATATTCTTGGAAAGTGGAAGGCATCTAGTATTATACAAACCATAAAACTTATATGCATTTCTTTAGATGCATCTAGTACTATAATTGCTTTTAAATTAAAGAGCACTAACTACCTTCATGTATCTAGTACACTAAGAACTGTATATGTATATATGAAACTGTACAACTCTTGCCCCTGTTGCATAGATGATGACGGTACGACTAGTGCTGCCGGTAGCTGTTGCAACGAATTGGGAATTGCATTAGATGAACGTGCATAATGCCTTCTGGCATGGAGACTTGCAGGAGGAAGTTTTCAAGAAGGTCCCGCCGAGTTTTAACGTCTCTTCACTTGGGATGACATTTAAACTTCGAAAGTCTTTGTATGGACTCAAACAAACGTTTGATGTTGGTTTTCAAAGTTGTCTATGTTGTATTTATCTCCATTTATTTATTTATTAATTTAAATAAGGGGTAACTACCATTAAGTGCATATTGTGGTAATTTTCTATGAAGCTTAAAGCGGTTTTTATTCTTTCCGTCATCTGTAGTAATTAACTGTTCGTTAAGAGATAGTGGGCCAGTAATACTAATCGCACATAAAAAACTTTTGTGATAGATAGAAGTTATATAAGTAGTGCGATACCTAATGTCTTGTTCCCTAAGCCAGAGACTGTAGAAGGCTTAGAAGAGTCTTAACATCATCAAGCAAGAGCATTTCTCAAGCAAGAACATCTTTAAGCAAGAGCAATGGAGAGGTATTTTGGCTATTTAATTCCATTTTTGTTTTTGTTGTTTAAGATAGAACTTCGCTTATAAATTTGTAAAAATTCTAACATTTTGTATTAGAGCTTTATTTGCCTCTGCCTTGCAATTTTGTGTTATGTTTTTTTGGTTTAGGTGTATCCGAGATTTTCCAATTTCATATCTCTTAGCTTTTTAGATACAGAAAATTGTTGAACAATTTTCGGTTCATGACTCGGTGTTTAAGTTTTAATTTCAGTGGTAAAAAAGGTATGAATTCAGAAGATTTTGAAAACTGAGTTTTACTTGAGTTTTTTTTTTCTTTCAAATTTCGATTTCAGATTAAGAGTATTTTAGATGCAGAAAATGTTGAATTATATGGAAATGTTTTTAGATTCAAGAATCTATATTTAAAACTTTTGAATTTTCGATGTTATTTTGGACTGAAATCATGTTTTTCTGTTAGGGTTGAGAGAAACACTCATCTAAAGGCAAACTCCCGGTTATAGAGACAAAACTTTGTCAACAAACAAAGACTATTATTCCCCCCTGAAAATCTCATTTATTCCATTTATAGTGTCGCTTTATAATTGTAAATTACTCTTTCACTCCATTTTCAGGATCAAATAAACAAGGTTTTATCCTCACTACTCTAGACGAAACCTTTATCTCAATCATAGAAGACTTCAAATCCTTACTATATTTATAGTGATGTTTTGTGGGGGAGTTGGGTAGGGGCAACTGTTCCAGACTGGACTAAAGTCCAATACATTCAAGGCCGAAAGGCGTAATACTCCAATACATGTTACCAAACATGTGATAACTCCCCAAGGCAAGGACAACCGCGTTCTCTACATCACATGCCTTCAACCAATAATGATTCAACAAAGTACTAAAACTGTATTATTCTTAGCCCCATTCACGTAGTGAAATTGCCACTCTTCATACATATTCATGCAAGGTTTGACCTATAGATACACGCATAACCCTAATGCTTCAGGTACACAATGTTCACCCAATTTCCTTTGCATTCCTGTCTTTCAAATACTGGCTTGGGCGTTTGAGTGCTAATATTTTTGCAGGTATCTTTTTCCTCCGTACTTGAGCTCAAAGTCACTGTATCAATCACCTAATCACGTCATTCGAGACATTTCCGTTCTGTCCGTTCATAGCACTTTCCACTCTAACGTTTGCTTAAAAAAACTAAATTAACTTGTATTTTTTAAAAATAGTTTATTCAAGTAATCACGCATTTATAAAAAAAAACGTTGCAAATGCCAGAGAAATAATTTAATAAACAATCAACGCAGAACTTATGCAAAAATCGGAGATATACAAATGTCGTAAAAAAAATCAAAACAGCACAATCAAACTGGACAAGAAAACTGTCAAATAACCAATTATCCCAAAAGCTTAAGCTGTTAGGAAAGGTTACGTCAATGGTTTTATATTATTTCTAACACGCCCCCTCACGCAAGAGCCCACTTGGGCTTGAAGCGTGGATAATGCATTGGCCCACCTACCATATGCTTAAATTCCACTTTTAATTAGAAAGTGAGGGGAGCGGGGATCGAACTCTAGACCACTTAGACATAGAGGCTCTGATACCATGTCAAATAACCGTTTATCCCAAAAGCTTAAGCTGTTAGGAAAGGTTACATCAATGGTTTTATATTATTTCTAACAAAAACTACTTCAAAAAAAAAATGGACAAGAAAACAAAATTAATACAAGGTAAATGCATTAACTCTCAAGAAAACAAAAATAGACAATTAACTCTGTCTTAGAAAAATAGACCATTAACTGTATCGTCTTTATCAACCAAAAACCCCTTAATTGCAGTGTATTAGAATTTAGGAGACCTGTATTCAACAACAAAAGGTAGTTTGATAGTTGAGGTTTGCACTATCTTTAAAAAGGCTATCTATGTTATATTTCTAGCCAATATGAGATTTCTAACACACCCCCTCACGTCCAGGACTGGACAAGTTGGAACGTGGAATCAACAACAATGGGTGGCCCTAATTCGAGGGGTCTCTCCACAACAAACAACAAATCGATCTAGGATAGACTCTGATACCATATTAGAATTTGCGAGACATATACTCAATAACAAAAGCTAGCTTGAGAGTTGAGGTTTGCACTACCTTATAAAGACTATTTATGTCATATCTCTAGGCAATGTGAGACTTCTAACACAGTGCCTTTAAATTACCTGATTTTATTTTATTAGAGTCGACCAAATATGAGAGGAGTATATATAGCTCCAGTGCTGGGTCAAAGCCTTTGATGGCGTTAATGGCCATCAAGAGGCTGTCGAAAAATGGCTGGAGAGCCATAATGAGCCGTTGATGCTCATCATTTCAATGATCAGCGGTTACAAAATGCAAGAATTTGTGGCGTTGTCCAGTGAAAGTCTTTGTGGAATGCTCCGCAAATGGACCTTAATCGACGGTCCATCACGAGGTTGTCCTAGCGATTGGGCTCCAGGCCCGGTCCATAACATTAACCATACATTAGCAAATTGATTTTAAAGAGAAAGACATATATATAACCGAGTTGTTCCTTTTTGACTTGTATTAACATTCACCAAACTTTAAAAAAGAAGATATTTCATTCATATAAAATTGTGCTAGGCCAAAAGGTCTGAAATTTGTCTTTAGAATAATAAAGGGGTCAGGATCACAATGACTATATTTTATACGATCTCCGATCAATCATATGATGCGCGAATAGTTAGTGTGCAACGCATGCTGGCATCGTCTGTATTTACAAAAGTTGATTTAATTAAGCAATGCAAATAGCATGCATCATTACAGTTTTGGATCTCATTTGTCATGATGATGTCTAGCTTTGAACTTCAACTTTGGTTTATTGTATAATTTAATGGTTCAAAGTAGTATTATATTTTTGACAAATACTAAATGGTTCAATCTTTAATCTTATTTTATACAGCGGGAAGTGATATAAAGATAAGATGTGAGATGATGGAATATTTGGAATCTTTTGTACCCAAAAATGTGGACGGCCAAATGGCCTTTGAGCCATAGAAAGGGTGACACATAGTGTGCAAGAGTGGTGTTGAACAATTTTTCTATTCAACATTTTTGTATATGCTTTTAGTTTTGTACTCACTTGTGCCAACAATTTTGATCTCAAGCGCGGCCTAAAAAGGAGAAAATTTCTCCCTTTCTTTAACATAGTTAGATAGATAGAAATATTAAGATAATTTCACTATTCACTTTGCAATTAAAAACACAAATTTGAGTCTATTATATATAAGCTATCCAATTAATCTATTAAGAAAAATATTACTTGTCATGAAAAGCATACTATCAAAATATCATGAGATAATTGTCTATATCACAGTATCTCTCTTTCAATTTTATCCACCCGCGTATTCTAATAAATGAAAGTGTTTTTAGATGAAATTTTAGGGACTAATACTTTTATTAGCAATGTATCGTGCTCAAAGTTGAGAGGTATTTAATTTTAGGTCAAATGAATGACATGTTAACTTCTCTTTATTGATCGTTTCTTTTGTAAAACTATATGCGACCCTTTTAGATATGGCATGAATTTTTTGCCCTTCATTAAGAACCAATAGTTAGGTTAATCTCCAATCTTTTGTTAGAGTTATCAAAAAAGAAAAATGTTTATTTGCAAGAAAGTGTAAAAACAATAAAGACAAAAATAAATTTCAATCATTCATTAATACTACTACCCCATGATTCCTATTAAAAAGGAAATTAAATTTATAATAAATTAAAAAGTATCCTCTAGAATAATGACATGTGTTCATTCTTTTATTTCTTGCTCAAATTCTTTCATAACAAATAGCAATGTTCTTTTTTTAATTTGTTTTGTAAAATGTAAAATCGTTTCCTAAAATTAAATCAGTCATAATGTGATTTGATGTTGCTTAAGTTTGCATTTTGAGTTATATTCGAGATAAGATCAGACAATAAATGTAGTTAGATATTTCTCCCAATTAAAATTTAAATATTAGTGTGTCACGTTATGACCAACTTACCTTAGATCATGATTTTTAGAGCACATCCATGTCAAATGACACATTGAACATCATATATTATATAAGAAAATGCTATTTAGTAAGAAAATCTATGGAGAAGAATTGCAAGAATAAATCTCCACCCTTATTTATATCAACTACCCTCCATGATTTCCACTAAAAAGGGAGATTAAAATTACATCATCCTATAAAATAATGTCATGTGTTATTCTTGCATTTCTTCTCTAAAATAATTCTTACTAAATAACAATGCTCTTAAAAAAATGTATTTAGCAACATTAACAAGTAGTAGTCTACTGCAAGTGGAAGTTGTCTATGGGAGATGTTGGTTGTGTATTCTCTCATGTTCAATTCTCTCTAGAGCTAATTTGGGTGCGTTAGTTTAACTTCTTAAAAACATTAATCAAATTTCTAAATTAAGTTAAGCAAACAGTAATAGATACTTTTTTAAGTTTTCTCACCTGATAAACTTATGTCCAAAGTGGTCGTTAGTAAAGGAATGTGATAAAAGAAATGTCTGATGACCAAAAATAGTAGTAATTGATTAAAAAAAACACTAAGTTAAGTTTATGTTTTACAATATTCTTCCATCAAGAAATATTCTTCCATTAAAAAACACAAGCATGTTTACCTCCTACTTATTTATCCACCAAGACATCTGTGGGCCGAATTGACGATCTCCCGTTTTGTTGGCCAGTCAAAAAGTTTACATGTGTTTCTTTCTTCACAAACATTTCGGCACGCCTAAAAATATAAAAAAAAAAACATCATAACCAAGTCATGCTTGTATTTGAATCCTAAGAGCTCGTTACAATGAATCGTGTGCTGCCCAAAAGTATCAAAACACACATTACTATCAAATGGGCAAACTTCATCAATAGAGAATAACGAAATCATGAAACCGTTGTTCAATATTAAACTCCAAATTACTATACTCCTTTCTCTATGAACAACTGTAGGGTTACCACATACAAAAAAAAAACCTTTCGAAACTCCGCTAGAGTCCAATCCAACGGCCTAGATGAAGAGACAGTGGGTCTACACTGCCCACCCACTGAGTTCCGTTGAGGATGGGTCCATAGTATAGTCAACACTTTTCTTTATCTTTAGGAAAAGAATCAAAGCCAAAAAGAAAAAACCAATAAAATAATGGTTCACGTGGGCCCTGGGATCACACACAATATTAGTACTCTATCATGTTCTTTTATCGTCACCGCTTTTTTCTCTCAATCATGTCACTATCACCGTCTGATCTTTTAGCCTTTGGATTCATGAAAGCCACAGGCCGCTCCCCCATAATAGGGACTTCATTTTGCCACGTCAGCGTGACAACCAAATGTTAATCCGAAATCAGGAACATCCTAAACAAAAAACAAAGGCTATGTCACTGTTTTAAAATTCTTTATTGCTATTATTACTTCAATGTTAATTACTGTTTAAGTTGGTCACAATTTTTTTTTGACAAAAAAAAATTGATATTCATTTATTCAAATTGATAGAATACATGAAATACAACTACATATTTGATATCGCAAAAAATGTAAAGGATAAATTTGCGAACAAACTCACAACATCCAAATTAATAGCATACAACGGCAAAATGTCTACTACAAATAAAATGATAAAATTAAATTGACCGGAATATTCATGATTCCGTATCTGCAACGTTAATGCTTAAATCATTGATTGAATCTGCAATTAACTGAAGTTGATCTTGCAATATGAATCAAACGAATATTAGAACAATACAAGAAATCAAATAAGGCCGCAAAAAACGACGACCAACACAATGTCGCATTTAGACGACGAAATAACGAAAAACACATAAGAAAAAACTTAATATATGTGATAATGACTTATTTACATTAATAGAACAAAAAAATTACTTTTTAGATTCACAGTATGTATCATATTTTGTGTGTTTGATAAAAATACTAAACTAACCTAACAAATTTATGTGTAAAAAAAAACATAACAAATTTATTACTTCAATTAATTATTTTACACTGCCACTAGATAATTGAAATTTTTTTTAACCAAAAATTGAAATATTTATCTAACAAGCAATAAGAACAAATGATATATTTTTTTTTATAAAAAAAGAAGTCATATACATAAGAAATTAAAAATTAATTGTTAATAATAAAAACTTAATATTTTGAAAATACTCATCAAAATAAATTGAGCAATACTTATATGCTAATATTTACATTTATATATTATTAAAAAAATACAGTCAAAACACAATAAATTAATAGTGCATTTTTTTCCAACAGTGTTTTATTATTAAGGACCGAGATAGTACAAATTGATTTATGTGGTTTATCTTCACCTATTTTCATTAATTGTAGGATAAATAAATACTCAAATTTAAGCCGCAGTTGTAGTGTAAGCCTCACTTTTTTTTAATACTATGCGTGTATTGATAAATTTATTTATTGCAATAGTCAAATTAAATTAGTACTAGTACGTACCATTTTAAAAATGTAAAAATTAGGTAAATAAATCTAAAAACTCCAACAACCTTTTATTATTTCTGTAAAACCTATACCTTGTTAAGTTAATACCTCTTGCAGCTAGTAGTTGTAGGAGTAGCACTCATTCACAAACAAAAAAACAACTCTCTCTCATTCATTTTTATTTACGTACTATAAAACAGAGTATAGGTGTGTACGCGGTTGTGTAGCTAGGTGTCTTGTTTCAGGTGATATTCTTTTCTCTGAACCTCTCGAAGACTTTTTGGTTCTCATCTCAACTTTGATTTCATTTCAGTATATACACACCACACTATTTTTATCTTCTTTTTCTCTTCCATCATCACCATCTTAATTAATGTCACACTCTGTTTCACCACCACCGACACCTCTCCATTCTTCACCTCCCTCTTTCTCCGGTATGCATTCCTTTTTTTTTTTTTTTTTCATTATGCTTTTGTTTTTTTATTTTTTGTTAAATTTTTTTTCTTCTAAGAATTGAACTCGGGTTATTCTAATATAATTCTTCTTAGAAGAACTCATTAACCACCTGAGCACACAATCACTTCATTACTTTTGTGTTGTTGTGACTTCTACCCAGAATTTAATCACTTTTATAATTTGATAACAGAGAAAAATGAGAGAGAAAAAAATGATTTTTTATATTTGAAGTCTTTTTTTCCTTCTTGACATGTGCAATTTAATTGTTTATTTTTTTTCCTTGCAAGTGGAGAGGAGAGAGACAGTTCAATAATTTGATTAGAAATGAAATTCAAACGAAATAGCTGGAAATTTTTGTCTAGATGAAGACTAGTGTCCCATGCCTGTACTTTTATAATTTTGAAATTCGAACTGGGTTTGTGTCATTTCCATATGGACCACTATCCCTTCCTTGTCACATTTGTTTGTTACCATGTTTAAGCAAATTATCTACTAATCTCCGTCGTAGAACTTTTTTTATTAAGAAGCTACATTAGTCCATCCAAATTGGCTCTAGAGAGAATCGAATCTGAGACCTTAAAGAGGAGCACACTCTCAGGTCTCAAGTCAATACCACTAGGACAACCCAAGTGGGTTATTCGTTGCAGAACTTGATTGACCACTTTTAGAGGAGGATCTAATCTAGATCCTCCTCTAACCACATTTTTATAAAAACTCATTCACAAGTCTCGAATCTAAGACCTTACTTAAGAGATATCAGTCCGGTTCCACTCAGACCAATGTAAAGTTGGTATCCTTGGTTGTGGCTTTGTGTGTTTTTCCAATATATCATCGTTAGAATCGCCTAATATGCATTTTATTTTGGTCATCAATCTGATGATAACAAATTATCTGGTTTTTCTCATCTTTGCTAAGTCACCTTCAGTCACGTGGTATCATATGAAAGGTATTGTGTTTGATGTAAAGAGCTACCCTACAACCTTTACAGCTTAGTTTACACTTATGCTTAAAGTTGGGGCCATAAGGGGAGGGAGATGGGGAGATTGTCCAGAATCTTTCTTTGGACCTTTTTATGCTTTGTTAGCTTATAAATTTTATGTCCCTTTCTTTGAATCATGTTTTTTATTCTATTATGGACTTTATGATATTACTTAAGATATTTAGTATACCCTTGAAATGTATTTCTCTTTCACACAATAAGCAATAATTCATTATCTTGAATTGAAATCTTTGCTTTTAGAAGTTTTGACTTTTTTTATAATTTTTATCCAGTTTTGTAGAAGAGCAAGCTGTAGTATGTTTTGGATTGCGGTTTGCAAGGTAGTTGATTGGTTCCAGGGCTTAAGATCAGTAGATCTGAAATAAAATTCAGGAAACTATCTATCACAATGAGTAGAAAGGTTTACGACGAGATAAAGCCGGAGAAGTCTTCTTTGTCATATGCTGCTGATTATCATCGTGAAATTCACAAAAATGACGAAGATAGAACTTTAAAATCTTACCGGAATCACCGCAAGCAAGGGAATCACGGAAAGGATTATGAAGATGAGATGGTTAAGTACATGTCCAATTTGCCAGGTTATTTACAAAGGGGAAGAGAAGAAAATCGCGAGAAAGTTTTAAATGTCGGCGTTCTTGATTGGAACCGTCTAGAACAATGGCAGAACAGTCGTAAACAAGGATCAGATAGAAATAGCAGGAGTTCCACATCTAGTAATCCATCATCTTCTGTTTCGACAGACGGGTTATCTGGTCATTCTAGTAAAGATCAAAGGACATTGCATCAGTCGCTAAAATCACACTTTGCGGCATCTTCAATTCAAGACCACTCTCAAGCTGTCAAACCCTCTAGAAGAAGTGTTGGACATTGTCAAGATTTTAGAGGTAATGTTGGTAATATTAACACACAGAGCAAACATGTTAGAGCAGATGATCCTCTTTCCCGGAACCATCCTAACAGCAGACTCAAAGGATGTGACAAGAAATATTTGGAACCACATATTGATAAGGAAAGTGGCATCATTCCACAAATGCAAATACACAAGGAAGCATCATGTGCTAAGCTAGAAATGCGCCGTAGAGATGGTGGAATTGAAAAAAAAGTTGAGAATTTGAATGAACCAAAAATTGATAATGTTGTGCAAGGTATGATCAGGAAAAGCGAGCCATTTGCTCATCCTTTGCCTAGAGACAGCCCTCGGAATAGTAATTGCCGAGTTCCTCATACACAAACATTCTTATCTCAGAAGTCAGAAAAGTATAGTCGGTTGAGCTTTTCGGAACAGCCTAAGGAGTTCTTTCGTAAAGAACTAACTTATGATATTTCACATTCCGGTACCCTTCCAGATGAATTTGGCTGTAATGACTCTCAGCATAAAGGGTCTGGATGCAGTTCCACAGATACGGAAAGTACCAGACTTCCTGCTTCTACTTTTTCATCACCGGTATCTACTTCCTCATCACCTTTATCAGTCAGAGTGGAAATAAGCCCTCCCAATTCTGGAAAAGCTGAGGAAAGGAAACAAACCATGGCCAAAACTTCATCTGCAAATGGGCCTCTCCGTGGATTAGACCAAAAAGTAATATCAGAAAAGTCAAGAAGCTCTTCACCTTTTCGTCGATTAAGCATCAGCATTGGCTATAGAGGCTCTGGTTGTAAAGAGACTCAGCATGTACCACATGAGAACTCTATGACAGCTCCTAAATCTAGTTTAGAAAATGCGAGAGGTTGTGCTAACTGCAACATTTCAGGCAGTGATAAACCTGGTGATGCCGGTAGAAGCAGGACTAGCCCTTTAAAGAGGTTACTGGATCCATTGCTTAAACCAATGACAGCTAGGTTCAGTCACTCCTTGGAATCATCTCGGAAGGATTCATCCTTAGTAAATAATAATTGTAGGTCAGCTAATGCGAGATTTTCAACTCTACATCCAATCAAAGAAGTGGATAGGGAGCATACTGTCGGTTGTAGCCCAGTAAAGACCGTTGATTCTTCAAAAGACATGAAGCATGTTCCATCAACGACTCAAGCTCTTCTGAGAATTTCTATGAAGAATGGCCTTCCTCTTTTCACATTTGCTGTTGACCAAACTGACAGCAACATTCTTGCGGCCAAAGTGAAGAACTTAGGTGGCTCAGGAAAAGACGAATGCAACCGTGTCTATACCTTTTTCACCTTTAGCGAGGTTAAGAAGAAGAATGGAAGTTGGATGAGTAAATCAGGAAGGAGCAAAGATCCAGATTATGTTCCTAATGCTGTCGCTCAAATGAAGGCTTCTGATTCGCACTATTATGATTTAACCGGTCAGAATTGTACGAACTCCTCTACCATAAAAGAGTTTGTTTTGTTTTCTGTAAAGCTCGGGCAAGGGGATGCTCCGGACACCGAATATCAGCCAAATAATGAGCTTGCTGCTATCTCCATCAAAATACCTAAGGCTATCAGTTTGGTTAACAATCAACATCGTAGAAGTTTCAACAATGATAGTCAAGATCATGACGTTGTCCGTGCAACGGTTGTGCTCCCAGGCGGGGTTCATAGTCTTCCGAGTAAAGGAGGACCTTCATCACTGCTTGAGCGCTGGAAATTGGGTGGATCATGTGACTGTGGCGGTTGGGATTTGGCTTGCAGACTTAAAATTCTTGCTGGTGAAAATCAAGCAAGTAAAAAATCATGGTCATCCAAAGCTTATTTTGCAGATTATCAATTTGATCTTTTTGTTCAGGTACTTTTTGTTCTTGTAACTTATTTTGTGCGCAATAAACAATATAGATTACTAAGATTAGTTGTTAACTTTTATTTATATCTTTTCTTGATAACCACAGGGGAGCGAACAAGATCCGCGACCAGCATTCAGCTTAACGCCCTTTGAGAATGGAATGTGTTCAGTAGCATTTGACTCGTCACTCTCACTTTTGCAAGCGTTCGCCATTTGCATAGCATTGGTGGATAGCAAGATGCCTTGTGAGCTTTCAGGATCAAGAAACTCCATTGAAGACAAAATTCCAAAGGAAACACTATCAGTGCGAACGAAGGAACTAAACGTTTTTGGTAAATTGAAGGATATTCCTGCAAGTTATGTTTCTTATCCACCAGTTTCTCCAGTTGGTAGGGTCTAAAATTAACATGTGGTTGAGGTATTTCTCCACAAGCTAGGGTATAAGATTATAGCAGGGTCTTAGTATTTTTTATGTTTATTTTTTCTCAAATAGAAGCAAGTATTAGTATTCAAAAATGCACAATGTGATAAAGAATCATTCTCATATACTCCCTCCGGTTCTTTTTATAAGAAACAATTCACCTTTTAGATTCATTAAATAACTTATGTGTTTGGTCTATATTATAAATCAGATATATCAGTTATTTAATGAACCTAAAAAGTCAATTGTATGGACTGAAGGTAGTATCAATCAACTGAAGTGTGAATAGTATGAGTAAATTGTATTATGGAATAAATATCAGCACTGCAATGTAATCATAATTCTTCAACTCCTACATATTGGATTCGACGGTCCTACTAACTGAGTTATGAGTTATGTTTTGGATAGGGTCTGTAGCCTAATTCTAATAGTTATGGTATGAAATTATTTGGGGACATGATATGGCCTCAATGGTATATTGAACGTTCTCACAAGAACAGGGAATAAGTGATGAGTTTGATTCCTTATGGTATCCCATACCTAGGGGTAATTGGACCGGTTTGGATCGGTTTCGAGTGAATCCGATGTCCGAACCAATGAATTCTCGATTGGTTCGGTTTGGTTCGGTTTTTAATGTTTTTTAAAAATGAATCCGAACCAAACTCATCGGTTTGGTTCGGATACTTTAATCGGTTTTATAGCGCATTTTTTTTCGATGTATTTCATGCTATTATTTTTTTTCCGGTATATTTTTTTCCTATAAGTTCATAAAATACAAAATACAATTCTTTAAATAATTTCTTCATATACAAAATACAATTATTTTCCCATAAGTTCATCAAATACATAGTACAATCATATTGAAATTAAGTTCATAATTTTTTCAAATAATAAAGTACAACAAAAATAAAATTTCAAGTTAGTAAAGCGTATTCCGACAACGCTTGACATGAGAGTTACTGTTTTTTTAGAGTTTGAGATAAAATATATGAGAGCAGAACAACGTGAGAGTGTTGTGTTGTTTGCGCAATATTGAGAGATGAGAATTGAGAGCAGCGTGAGTTTTTTGCAGCTGTGACTGTGAAGAGACTGAGTCTGAGAGTTTCTAAGTTAAAATTTGTATTGTGATGTGAGTATGCGTAAGATTTTTTTTATAAGTAGTTGTGCTGCCTGTTTTATTTTTGGGAATGCGCTAACTTGGGATATGAAGGGACAAAAGAAACACCATTGTAGAGAACAACAAATATGAGAATGAAAGATATGCCATTTTTTTTATGGGGGTGGAAGAGGTAACACAACTGATTGAACTAGTTGAGCTAAGGGTTAAAAGAGTTGGAGGTCCAAGGCTCAAGTCTTGGCAACGAGAAAAACTATCATATAATGTAATATACTAACAACTAACCAGTCATAAAATAAAGGGCGTGTTAGTGATATATACACAAAGCTCAGGGTAGATTAATGTGTTTTCCCTTTGTTTCTTTAATAGACGTAGGCTACCTAAAAAAATTAATTTAATAATAATATATATTTTGTAAAAAAAAAACTTAATAATATATATATATTGGTTTGGTTCGGTTTGTTCATCGGTTTTTAAAATTCGATCCGAGAACCGAACCAAACCACATCGGTTTTCAATTGGTTTGGTTCGGTTTTTGATCCGATCCATAAGAATCGGTTTGGATTGGTTTGGATCGTCGGTTCAATTGGATTTTTCTGATCCACTTACACCCCTACCCATACCCCTTTTCCCACCCCTTCCTTCTGAGTCAAGATAAAAAAAAACATGTTTTTAGTTGGTATGATCTTTTGAAAATAACGTTACAAGAAAGAAATGATTTTCTAGCGAAGTTACTCAGATTAACTCTCATTTAAAACAATTTTTAGTTCATTTTTCATTTCATTTTTTTTCCAATTATTTTTGTAACAAATGTGTGAAAACTATTAAAAGCAAAAAAATAAATCACATGGCACCAATATCTACATAAATTTTTCTCTTATTTAATTCCTATTTTTATATTTTTGTAAAAAGGCGGGTCTTAAATCCGAGTGGTTCCGAGTTCGAGTTTCGCTAATATCTTTGGAGAGAGGTAAATGTAATTACCTTTGTAAACGCTCTTCGAGTCCTAAAGTCTTTCCTTAGGTTAATTCTTTCATCTTGGATCTCAGACTTGTGTATGAGTTTTAATGATAATTATAACTCGTCTACATACAAATAAAACGAGAATGACTAAATATATTTAAATAGCATATAATCTTGGATTCCAAAACAGTACACATTCAATAAAGGAAAACTTTTTTTTTGTAAGGCAAGAAAAGTTTTCTTTATTTTTGGGACTCAATCTGCATGTGCGGATGTGCCTTACTACTCATACTGTAGAGTTCATATTCATTAGCCTCAGTGACTAAAAATGTCCTTTTTTAGGATGAGGGGAAATGGACGTCTAAAAAAAATGGTGACCCCCCAAAACACTTAAAAAAAAGGTACTAAAATGTTCAAGAGAAAGTTAAAATTGACCATACATACACTTTCCATGTGCTCACCATAAAAAGTGTAGTAATTGAAGCATAATTTATTTAATTGTCATCCTTAAATTTTGACTAAACAAATTCTTGATATTATGATCTGACTTTTTTTTTTTGACAAGAAAAATCTTAATTCATATCATTAATCAATTGGTTCTCAATACAACGAGGAATCGACTCAAAAACACGGCGACCAGACATGGAATATGCCGCCCTTGCTAAGGCGTGAACGGTCATATTCGCTTGTCGCTTTACAAACTTGACCTCAAAGTTAGGATTCGACACTAATAAAGACTTAATAGAAGAAATCAACAAACTAAACTCGGATATTCCTACTTGGCTAGATGAAATGGCATCGACAACAGTCTTGGAATCACTCTCAATAATGACATGAGAAAAGCCTTTTTGTATCATTTCAATCATTGCTTCTTTAATAGCCATGGCTTCTCCCTCCAAAATATTGAGTCTTGCTTGCATAATGTTACTTCCCGCTATTATAAAACGTCCTTGATGATCACGTACACACCATCCCCAACCCGTCGCTCCTGCTATATTAAAGAAACTAGCATCAACATTACACTTGACATATCCAAATCGTGGGTTATGCCACTGTATTGTTGGGCGGTTTGCCACCAGTTGTTGGTCCCCACTTTGTTGCTCGCTGCTGATACCTTGTACCACCGACCATTCGTTCCACATATGTGTTGCTTGAACACCAACCTGTTGAGCGCTGAGTTTGTTGTTTTTCCACACCTTGTTATTTCGGTTCTGCCATAAACACCACAGTAGAGTTGCCATTTTGCCTGCCACCTGCTTATTTTCATACCTGCATATATCAAATAGTAAGTCCCTTATATTATTGAATTTGTGTCTGCGAGGAAGTATTATATGATTCAGCCCCACAACACTCCATGCATCTATGCTTCCCTCACATTCAAAAAACATGTGCCATTCCTCCTCAGGTTCCAACATACATAATGAACACTCAATCGGACATTGGACGTAACTGTTTCTCAATCTAGTTCGGGTCGGTAGACAATCCTTACAAATCCTCCATAACAAAAGTTTAGCCTTTGGTGGAGCTTGAACTTTCCATAAATCCCCCCATGCCTCACCCTCAGTCTGCCTAAATGTTGAGTTGCTCTCTTGCATTAGCTTCCGGTATCCCGATCTAACCGAGTAGACTCCATTACTTTCCGCACTCCAGATTACTGTATCTGCTTCAACCATATGTAAAAGTGGAACTGCAATAATCTTATGTGCCTCATTTTCAGGAAAAAGCAAATTTATCTTTTCAACATCCCATTGTTTTAAGTTAGGAATCATTAATTGTTGAATAGATAAAAGATAAATTGTACACATCTTGCTTTTGTGGTGTTGCTACCCACCTTCCGTCTTCTACTCTCAACCAAGGTTCCCCCATGACTTTTATGTTACTCCCATCACCTATACTCCACCTACAACCTTGTAACAACACTTGTCTAGATTTCCATATGCTTCGCCAAATAAAGCTCGGATTAGTACCGAGGCAAGAATCTAGAAAGGATGAACGAGGAAAATAACGTGCTTTGAAAATTCTAGCCACAAGAGAATTAGGATTGTTAAGAAACTTCCACCCTTGCTTTGCCACCATAGCCATATTGAACTTTTGGAAGTCACAGAATCCCAGTCCTCCCTCTTCTTTAGTACACGTCAATTTATTCCAAGCCAACCACCTAATTCCTTTGTTATTATCTCCACCACCCCACCAAAACGCGTTAACATCCTTTCTATATCATTTATCAAAGAGTCCGGTAAAAGATAAATATTCATAACATATGCCGGGATGGCTTGTAAAACATATTTAATCATTATTTCCTTATCGGCTCTAGATAATGGGCGGCTCCTCCATGAGTTGATTCTTTTCCATATCCGATCTTTTATGAAAGCAAATGTCTGTTTTTTGCTTCTCCCCACCGTTGATGGCAATCCTAGATAAGTACCTGTTCCCATCACATGCTTCACTCCCATCAAGTTAGATAGATCTTCTTGGGCTGCGCTGCTGATGTTGCGGCTAAAGAACACTTCTGACTTTGATAGATTAATTTCTTGTCCGGAGGCTTCCTCGTATATTTTCAAAATCTCCATTAGTTTTCTTGTTTCAGATAGATTTGACCTGCAAAAAAGGAAGCAATCATCTGCAAACAGTAAATGGGACACCGCCGGTGCCCCTCTGCAAATTTTAATACCATGAAGATCACCACTAGCCACCGCTTTTTTTATGAGCGATGTAAGACCTTCGGCCACAATAATGAAAAGATAAGGGGATAAGGGATCTCCCTGCCTGAGACTTCTGCCTGGACGGATAGGGCCCACTTTTTCAAAATTTACTAAAGCCGAGTAGTTTACCGAGTTTACACACAACATCATCCAATGCACCCATGTATCTGAAAAACCCATCCTTATCAGCATGCCTTTCAAAAAACTCCACTCAACTTTATCATAAGCTTTACTTATATCTATTTTGAGAGCAAGTTCTCCTTTAGCACCTCTCGTTCTTCTTTTCAGTGTGTGCATAGTTTCAATAGCTATAAGGGCATTGTCAATGATCTGACTTTTTTTTTAATCAATTATAATATGACCTTAGACATAAAAGATTACATTCTCTACTAGTTAAATGATTGGCAGGAAATGTACTATGTATATGTATAGTTATGTTTAGATTTTACTCTTAAAAGTTATATATCAAATGATGAAGATGCTCAACCACCTTTATATGTGTGTCCCTTCTAAAAGCTTTGGCAAAGCTCTAATACAGTTTTAGTATTAATTTTCTTGCAATAGAATAACATTGGCAATTAGTCCTCCCATGTTGTCATGTTTAAGCCGACTCTAATATCATGTTAAATGGATTTTGATTCTATTTCAAAAGTTAATCCCAAAAATAATAAAGTTCAATAACATTTATATATACATTAAAGCGCTTATAAACTTTAACAATGCAATGCTCCAATAACATTTTGGTGTTAGGTCATGCGCCACATGTTCTCCTTGTTTTCTTTTTGGAAGCTCTAAGTAGGGGACGCAACAAATTAGTTTGGTATGCATGACATGTGAGGATTTAAGAAATTAATGTATGTTTTCTAATTGATGGATGGAGATTGATTTTAAATGAGCATGTGTTTGATTATGGAATGATGAGAATAATTTATTTTTTTTGAAAGTCAAGGAACATAAATTGATTTTAAATTTACTGAAATTTTATCAATTAATTTTAGATGTATAATTATCAAAATGGATATGAACATGCTAACAAGAGTCATAGCTAAGGAAAAAAATAGTAATTTTGTATAATAATATTAATAATAATTTTTAAGCTATAACAAAAATGAATTCACCACTTTCCAACATAAATTTTCTATATCGTTTTCTTAACAAGTACCCTAATAACACTTTTGTATATAGATTAATATAAAATTTAGATTAAAACGTAAAACAGGAAAGAAGAAAAAAAATCAAATGTTTTTTTAATTGTCATTTAGGTTAATGGGCCTATAAAAGAAAATAAATGGCCTTTCGAGCCCAGAGGTTGAGAAACAAAAGGGAATATCTTTTCGCACCCCATCCTTCTTGCGTACCCCTGCACTTTTAATTTGACTCTCTCGTTACTTAGTTTGTGAGTGTGTAGAAACACAATTTTTGAATAAAAATATGTTTGCAACGTAACTTGCAAGTTTATTTTGCATTTTAAAACGTGAACTGGTCGGTGGTTAGAATTCATGGTCTTTGATAACAATCAATAATCTTGGACAGCGGCCAATTTTAATTCGCCACAGGAGTGACTGTTACATGGCATCGATCCATCACACGCATTTGAAAATTCTATAAATTGAAACCTTTATTTTCTCTCATTCTCATTTCGTTGTGGTGGGAGCACAGAGTATCCAGTGTGCTCTATAAGTGATTGAGTTTGTTGTAAGGAGTGACAACATGTTGGACTGATTTAGTGATAATTGGGTCGTAGCTTATGAGTCTTGGTCCATTTTAAAACAAATAGAAATGACATATGAAAAATATTTAAAACGGCAATGATGACATACATCGTTTCTTGGAAGTAAACATCAATGGTCATCTTAATTTTCACGATTAAGATAATAACTTAGTCTATACTAATTATATAAAATTATGAGAAAACAAATATATATTTTATATTAAATCGACGTAAGTTATATTAGAACTTTATCCATAAAGATGAGAAGATGAGAAAAGTTATGAGCTATAATATGTATTTTACTTTTGAAAAGCATCGTCAACCGCCGTTAAAATTTCAAATGATTTTTAATTTTAAGTATTGACCTATGGTTGACCGGTTATAAAGATAGTTCATGGTAGAACTCATAAATATATAATGTGTATGTTTTGTTTCACTTTCGGAGGAAACAAAATTGATTCAATTATAAAATTAGAATCATGTACTATTAATTTAATTTAAGAGTGAAATGTCAAATACTCATTTGAAATTTTAAAATTTGCCAAATACTCATATGAAATTTGGAAATAGACAAATATCCTCTGAAATTGTAAAATGTCAATCAAATTGTCTCTGCTCCGTTTACTTCGTCTATTTCCAAATTTCAAGAAGGTATTTGATAAATTTTAAAATTTCATCGGGTATTTGACCTTTCACTCGTTAATTTAATGTATTCTCTGTTTATGATACTAATTTTTACCACTATCAACATATGGGTTGAATTTAATAGATGAACAAATGTCCCCTTTTCCAATACTCACCCATCTGAGTAGAAGAATTATTTTTCAGAGTGATGTTGGATATTTCCCTAGCAGATCCCAAAGAATAGCCCCAAGTGTCTGAGATGAAGTATTAGATAAAAAATCATATCAAAACCATCAATCACACAAAACCATGCAAAGTTAATTTTCTTACTTGTCATAAGCTTTTTGTGTGTTATAAAAAATACTAGTTCTTAGTGTGAATGAAAAATTGGCCCAGATGAGTTGGTGCTTAGTGGGGAAGTGAGAGCTGTAATGGTAAGACACTTTAATTAATTTGATCTGTATTATTATTTATTTCCTGAACCAGATAGGGCGTGTCTCCCTAGAGAGGTCCATTATTAGTTTGAAATGTTAAGGAAAAATTATGGACCCTTTCTTATATGTCATATGTCAAGTGTGTCTGTCCACTCATCAACTGTGTTTGATCGTACGTTTGTGACTTTGTAAGTAATATAGCTGGATCGGGATGTAACATGCCAATCTTTCACACTGCCATTTTGTTTCAGCCATAAAATATACTAGTAAGATTTTATTAGTGTTCTTGGCTCTTTTTGCATTACTCAATGCTCATATTAAAAAATATATTATCGAAAGATATTTTTTTACAAGGGAGAAAATATATGAGGGGATTATAATCAATTTAGAGGGGTAAAGAACAATCATTAATATAAAATGTCAATATTTTGTCTCTTTAAATTGTACTAACCAACAATATATCCGTATGCGTAGAATTGAACTCGAATCGTTTTCTAATAGTGTATTTGTCTTATGGAGATATTTGTGTCATCGTAACTTTTTTGTTCGTTGCAAATCTGCAGGTACTCTCTATCTTTGAAGTTGGGGGGTTAATTGGCCGGGTTTGTAGGAGATTACTTTCATATTGTTTGTGTGGGGTTTTACTATTTTTCAAATGAGGATAAGACATAATATTTGTCGAGACAATTAAAGTAAAATTGTTTTTATAGTAATGTGTAGAGTGACTCACGCTCTACTAAGGATAAATAGTTGCTCGATAGGTGGTGACTCTTTGAAGTAACACTAATTGAGAGTTATCGCGTCTTTATTCAGCTTATCGTAGTTGATACTTTAATGGTTTCAAGGCTGTTTGCTCAATTGATTTATGTTAGATTAGGTAATAATTTTAAAAATATAAAGTGCATTAAACTTTAATTTTGTTTTAATGAAGGTTTTATTTCTGAATTTGTAAGCAATTTGATACTTTTATTTTTATTTCATTTTCTCATTAATGGTGTGGATGAATTTGTGTTTTGAGAATGAAGATAAATATTTCAATTGAAGGACGAAAGAAATTATGAGTTTCTAATGGGTTTTTGGGGTTGAAGATCATTTTTTGAATTGAAGATTATGATTTTTGAGGAGGCTATTTCGGCTTGAAAGAAGGCATTATGGTGGTAAACTGGTTATTGTAGTAGGATGAAGGAGGAAAAGAAGAAGAAGATTGAAGATAAAAATTAACATAATTAAAGAACCAATTTAATTTAACTAATGAGAGTACAATTTAAGACCAAAATAAAATAAAAGAAGTATTTATGGGGCAAAATAAGTAAAAGGATAAAAAACATAATTCAACTTTAATTAATTTATTCCAATTTTACGCAAATTTAATATTGTGTACGCAACGCAACTCGTTATATCTTACTATGTATTTGTTAATAATGAATAGTTGATGAAGACCACTTTATAAAATTGTTAAACTTATATATTTATTTATTTATTGTTTTTCTTAATCTATATAGAACTTATGTTATTGGATCTCTATGGCTTTCCTCTTTTGTTTAAAAAAAATGTTATTGGACCTTTTATATTTCTATGTTAGTAGTTTATCCCTTTTTATGATTTAGTGATTTACTATATATTCTTTTTAGGTAGCTAAAAAAAATCTTATGAGAAATGTTAGGGAATGTTTTTAGGACATTCTTAAAGGGTCAAAAATAGTATGTTTTGATGAAAATACTTATTTAATGCATTGAAATATTTAACTTTTTGATTAAATAACTAATTTTGAAATCTTTAAAGAGTATCCTAGAGTATTCGTTGACAAAAACTCTTTCTTTATAACATTAATTTTAATAATTATGTATTCTTTATACGTATTTTATTGTATATTCTCTTTGTAACTCTTACTTTTACAATAATTATGCATTTTAATAAAAAATTCTAATCTGTATCTTTTATTTTTTTCTATAAGTAGTCTAGTAGTTAGAAATGCCGCGAACTTAACTGCATTATATATGCAGAGGACCGAAGTTCAAATTCCGGTCATCTCATTTATTCATTTTAAGATTTAAATTTCTAACTATTAGACTAACTATAGTAAAAAAAGAGTGGGATTTAATTTGATTGTTTAGTCTAATTATGATGAGTGGCAAGGTAAGCTAAGTAAGAGAGAATGATGAATAGAAGTGGCAACTGACACACAATTCATTGTAGCAGCAAGGCAAAACACACACACAATAATTTGAAGGGGAAAAAAACGATTAATCTTTTTCCCACTGACTTTCTCTCTTCCCAAACAACCACCGCCGTATTTCACTTTTCTTCTTCCTTTTAGTAACTCACTCTTCCAAACAGAAACAGAAAAAACAACAAACAACACTGTTACAGTGAAAAAACAACCTTATTTCATTGCATTTTCACCAATGGGAGTTCGTTGCTCTAAACTTTCTCTATGCTGGTGGCCTTCTCATATCAAATCAAATCATCAAAACTTCTCTGATAATAATGGTGAGAATTCAGAACTAAGAAACTTTGTTTTTTCACTTCACTAGTCACTTTCTTGAAACAGTACAAAAACAACAACAACCCAGTTTTTGTAATATAATAAAGTTTCAATTTTTAACAAAAAATCATTTCTGGGTAACATTCATATGATTATAAAGTTTTAGTTTTTAACACAAATTCTTTTCTGGGTAACATTTAGATGATGATGGGAACAAGAAACAGAAGGATACTGGTGTTGGTTTTACTGAGTATAGCTTAGATCAACTTAGAGTTGCTACTGAAGGATTTTCATCAGACAACATTGTATCTGAACATGGTGAAAAAGCTCCTAATGTTGTCTACAGAGGTTGTCTTGAAGATGATAGGTTGGTTGCTGTGAAACGTTTCAACAAATCTGCTTGGCCTGATTCTAGACAGTTTCTGGTTTGTTTCTGCTTCTGCTTTTCTGTTTTTGTTTTTGGGTTTTCTTTCATTTGCATGTGTTTGGTGAAAGGTTTGTTTTTTATTTGATTTAATGTTGTCATTGTTGTGTGTGTGTTTTTTAGGAGGAAGCAAGAGCGGTGGGAGAGTTAAGGAGTGAAAGATTAGCTAATTTGGTTGGTTGTTGCTGTGATGGAGAAGAGAGATTGCTTGTTGCTGAGTTCATGCCAAATGAAACTCTCTCTAAACATCTTTTTCATTGTAGGCTTTCCTTTCTGGAGATGTAGAATTGATTTTGACATTTTTTTATTGCTACAATTGATTTTTTAGCCTTGAATTTATCGTTTAACCTGCTTTTACGTAAATCACTTTACTTTCAAGTCGCATTTAGCTAGTTTTATTAAATCAATTCATTCGAAATCAATTTTTTTCACCACAAAACCAAACACAGATAAAGCTTTTTGCTTTAATAGTCACATTTAGAGCCAAATTTTAATTAGTTGTTACATCAATTTCATTCACATTTTTGTTGATGTAGTTTTTGGAGTCGCGATTCTATGTAAACCACTGATTTTGTTATTTGTATGAACTTCCTTTTTAGGGGATGTCCAACCTATGAAATGGGCAATGAGGCTGAGGGTGGCTTTGTATTTAGCACAAGCCTTGGAATACTGCAATAGCAAAGGAAGAGCATTGTACCATGATCTTAATGCTTATCGAATTTTGTTTGATCAGGTACTTTGCTTTTGTAACATGGTTTTGTGCCTCGTTTCATTGTGTTTTATAAACTATATCTCTTACATGGTATCGATGGTTGGCAGGAAGGAAACCCTAGACTCTCTTGTTTTGGGCTCATGAAAAACAGTAGAGATGGCAGAAGTTATAGCACAAATTTAGCCTTCACTCCTCCCGAGTACTTGAGGACAGGTAGTAAATAATTTGTTTGGATAAACAGCTTAATTAAGTGATTATAGCATAAGCACTTATGCATAAGCTATTTCTATAACGATAAATAAAGTCAAATTGGTTTCATATATGGTAGAAGCTGTTTTTGTAAGCCATCTTGGAAAGCTTAGGACTTGTCCTGCTGTTTCCATATGCTCTCCCAAACAGTCTCATAAATGCTTATGTCATTGTTAGTAGATAAGCTCAAATAAGCCAATTCAAGCCTTAAAATTAACATTAGTTAGGTTTTTTAATCTATTATATAACTTTTTCTTGGAGTGTAGATTTTTTTTTGGTAATTCCATGCCTTGTGATTTATTCAATTTCCTAATTGAGACAATACGTGTTTAATTTAACAGGAAGAATCACTCCTGAAAGTGTAATTTACAGTTTTGGAACCTTATTGCTTGATCTTTTAAGTGGAAAGCATATCCCACCAAGTCATGTATGCTCCTTCTATCCCATTTCTTGTCTTCACTTAATTTTATGCATCCGACCTTCGACCTATTGAATGTTGGTACTTTATGGTAGCATTTTTTGGATTCATATGTATCATAATCCCTTTAACTACAGGCACTTGACCTTATACGAGGCAAGAATTTTCAAATGTTGATGGACTCATGTTTGGAAGGTCATTTTTCAAATGATGATGGAACTGAAATAGTGAGATTAGCTTCGCGTTGTTTACAATATGAACCTCGTGAGAGACCAAATGCCAAGTCGCTTGTCACTGCTCTGGCTCCTCTTCAGAAAGAAACTTCAGTATGCTCTTCCTTTTCTATCCATGTATCAAAATTTACTTTGACCCTATTTTGGAAAAACAGCTTAATTAGGTTCTTATGTATAAGCTTTTTTATACTACTAACAACAGATAAAATAAAGTCAAACTGTTTTCATCTAAGTTATAAGCAGTCTCAAATAAGTCAATCCAAACAGGCTTGTTGTGGACTTGTATGAAGCCTGTTGAAAGTATAGAAATAGATTTTGCATTAACCTTACGGCTGGTGGTATTTAACAGGTACTGTCATATGCTTTAATGGGACTACCTGATAGGAGTCTATCTTCAAAAGAAGCAGTTTTATTAACACCTTTTGGTGATGCTTGTTCAAGAAGAGATCTGACTGCAATACATGAAATTTTGGAAAAGGTGGGCTACAAGGACGATGAACATGTTGCGAATGAGGTAGTAATTCATTATTTGTATATCTTTCTCAACAATTATACTTTCATTAAGACACTATCCTAATAGTCCATTCTTATCCGCGTACACAATTTTGAAATCTGCTTGATGCTAAATGCATTCATCTGTATAGTTTGGTGTTAGTTCTTTCACAAGAGCATGCATATTTTGTTTATCCATCCATCTACACACGAGTTCATAATTGTTGTATTGTTTCATTGTATCACAGCTTTCCTTTCAAATGTGGACAAATCAAATACAAGATACACTAAATTTCAAGAAGCGCGGGGATTCTGCTTTTCACGCAAGAGACTTCTCTACCGCCATTGACTGCTATACTCAAGTAAGGCAGCTATACCTTATCAATATCAAGATCATATGCTCCCCTATCTCTATTACTTAGAAAGCATCCTTACAAGATACACTTGTTTTGTGTAGTTCATTGATGGGGGGACCATGGTATCGCCAACTGTGTACGCTAGGCGTTGCCTATGCTACATGATGAATGACATGGTACAAGAAGCACTTGGAGACGCCATGCAAGCTCAATCGATATCTCCTACTTGGCCTACTGCATTCTACCTTCAAGCAGTTGCACTCTCCAGCCTTGGCATGGACAATGATGCACAAGAAAGTCTCAAAGACGGCACAACACTGGAAACTAGAAACCATAGAAATTGAAACTGTATAGTCTTTTTTATTTTTTCTCCCTTATTTATCAACCAAAATTTTTAAGCATGGCTATCCATAACTCCATTTGTTTTAGACTTTTGATTGCTATTGCCACCTCCCTTTAATTTTTTGTTTTGTTTTGGTCTGATGCTGTGAATCTCAAATGTTTAAGTTTTTTTCTACTATAAAGATGTCATATTTCTTTTACTTTTTGGTGAAAAAGATGTCATTTTTCTAGCCAGTCATTGTTTCTTAGCTTACTCGTACGTTTCTAAACATAAGTTGACTTTCTTCGGTTCTTCCCATTATTTTTTGAAGGTGATGCCACATTTTATTCTTCCAATGCTTTTCACACGTGATTTGATTTTGTAGCAGACACTAATTACAAAAAATAAAGAAGAAAAAATGGATATTATTTTTTTTTTGAAAAGGGGATGGAAGGGGGAGTGTTTTAACCCTTGTTTATATACTCTTTCCGTCTTTCTGTCTCAAATTATAAAACACTTTGACAATTTTACATTAATAAATCTAGTTGATCTTGTATAGAAAAAGAAAAATTATAAAATTACTATCCTTCAAAGTAACTTATTCTTTATAAAAAAAAAGTAACTTATATTTGTAAATTAAAAGATTAACTAAAATTTAAAAGATTAACTAGATGGTTTTAATTTAAAACCATCTATTCCTAAAAAATAAGCATCCAGAACAAATTTAAAAGCAATAGATAGTAACACGAAGAAGAGAGCAATAGAAGACAAGATATATCCAAAACAAATTTTGGTAGAAGAACAATACAATTATTCTTAGAGCTGAAGAATCAATTTAAGCAACAGATTTTAATTTTAACTACAGCTGAATTTCACTGCAAATATTGATCCACTTTACTAAATAAGCAAAGGCCTCGCATTTAATGTCCCCAAGCAAGTACATCTAGCAAGAAATAACCAAAATCATAGCATGCCCTGCCTTTTTACTTGAGTTTTTCTACAAATAGTTTTGGGAAGAAGAACATCCGAAAAGAATTTTCAGCTACAGGTATGCAGATTATTTTAGACACACTATTGCTATCCAATTAAAAAAGAAAACAGCACTTGTACCAAATTTTTTAAGGAAAGAACACATTCGAAGCATAGAATGACAATATATCCTGAGATAACGTGATCTCTTTACATCTCATGAATAATAATGTAACTGATCTGCCAAAGATAAAATAAAAACGATAAATTGTATCCAGGTTCTCATCTAAATCTACAACAAAAGCTCCCGAAGATTATTTGTAGAAAGCATCAGTTAAAAATTGGCAATTTGCTTCAACTGCTGATAATAATATAGTGCGTACATCAATGTATTAAAAAAATCTTAAACCGTGTTGGCAAAATTCTATATCAGGCCCTTTACCACAAGCCAATGGCTTTCCACCAAATAGACCCGAGTCCAAGCCAGATTATAATGTTCACAATACTAATAACAAAGCCATAACCCCACCATTGGGCAAGTGGGACATAGTTGGCACCGAAAAACACTGGAGCTGAACCAATCCCATAATGAGTAAGGCCTCCCATGAGGTTGGAGAGGAAGGACAGCACCATGGCTCCGAAGAATGGTGGAGTCCCAAGAGCAGTAGCAACAGACAAAAATGCAGTAAACATGGCACCAATATGAGCAGCTCCACTTGCAAAGAAGTAATGAGAGTAGAAGTAGAGGAGGACCAGAATACCAAAAGATAGTTGCCATGAGAGACCCAATCCACCAACAAACTGTGTAATAACAAAAATTGAAATTTCATCGTAAAACATGCTGCATAATGCTGTACATCAGTAATATCTTATGGTATGCATGTAACCTATTATTATAATTAAATAGCAGCGCTTCAGTGGCAATTATTGGCACTCATAGCACTTGGAACTCATGATGATAAACTCACAAGTAGTAACAAAGTACCCAGATGAAACAAGATGCATGATGTGTTCTAAGAGAACAGACAACACAAGCATGCTGATCAACCATTACGTACCAGAGGCATGTATGTTTAATAATCATAAACAGCTGGTTGAAAGCTTATTTGCTTCTGAATATTTCAAAACATATTCCTATGGTTGATTTGGTCAAACAACTAGAACAATATAGTATGAAATAAAATAAAATAAATAATAAAAAATCACACATTCACAATTTTACTCGAGAGAACAAATCAAATGCAGAATTACTTAAGAACGAATATGAGGAGAGGCATGATGTTTAGTTAAATTAATATTAGCCACTGGAGGTAGAGAGAAGAGACAAGAATAGTGTACCTTGACTACAGTTTGACTGAACCAAGCGATGAGACCATATTTGTTCAAATACCCGGCCATTGCAATGAGGGCAGCAAACCATGTGAGTGTATCCCATGCAACACCCTCAGCTAAGCACTCTTTCCATGTTACAACTCCGGTGATGAGGAGTATGGCTAATCCAAGAATGGCAGAAGTTACAGCATCTATATTAAGAATCCCTCCAAAAACCCAAAGTCCCACCTGGTAAAATTGAGCGAGGGAATAAGTTACAAAACAAAAAGAAGATTCAAAGGCGTTAAAAGTACCACACTCACACTACTCAAGACACTATAGATATGCAACTACTAGTAGTAAACAAGGTTTTATAAAATGATACACAAATCACAACATCAAGGTTTTTTATGTCTCAATGACCGCATTGAAACCACAACTGCGACCGCATAATCTATATTTAAAAGCAATCTTCCGCAATATCAAGGATGACGGCATGACCATAGTTTAAAACCTTGTTATAAAATAATTAGTCCTGCAGACCAATAGGAGGATGCAAAACCTAATTTAGCAAACAAACTTAATTATTTATGGCGTGACTAGCCATAAACAATGCCTAATTATTTACAGTTCGCTCAGCTAAAAAGAAAAACCACAACATCTGTCGTGTGATAAGGCCAGCCATGCAAATTGACTGCTCAACTCAACTAGGAAAATAGACCCAACATAACAGTTTAGATCAAAATTGTTCTACTATATAACGCCGATATTAGTTTCTAAAAGGAAATAACATAGAAAAGGCAATGTATGTTTGGGTTTTGGGTAAATCTAACTCAACCCTACAAAATCGACATGTAAAATGAGGATTATCCACCATTTTATAAACATATTTTCAGGCCATATCTCATCAATGTGAGACTCTTAATAACATTTGCCACAAAAACAGAGCACATTTCTAAATCAAATCAACAAGTACCCCCATTGCAAATAACAAGTTACTAACTACCAAAGTAATATCCACGAAGACAATTCCAAAATAGTTAAGGTATCTACCCTATTTCAAGTTTATACTCATCACATAACACGTTATATTATGTAGATAAAATATTGTGCAAATTGATTACCGTAAGAAACAGAGTAGCAGTCATGATTTTCTCATTGCTTGTCATAGGCCCCATTTTCTCCAACTTTTCCCTAGCAAGCTTAGGTGCATCAGGACTAGATTTCAAGGTAGGTGGATAAATAACATACAAAATCAACGGCACCAATATCAACGACACCAAACCAGGCACAATAGCAGCTTTGGCCCAATCCAACCAACCAATTGTCTGGTTAATCGAACTCAAAGTAAGCGTAGCACAAAGCGGATTCGCAGCCATTGCAGTCAAAAACATAGCCGACGAAATACAAGAAGTCTGAAAACAAGTAAGCATCAACCAAGAACCAAGCTTATTCTCAGTTCCATCACCAACATTACTTCCACAAGCAACACACAAAGACTTAACCAATGGTAGAAAAATTCCACCAGCTCTAGCCGAAACCGAAGGAATCGCCGGTGCTAATAAAGCTTCACTAAAAACCAAACTATAACCTAACCCTAACGAAGAACTACCGAAAAGCGAAACGAATTGATAAGCAACACGATTACCTAATCCAGTTTTAATGAAACCTTTAGCGAAGAAAAATGCGAGACAAATTAACCATGGAATTGGATCACCGAAACCAGAAAATGCAGCAACAAAGGGTAGGGTTTTGGTGAGAACAGAAACTCCTAAACCTAAAATCGCGACGGCACCGAGTGGTAATGGTTGTGTGATGATTCCGACGATTGTTCCTAAGAAAATTGCGAGTAACTGCCACGCTTTTCTTGATACACCTTCCGGAGTGGGAACGAACCAGAGTATAACTCCGGTTGCTATTGATGCTAAGAGTGGTTTTATTGCAGCGCCTTGCCATGGCTGAGCCGGTGCTGGAGCCGGTGCCGGAGCTGGTGTGATTGAAGCTGATGAAGCTTTAACAACGAGAGTGTTGCGTTTTGAATTTGAAGAAATGAGGTTTGAGTGTGGGAGAGGGGAGGAGGTGGAAATGGAAGAGTGGCGGAGTGATTTGAGGGGTTTGAGTGTGGTGGTGGAATGGAAGTGGCGGAGTTGTGGGGAGGAACGGTGGCGGAGAGATGGGAGGAGAGTGGCGGTGGTGGTGAGAGGAATGGAAGCCATTGGGATCTGGTGTGGTGAGTGAGAGTGAAGTTGGGGGTGTTAATAGAATGCCATGTGGGTTGAGTTGGGAGAGAATTGATTATGGATCGTTGGATTTGAAATGAACGGTTGAGGTTGTGATTGGAATATGCGGCTTTGTTTGTTGGTGAGGAATTGGTGGCTGATTTTTAAAGCTTTGTGATCCTCGATATTGACAACTTGTCACGTTGATATCTCCGTCACAAATTACAAACATTTGCTCTTGAATATATTTGGTAATAAAATTTAATTTCATATAGTATTACATTAATTTACATTAAAATAATTTTTTTACCGAAAAATAAAATTAAATGAATTGCATTTACGGGTATTCAGCCAAAATAATTTAAGAAAATAATTGAAAGGGCAAGGAAGCAATCTGGTTGGTCCCCCCACAAAGGTTACTTGGCAAGATATTAATGGGTAAGTGTCCGCGTCGGATTGTTCTTTTGTGAAGTGGACAATGGCCATGAACATGTTGTAATGAGACGTGATCCGATGAGACTCTCATGATTGCATGCCAGCGTTTTTTTTTTTTTACAATGGAGAATCGAATCTAGAACTTTGTATATACTATTCAAATTTCTCATCACTAGATTGAATGTAGTGTTTTGCTCAATTTATTTTAGCAACTATACTCATTTGCGCATTAAACACATAATAAAAAGAAATCTTGATTTTTTTTTATAATACTCCCTCCGGTCCAATGTATAAGGAACAATTTAAAAAAAAAATTGATCCTTTATATAAAAAACAACTTATAAATTTATGCTTTATAAGAAACAAATCTGGAATTTTATATTTCGAAGGAACAACAAACTCTTGATTTATTTCAAAGTGCACATATCAACAAGTCTTTTTTTATTTTTTTAACTAAATATAAACAAGTCTCCTTTACATGTCAATTTCAATAAAAAAATTTACGCATTTCAATAATTAGTCGGAAGAGAAATACTTATATGTACATAAGTCTAAATAAATTATACTTAGACACGCTCATAATATACAAAAAAAGATTAAGATTTTTTTTTAAAGTGATATAGATTAATATGATTTTTTTTTTAATTTGTACACGCACCTAAATTTTGTGACCACATTCTTGTGCCATTGCAAGGCATTCTCTTGGCAAGATGTTATGAGGTAGTATTAGTAATGCATATATTGGATATTATTTTTTTACAAAGATAAACTTATTTCAATTTTAAATTAACAAGAATGTTAACTTTCCTGTTCAGTAAAATTGTTAAGGATATGAAAGTTAACTTTCAATTGACTATCAGACAGAAAACAGTTTTTGGATGCTTACAGACGACCCATGCTCAAGATTTTCTGCTAGCTATCCCAATTAACGGATTATGCCAAGCCAACATATGTCCCCGGTAGAGTATCGCCTGATGATTTCTTTATTTCCTGCTGATGAGGTATGCCCTGTTTGTCGTAAGGCATGTCTTGATAGATTTGGGGAGCATGCAGTTCATTGTCGAGAGCTTCCGGGCTTCAAATACAGACATGACTTTGTTCGGGATGTCCTTTTTTATGTTTTTAAGCGCGCATGAATATCTGTGAAGAAAGAGTCACCTGTGAACTTCTTGACTGACCCACTGGAGGGAATATCTACATTGAGTGAGGTCAGACGATGTTTTGGTGTACGGGTGGGTAGGAGGAAAACATGCATGTGTTGACTTGACTAGAGTTTCCCCACTTGTGAGACTGTCGAATGAAGATTTTATTGTAGGACAGACAGCCCTCAAAGCTGCTTCAAACAAAGTGGCTAAACATGAGAGAGCATGTTCTAACAATCAACATGCATTTATATCATTTGCATTTGGCACGTTTGGTTTCCTAGCACCAGATGCTGTGAATATTTTGCAAAGAATTCAAAGAGTCATGCATAACAATGTAGTGTCTCCTAGGTCTGCAGATGTAGTATTTAAGAAAATTGGTTTTGTCATTCAAAAAGGATTAGCAGCACAACTTGTTGTCCGTTTGTCTTCTATCCAAGTGTAATTATCTTATATATATACATAAAAAATTCCCATTAGTAAAAAAAAATTAACAAGATTCATATAATAAGTTGGATTGAAATAAGTTGGGTTTAAGGTAGGTGCTTCTAACAGTTAGTCATATGTTTTTTATTTCTATTTATTTTTCGCTTTTCTTTTTCCTTTGAGGATTTTGGTTATATCCCCTCTCTTTTTGTACTTTTTTTATTTGTATTAATATATATTGAGACGGTGTTTCCTTTGCACCTCTTCTTTTGCTTAAAAAAATAAATAAATAAAAACTTTCATGGCGATGATTTTACAAGTGTATGAGTAATACACATTGACTTGTCTTATGATAAAACTAATTAATTTAAAAGCAAATGAGTTTTACATAGATGTAAAATATAGTCAAACTTAGTTGCATGAGTATAATCTCCATGGATTAATTGCTTTCGCCTTCACCATCTCGTGCAAGAGATGCACACAGTGATCCCATAGCAACCTTATTGAGGAAATAATGCAGCATTCACATTACATTTGAACTTACCAATAAGCTTCACGCTTGTAGCTCAGTCATTGTTCTAGTGAAACAAAGCTCTTTCCTAGGTTGATTGGATTCCTCCGCCTAGCTATTGGATAAATCTAATACTTATGGTGGTGTTGTTAGGGGTTATGTTGGTATCTCGACATGGGGAGGATTTTTCAGAGACATACCTTTATTGGTTTATTGTTACATTCTTACATTCTAAGCTAACTATTAACATATATTCCATAGAGTTTGCTTATTAGAGAGATTGGTTTAATCTCTAGCCAAAATGACTATACTTTAATGTTCACACCTTTTCAGAGTGGGATCCTATTCTACCTTAATGTGCTATGTCATCACTCCTGCCTTAATCTAATAGTTGAGATTGTAAAGAAAAATAAAATGGTCTACAGAGAGAAACAACAACAAAGATCCAACACTTGCAATTAGTGCAGGACAAATAATATGAGAGGATTCAAATCCCGTTTTTTCTAATCCTTCTTCGGTTTCTTGGCATCTTCATAATAGATGAATAAATTGTTTAAATTTTATTAGGCTTTCATTGGAAAGTTTCTTATATTTTTTAGGTAGGATAAGAATTGTGATGATAAATTGGTTAATAGGAGATTTCAACTTGCTGGGTTTAACTGCTGGAATTATTTGCTAAATGATATCGCTCTTGCCTCTTGTTAACTTTTTTTTTCCATGCTTTTGTTTTCTTTTTATTCTTAAATGATATTTTTTTGAGGTGACGAATATGATAGTTGGAGTAGTAACATAATTGGTAATGGTATGTAACCTTAAAAGAAACATAATTGAGATGTTACTAACCCATGCCCATGGGTACTCGTCTGAACCCGCCCCGATTTGATGGAAAAATTTAAGTTGACTGAGTTTGAATTTTGATTTGAGTTTTCCCCGATTTCAAAAGATAGAGATAGGACGGGTAATGAGATATTGATATCCACCCCAAACCCGTCCCGAACCCACCCCACCTATGTCAGAATTATATTTTACATCTTTTAACTTGAATATACTTAAACAAACTCTTAACTTATATTCATATGTTTATTTTTATTTTAAAGTTGAGTTTTGGGTTTTCAACTTTTCATAGTTTTGGAATTACACCGTTTTATTTTTATTTTAAAGTTGAGTTTTGGGTTTTCAACTTTTCATAGTTTAGGAATTACACCGTTTTGGGTTTTCAACTTTTTTTTAATAAAAATGTAACCTAAGTTTATGTGGGTGGAGGAAACAGGGATACCCAAACCCGGTCGGGTATGGATTTGGGGTTATACTTTTTATCAACATTGAGAATTGGTACGGGTATGAAGATACCCGAACTTTATGAGTTTAGGTTTGGGAAGAACAAAACCCGTCCCCGCCCCATTGACATGCGCCTAGAATAGATGTTAGCAATTAATAACAATACGCACTTCCTATTTTTGCTTTAAAAAAATTTAATGGCTACTAATCTAATTATTATTTTTTAAATATTGTTGTGCTATTTGAAGTTTGAACATCAAAATACAGACACACATGTGAAACCATATAGTTTATCTTCATCCCTCTCTCTTACATTTTATCGTCTACAACTTACACGCATTTTAACATAGCACAAAAATCAAACGACAATGTATTTGACATAAAAAAATTGATGTGTCAAAATCATCTATTCTTTAAATATGTATGTCAAAGAGGCACCAATTTCATTCTTTGTTTTTATTCAACAGGATAAAGCTAAGAGGCCAATATGTTATGTACATGAACAATAAGTACTAACTAGTAAAAGACCCGTGCATTCCCACGGGTCGCCTATAAAAAGTTAAAGATATTAATTTGGAGATGTCAAGAACAAAAATTAGAAATCTCACCCAAATAGACACAAATTTTTTGTCATTAATTTTTAAAATATTAGTTTATCTTATATATGAAAAATTGTCAATTATTTGCACCGCGCTCAACGTAGATTTTATTTAATTATCTCCCGTTATTATAAAATCAATACGATAGAATTTCAAGACTTTCTAGAATATCTTATCTCCCGTTATTTTAAAATCAATATGATAGAGTTTTAAGACTTTTATAAAATTAATACCAACAATAATGTAAGATTTTTATAAAATTTTATATGCAAAAATCTGTGAAATTTTTTGCATAGTTACAGATTTTATGTACTTATCTCCCGTTAATATAACATCAATATGATAAAGTTAAAAAAACTTCCTAAAATACCAACGGTAATTTTATAAAATATTTGTTAATTTTATATGCAAAAATCCGTGAAAATATCTGCATAGCAATCGTTACAAATTTTATGAACTTATCTCCCATTATTATAAAACTAATATGATGAAATTTAAAACTTCCTAAAATACCAAAAATAATGTAAGTTTTTTTATAAAATATTTGGTAATTTTTATATGCAAAAACCCGTGAAAATTTGCACCGCAATCGTTACAAATTTCTTGTACTTATCTCTCGTTAATATAAAGTCAATATGATAAAATTTAAAAACGCATGAGTATTTATAAAATACTTCTATGAATATTTGTTAAAATATTTGCACGTAATCGTTGCAAATTTTATGTACGTATTACGATAAAACTCATGATTATTTGCAATCGTTGCAGATTTTATGTACTTATCTCCCGTTATTATAAAATCAATATGATAAAATTTAAAAACTTATGAGTATTTAAAAAATACCAATACTAATGTAAGGTTTCGATAAAATATTTGTTAATTTTATATGCAAAAATCCATAAAAATATTTGCACCGCAATCATCATAGATTTTATATTCAATTTGTATATTTTTATAAATTATAATTTTTTTTATGGCTTGCCCGAATATTTTAACCGAACTCTGCACATTGAATATAAACATGTTTGGATACCAAAATCATTTGTCCAAATAACATTTTTCTACTATATTGCTTTTTTTTTTTTTTACTGCACACTACATTGCTAATATTGTACTATTTTTTTTTTTTATAAACTAATATTGTACTATGTATGTATGTATTGACAAAATAATATACTATATTATTAATATTGTACGATATTATGCCAAGGTAGAATATTTACTTAGAATAAAGTATTTAGAAATTTATTATAAATTATTATTAAAATATAAGTGAAACTATTATGCAAATTCATGTAAAACTTATTAAATTAATAAACTTATTTTATTAAAACTATTTTTCCTTAGTATATTTTTAAATAAATTATTATAGTTAATACTATATTCTAATTTTTATCTAGAAGATATAAAAAACTTAAAAAATTTAACTCTTTGTTTTAGTAAAATTTGATTTCAAGGATCTTTACATACATGATATTTTAATTGTCTCTAAACAGCAATTGAACTTGTTTTTTTAGGGCCAATACTTTTAATCTCTAATCCATTCCTATAGACTATTAGTTAGTTATGATAATAATGAAGCTTTTTTGTTTGTTTCCAATACCAAAAATCTGATTTGGTGTTTTATTGGAAGGAGTTAAAGTTGGTCTTGGGAGATGTGTGATTCAAATTTTAAATTATTAATTATTACTAATAAAAATACAAAATGACCATTAAGTCTATGAATTAGGTGTTTTGATTAAGGTTAGTGAGGACAATTTAGAAAATTTAAGAGTAATCAATTTTATTATTGTTGTAGTAGATTATACCTATGGTGAAGTATTCAATACTGCAACTTACGTATCAAGCTCCATTCATTCTATAACTACCTTTAATTTTTTACCTTCGAAATTGAAACACTGTAAGAGGCAAAATCTGGTTCAAAACTGAATGTCGTTGTTCTCACCAGGATAGCCATTATAGTGGAGTTTGACATGCAGTGAAGAACAAAGCATCTTGAACTTGAGTCTCAGGCTATCCATGATCTCTTGCACTTGTAGATCTTCCGGATCCATCAAAGGGTATTTTTGGATCAACTCCTGCATCTGGGAAATGGCAGTTTTGGCCCGGGAAGAGAAGCAAGTAGGATCAATCTGGATGGCGGATGTCCAGATGTGGATGCAGCCACTGTAGAAGCCGAGTTCCTCACCGACCTCAAAACCAACTTTGAGCCCGACTTGCTTCCCCTCGTCCCTGCCAGTAATGAGGCCGTGGCTGTAACCTTCGTCGTAGCCTTCCTTCATGTGGGTTTCCTCCAAATTCACCAAAGAATCAAACGGGTCAGCCATCACCACTCAATACCCAATTCACAACCTGCGAAAGAGAATGGACACTTTACCATTTGACATTTCAATCAAAACCAGAATAAAGCTGCTTTAAAATCAGAACAAAAACTGGTTCCGTTTGTAAGAACCAGATAAAAAACTAGTTCAAGAACTAATTCCAGTTTAAGAACTGACTTGCCAAGCTCTAATAGATAGTTCCCAAACTGGTTTGCAACCAAATAAAAAAAACCAGTTACTGGCAACAAGATAAATCTGGCTCATCTACTTCATTTACCACATTTAAAATATCCATCGCTACATTTTAAAGTTGAAACAATCAAATATGGAAAGAAAGTAGCATCACGTAATGTGGTTTTTCACCGTGGATATTTTTTGCGGTACCTGATGTGTATGAGTCCAATTGTCATCCCTAACTCTATCTAAGATAAACTTATAAAGATAATAATTTCCTCATAAGCACTTATATTGGTTACGAAGAAGCCACATAAGCTTTGTCAAGGGCTTCTTGTGCACTAGAAATGCTACTGCTCGAAGTTGGTCCTTCAATTAAATCTGTTGTTAAAAACAGAAGGAAATTTAAACCTTTGCACTGGACATTCTTAAATGATAAATGCATACATCACTTCTGTGATAATTAAAACATTTTTATCATACCCAACACAAGAGATTGGTGGAATTTTCAACAACAACAAAAAAAAAACACGGTTTCTTTCAAGTTTTCCTCCCAGTCATAATCCAATACCAAAGGTTAAACTATAATAATACATAACTCTCTGAAGCAAGGACACTCATCAAATTAGTCGTGTCATTTTCTCAAATTAGTATTGGTGTCGACGTGTCAGTGTCGTGTCCGATGTGTATGTGATTCATAGCATAAGAGACACAGTAATAGGCTACTAGCTCATAAACATTTCAATAAATCATATAAATTTAGTTAGACACTTTTTATTAACACTATAAAGTATATTCCAAATGAGTTTAATGGATATGCATTGACCGTGTAAAATAGGTATACATGATTGTCCAATAAATAAACATTATTTTTCCATGTCATATAAGAAAGTGGAGTGAAGTGGAGTGATGTGGCGGAAAACATGTTTGGTATTGGTTGACAGTGTAAAATTATTTTACATTTTTCTCTTTTACGAAGGAGTATTACATTTTAAGTACTCATCATAAAGCTAATTTTACAAAATGCTGAAACAATACAGTACCATTTTAATTTTTCAACAAGCAAGCATAAACTTAAAAAGATTTTTACAGAATGAACTAACAATTACAGAAAAGGTTAAATAAACTGAAGTTTGAATTTTCCTTTGAAGAACTATAAAATTTGTTTATAGGTGTTAATGTGTTATCAATCTAGTATATAGAAAATTCAATTATATTGAACCAAATATCAACAGTAGAACCAAGTGAAATCACTCTTTATAACAAAATTTGAAAAGGAACCTGAAGTGTTAGAGTTGAAGCCTTCAGCAATATGGTAATCGAACTGAATGAACACGGAAAGAATGAAAAATGAAGCGTGGTTTAATTGAATCGCGAGTTAGAGTTAGGGTTCATACATTTGGGATTTTGAGAATGTGAGAAGCAAAGAGAGGATACAAATTCCAAAATATAATAGTATAATTTATATAGTAAAGGCTATATACTATTGGGTGCTAGAATCTTTCATCAAAGTCGCTTTGGCCGAGTGGTTAAGGCGTGTGCCTGCTAAGTACATGGGGTTTCCCCGCGAGAGTTCGAATCTCTCAGGCGACGAATATAATTTTTTAATTTCTTTTTATTAATTGTTATCCTTTTTTATACAGTGTTCTACTCGCGCATCTAGCCCCAATAATCACCTATGCTATGTGCCTTTTTTTTTTTATAAAAGTATCCTCGCAGTAAGTCATATTAAATGAAATAATTTAACTCAAATAAGATTGGGTTAAATATATTTTTAGTCCCTACATTTTGCGAAATTATTAAGAATGATCCTTACATTTTAAAAATGGTAAAAAAAAATCCTATAAAATTTTGCACTACCAAGATTAGTCCAATCCGTAGAGAATAGTCTCTACATTTTACAAAATTGTCAAGAATAGTCCTTACATTTTAATATTTTTAGTCCTTACATTTTGCATAATTATCAAGAATAGTCCCTACCTTTTAATGTTTTTAGTCCCTACATTTTGCAAAATTGTCAAGAATGGTCCATAAAGGATAAACGCAGGGATTAATCTTGATAGCAGAAAATTTTATAGGTTTTTTTTTACCATTTTTAAAATGTAGGGATCATTTTTAACAATTTCACAAAATATAGGGACTAAAAACATATTTACCAATAAGATTTAGACCAAATTACATAAAAAATAAAACTTAAATATGTTTTTGGTCCCTATAGTTTCATCGAATTTTGTTTTTAGTCCTTGAAGATTTTTTTCACACTTTTAGTCCCTGAAGTCTTTACCGTCAGTATTTTTAGTTCCTATTTTTCATTCAACTCGTGCATATCATTCGAAATTTTAATTTTTTTTTCTGCGGTCATGTTTAGTATATTATATGAATCTCTTTTACAAAAGTTTAAATTTTTTTAACAAAAGATGAATTAAATATGAATTTTTTAGTTTTATGCATATAAAAATTCATAAATAAATCATGGGTTAAATATGTTTTTAGTCCCTACATTTTGCGAAATTGTTAAGAATGGTCCCTACATTTTGAAAATGGTCAAAAAAACCCTATAAAATTTTGCACTATCAAGATATATAAATGTTAAATTAAAATTTTTCACATATATAAATGTATTATTATAAACTAAAATCGAAATATGATGTCCTATATTGTCAATTTCTCCAAAATATCATGTTAAATATCAAAAGGAAGTTTAATGTCATTGATTTATTTGTTTATTTGTATATTTAAAAATAAATATAATTATTATTTAAATATGTTTATGTAAAATAGGCTTTTAAACAGACTAATAGGTCATGCCAGACTTTCAAAAGGTCAGACTCAAACCTAAAAAATAAGCCTATAATAGGCCCATGTCAAACTCAGATCTTTAATTGTTTGACAAGTTAGATTCAAGCTTGACAAAGATTAGTTCGGCCTAGCTTATTTCGACTTTAAGAGACACATGCATGTTAGTCATTGCATGTGACAACAATATATTTGAAATATTAAAAGCACCCCCCCTTCTCTATCTCCTTCACTTCACAGTTCACAATCCAACTCGTCATATCAAATTAAGTTGCGTTAAATTTACTTCATGATAACTATTCGATATTCAAATCTAAATTTCTTGTTGCACTCATTATTTGACATGACAATCATGTTTAGGTATCTTTTAAGTTGAAAATCAAAGTTGTAGTTATAATTACTCTTGGAATTCATTAGCACGTCAGTTTAAACTAACATTCCATATATTATTCTTATTTTTATCGATATTCATGTGTTTGATTGATGAAATTTTTACAAATAATTTAAAAAGAATTAATCCAATTAAACATCCATTAACCACGCATGATACATTCATATCACAATATCTGGTGGACATATTTTTATGGTTATAGTTATATGCTCCATGTTTAAACCACGGAGAAAACCGATTATTGCTTCATTCTAAAATTCCAAGAGCAGAATCATTATATTTAGCATTATATGATCTTATATTCTTAATGGCTTTCAATTTGAATAACGCTGCAAACTAACCACTACAAAAGTAGTACTAAATCGGCTAGTTCATCAATTAGCTCAAATGACATGTTTTATTGTTAGTTTCCAAATTTATAATTATTACCCACCTTGTATTGAAACTAGTATTATAAATGAAATGAACGAATTGAGTTTGCTTGTATTAAAAAAAAGTAGTAATCTAATTTTGTTAATAAGTAATAAGTGCTTTAGAAATTCAAGATATATAAATTTGTTTTTTAACTTTAGAAAAAAAAAAAAAAAACTTTCACGACTTATTCAAAAAAATAATATCATTACGAGTCTTTTAGATGGACCAAACGAGATTTTATCAGGGTGAGACTCTATTACAGAGTAACTGCCAAGAAACGACAATGACTTTAGAGGGACCCAACTTTTCCAAACCTTTATCAGAAGTTAGATTTCCTCCTTAGAGAGATCTCCCGCTACATTTGACTCTTCAAAGTACAGGGTGATGTATGCGGAGCCCCATCTAATATATGCTTTCATATCCAAGAATCCTCCTTCATTTATAGACTAAACTCATATATCTCTAAAAACATATTATCCAGTAACTTCTGCTCCCAAACAAACAAATCCCTTCTCCGCCTAAAATGTCACACCAACTCATCCCCACCCAAGCGCCCATATTTTCTACCAAAAGACTATATTTACCCGATACCTAAGAGCCTCTAAAAGCGAGTCCTTGGAGAGGAATCGATCCTCCCACCCATAGATCATTCGAAAAGGAGGCAAAGAGTCGTTACTGATTACTTTGGCCACTCCATCTATGAACCAATCACTGGTTGAATCTGAGTGAACCCCTTTCTACCAAGGAGAACCGACCTTAGAAAAAAACCACACGACCCCAAGATGAGAAACAGTCAGGTGTTCGCCATACATAGCAGTCAAAATATCCCATCATAACTCAAAATTTCCAAAAATCTGCCTTCAATCTCACTTACCAAGCAAATCCAAATTAACGAGATGACACATATGTAGCAACTTTGAAATTGTTTTCACACACCTTGGGCAACAACGTCATGAAAAAAAGATAGAAAATCACAATGGAATTCAAGACAATTAATGAGCACCGTCTTTTCCCATAAGCTAACAAAAGTGTTATCCACGAATCGAGCCTATTAGGGTTGGACCTGTCCGTGTTTCTAATATAGGCTTAATAAAATGTTAACTTTTTACACCAAAAAAATATTCAAACTTCAAATGTAAAACCTTATTTTTATTTTTTGTAAAAACATTTCTTTCTTTGTTTTTATCTTATTTACTAAGTATACCTTTGGACCCTTTTTATATTGACATCCATTTTAGAAACACCCAATAATATCTAGAAGCATTTCCATAAAATAGTTGTATAATAGAGTATAATAGGTATCATATGCAAAAAAGAAATACAATAGATATTCCAATCCATTACATAATTGTCACTCTAAATTGTCTAAAAACAACATGGAATTACTACACAAATATAAAAACTTAAATTGTCTAAATTTCTAAACTAATGTTTAAACATGGGACTTGACACCACATAAAGTTAATGTAATAACTATCTATCAACATTTCTTTTCATAATAATTGTACATATCATATATGACATTTTCTTGTACATATAACTACATATATATATTTTCTGTGGGATACAAGTGACCTCAATTTGATAAATTTGCAAGACTAATTACATGATCATCAATTCAAATATACAATGATTGGCTTTTATTTCATTCCTATACTTTGTTATTAATCAGTAAAATTTACTCCCCTGTACTGTATAACAGCAAAAATACAAATATTAAAAATGTAAAAAAGAGAGAAAAATTAAAGGATGAGAACACTTATTGAATCAATTTGAAAAATCAAGAAAGGGAAAAGATGAAACATCTTTCATCAAATCCTCTAAGTCCCAATCTGCAACAGTTAAATCTCCATGAAATAAATTCTCCACCTCATCAACAGCTCTATTTTGATCAATTCTCTTAACAACATTGCAGTTGTTAACAATGTTGTTTATGTCATCAAAGATATAACTACTAATATTGTAATTAGTATCTTCTCCAATATTGCATGCATTATTCTCCATTTTTATAGTATTATTTTCAGAAGTAATAGTACTATTATTAACACTCTCTAGAGGTGGAACATTGTAAATTTCCATCTCTACCCCTTCTGCACCATTAATATTTACACCCCCAAACATTTTTTCCAAATAATAACTTTTGTTGTCATGATTATTATTCTGTGAGAAGAATGTTCCTGTAGTACTATTATTGTTGAAGAATCCACCACTAGATGATGAGATGATGGTATTGAAAACTGTGTTTTGCATTGATGGTGGAGATGATGTATTGAACATAGGCATAAAATGATTATCAATGTGATGTTGATCTTGTACTGTTGAGGAAGTTATAAACCCTCCTCCCATGTTGTTATGGTCTTTGTTAGGATCGTATGAGGATTCATCGCTTGCGTTCGGTGAGGTGTTCGACATGTTCTTTAGTCTTTTCTTTATTGTTGAATTCCAGAAGTTCTTGATTTCATTGTCCGTTCTCCCAGGTAGGCGTGCTGCTATTTGAGACCATCTTTAAAAATGAAACATAGTTTAGTGAAGAGTGATTTAAAAAAGAAATTCACAAAATGGATGATGAATAAATTGATCGACAAACTACTCATAATTTTTTTTTTGGAAAAAACAAACTACTCATAAAATAAATGGTGAATTAGACTAATTCCAACGGATCCACACACTACTCATTAAATATGTGGTAAATATCATTAACTAAAAAGAAAATTAGAAAGAAAAATTTAGAAATAAAAAACATGAAATCATTCACTAGCAATAGAACTAGAGGTTATTTATTTTTTATTTCTTTACGTCACTAATTTTCGTCACTAAATGCGTATAAAAAAAATAACCGTTACTAATTTATTTATTTTTACTAATTTTATTTCTTTAATAGCAGTATATTTTGAGTTGAGTGTTTATGACTATAAAGATAAAATGTGTGAGTTCTATTTACTAAACTACTAGACAATATTTTCTGTCAATTTTGTATAACTAAAAAAGAATGCATGCTTTGCATGAAAGTTAATTGTTTATTTGTTTGAACCATACATGTAATATGGAGTGTCTTCAACTCGAAGTCCAAATAAAGACGAATCACAGTGCATATATGTTGTTTTCAGTTGTACTTTTGTCTTCTACAAGGAGCCTTTTAATATACATTTATTAATAAAATTATTATTGTATATTTTGATGCATGTTGTGCATGTATTTTTTAACTTTGAATTAGTTGTGTCATATCTTAGACTAATTGAAGAGGACTTAACCTTTGACACCCAAAGACTTAAAAGTTTAAAACAAATCCTTTTACAAAATTATTTGTCTACTCTATGCAAGTACTGTTTCTTATGTTGACCATATGAATCGGTGATATAACTTTTGAAAGAAAAATAAAATATCTCAACAACTATCAAGGAATATATCCATAATTTTCAGATACATACATGTAATATTAAATTAAATTAATTAATTTTATTATTAAAGTCTAACTTTTATTTCAACTAAAAAGTGATTTAAGGAACCAATGAAAAAATGATGGCATGTAATTTTAGAAATAAGTGTATATTTGGTTCTATTTTTAGGTGTAAAATTGATTTTGATGTTTTAATGTTCTTAAATAGAAATTATTTTGAAACTTTTGCTTCTAGAATTAATTGATTGTCAACCACAAATTTATGTTCATTTTTACATACATAAATATATTCAAACATTAATAATCATTTTACATTTGACACAATTTTTAGGTAGAATCAATTTTACACCCTTGCTTTCACCCCAATGGCTAAATTAAGATTATTGAACTTTTATAGTGATATTGAATAAGATTCAAATTCTTTTCATTTATTTTCAAAATATTAATCATCCATCTATATTAATTCTATAATTTTTTCACTTTTTCAAATAAAGATGATAGCTACAACTAGAAGTTGGTGGATATTAGTCATTGGAGATGTCATATATGCTAAATACTTGGATATAATAGTGGTGGAGTTAGTACTCACAAGATCATGTAAAAGTATTTTCTAAAAAAAAAATCATGTGGAAGAATACATGTTAATTCATAAATTAATTATCATGTGGAAGTAATAGTAATAATGCATATATGGAACCAAGTTTGGTACCAATAAGATGAATAAATTGATAAGCTAGAAAAGTAAAATAGACCTGTTTCCAAGAAGGGAATGCAAATGAATGATAAGTTCTTCTTCTTGAGGTGAGAATGCACCACGTTTAAGATCAGGTCTCAAGTAATTAATCCATCTTAGCCTACAACTTTTTCCACATCTTTGCAATCCAGCATTTCTTGCAACATCACTCCAACAACCTTGTCCACTGTTTAACATGTAGTTCATCAACTTATCATCTTCCTCTGGTGACCACAATCCTTTTCTTAGCTTATTGTTGTTTTTTCCAGATATCTCTGGCTTCCTCATTGTTTATTCAATTCTCTGATCTCTCCTTGATGTAGAGATAAAGAGAATTAAGATTTATAGTGATAGAAATATTTATATGTATATATATAATAAGAAAGAAGCTTCATAGGGAGGGAATGATGATGATAATGATGATGGTGATGGTTGTGGGGTTTGCTTACAAATTAGGGAAGAGTAGTGATGAGAGAAAGAGAAAGAGGAGTTGGTTGGTTTGATGAGTCTAGTAGAAAAAGAAAACGGTTTGGAGAGAGACCATGAGGGAGAGGGAGAGAGAAAGAGAGAGATTGAGAAAGATGTTTGTCTTTGACTCCAGGCTCTTGTCTTTTTTATTTTTCTTAATTTTCTAATTTTTCTTCACTCACAAGGTAATGATCATATATACATGAATCACAGTGTGCCAGATATATAAAATTAAATATAATATATATATAATGAAGCATGAACACTCCCAAAATTATCCGTGTTCCAGTGTTGAATATGTGTCGGTGTTAGACACGATACCGACACTTATAATTACATTGAGTTGTGTTACTTTTTCAAGTTATCGATATCAGCGTGTTGGTATATTCATATCAGGTCTGTGTCTGTGTTCATGCTTCATATATATATATATATATATATATATATATAAAAGTTTGTTTTATAATGAAGCCAAGTTATTTGCTTCCACTTCACATAATGATCTCTCTATGCTTCTCTACCCCCACACGTGTAGTTGAAGATATATAAAATGAAGATGTATATGAGATAATTAATAATTAAGAATAAAGTTACGACGGCATATACTTAATGATAATTATATGTGCATAAGATCCACTTGCTTAAGCTTCATTGCCTAAAGAAGTAAAATAGACTCAAAATATAAATATGTACGAACATATATATTATACAAGCTTCTAATTTTGATTATATGTAGAAAGGTGACAAAAGAAAAGATTTGGAGGTTTCCTAGTCTATCTCTTTATCTATCTTTGTACACACAGACACACACACGTAAGATACACTACCATGATCATCCCTATTCCCTGGTATATATTGTTGAGTACTATTAGTCAATTTGTACAGAGATATATGTTACTTTTACTAACAAAAAAGACATAAAGTTTCAATATCAATTATGCAATTGTATTGGTTTTATAAATTTTATTTGTTCCTACATCCTAGGATATATTTTATGTTGGGTCAGGCCCTACAGGTTATAGGGTATAGGGTGCAAATTAAAACGAATCATCTACCACCGGTTTTATAGTATTCAGGCTTAAGTCGGGTTGTATAGTATTCAGTCTAAAGTTGGGTTAAGTCGGGTTGTACAGTATTCAGTCTTAAGTCGGCTTTATGGTATTCACTCTTAAGTCGGGTGTTATAGTGAGATTACCAATACCAAGCCAAGGTTGGATCACATGATAGATACCCGATTCACAAGTCATCCCCGTATTTTGCCACATATTGATGTCAGGTAAGGTGTAAATTTCAATCTTAAGTCGGGTTAAGTATAGTCTGATTTAGTTATGAGTGGTTTGTGAATCATGTTTGATTGTTGTTTAATTGGAGTAACTTTTGTAGTTTTTTAGATATATTATTATATGTTTGCTCTTTAAAATAAAAATTACCAACTATGGCTGAGATCACATATATGCAGCAGATGTAAATTTGCAGGGGAATGGTGACTTAATATTATTTAATAGTAAACAAAAGAATTTAGTACTAAATTGAGGTTGAAGAAAGTGATTTACTTTAGGCACTTTAACCTTCTATGGCTTTGTCAAGCATAGTCTTTTCCAAAGAAAGGTGAATCATGCTAATAAAAAGAAGAAAGAAATGGTTCAACCATATCTTGACTTTTTAGACTAATTTCTAAAAGCAAGGAAAACATGCATATATATTATATACGAGTAATTGCAATATTAATTATTATAATCAGCATCTCAACCTGCAAAACAAGTTGAATTGGAGAACCAAAAATCTACCCTATTTTGTTTATAAAGGTTAATTAATGCATCATGCTTACATACTTATGATAATATCTTTTGGTAAGGATCTGATTATTTTCCATATTTATATACATAGGACTTATTTTTATGGTAGTTAAAGTGGTTGATGTATAGGCTAAACATTTCTCTAAAGATCATTATAGATGATTAGAAGTGAAGAACCATAAAAAACCCCACTACTGTCTAACTAATTTAAGCACTAAGTTGGTTAATGTATCAAAATGAAACTGCAAAAACATTTTTAAAGAGGAATAAAGTAAATTACCAACTCCTGCAAGAGTAAAAGGAGAGTCAAATTGAGTATGGATAATGGAAGTCATTTCTATATAGTCACTATGAGAGGTCTTTATTTATGAGTGTTGTTTCTCATTATAACTTCCTTACATTCTACAGACTCAGAAAAGCTACAAGGATTGTCAAAAAGTTAAAAGATAGTACAAGGAAAAGTTAAAAGAAGCAATCAATTTAATAAATTGGGATCCCCCCAAAGGGACCGAGTGGGCTAGAGGGAAGGATGGATATCATACTATATAATTTAATTAAAGATTTTTTACATTATGAGATTCATAAAAAATGATTGATTTTAATCTTAACTACTTTTAAAGTCACATATATTCACTGTCAGTATAACTCAGTTGATAAAAGCATTGCATGTAATTCGAATCCTGATACTCCCACTTATTCACCTTAAAAGATAAAATTCTAACCACGTACTAAACTACTTGATAAGAAAAGGTCACACACATGATTCATTGTGATTTACTGACGGTGTACAAATACTTTTAAGTTTTAACATGATAGTCTTAACTGACCCAACTAGACAACTCGGTTGGTGAGTTACAAGACACCGAAAGAATTCTAAAGAGGAGGTTTATGGATTGATCTTTAAAACTAACATAACCACTAACTAATATTTTACTATCTAAAAGAAAATTGTCCTAATTAAAATCATGTGGCAGCATGATTTTCTTGGGTATTAAGAATTGTGATTTGAGTTGTGACAGAGGATATTTGCTTTGGGTGTAGGTAGAAAAAAAGTTGAAAGAATATAAACAAAGTACCATTTGTCCACCTCAGAAATCCAATTCATGTTGTTAACAACACATCATATTGCTTTGACTTCAAATAATATAATGATTAATCACAAATTTAGTAGATACTACTGTACACTCTAGAGAATATGTGAAAGGATTCGTGTCCATAAATCCTAAAACCATCACATAAATACACATCATAAGATTGACCAATGTTTGAAGTTGCTTCAAAATGCAACTTTAATCAATCAAAATTAAATAGTAGAAAAGTATATCAAAGTAGAGCCATAGAAATCACAAGAAAACAAACAGTTACATTTAATACGTACATATTTGGATATTACTATCCATTAGCTAAAACTAGTCATAAAAATTCCAAACTTCTAAGACTTGAAACTTTTCTATGCTTTCTCTATACTGCATGTTATCATGGCAAAGTATAGCACTATTCTTATTCATGTTGATTACCTCATAAGTAAGCAAGCATGACTTTAGTTAGATAAGAAGGGTCCTACCAACAACAACTTTTTCCAATACTAACCTATCAATATATTAAGAAAGTGCAACCACCATGCATAGTAACGAACTATCTAAAGGCAGTGGACATAAGATATAATGAATGTTTAAGAAAAGAGCTACAAAATCAGCATGGAAAATTGTGATAGCTAGACAAAGACAAGTATAATAAATGAATACACAAATTAGTAGTATGAGTGTTTTACACTTATTAGGAATATATCAACAAATCTACATAAATTTGAGGGACATGGATCCTCTTTTCTAGCTCTTTCTACAACCTCATCTATAGTTGTTTATATCTTTCGTCTTATCTTTGTATTTTTTTCATGCATATGCAACAGTGTAGTAGAGGATGGAAATACCTAGAGTATTATGGGAAGAAAAAAAATAGACTGTACATGGTATGTATGTGATGGAAATAGATTTCATCATGATTAAAGGGACATTTTAAAAAACTTATTGACTTATGATATTAAGACACGTTCCAGCAACAAAGTTATGTCCACAGTAAACAGAGATTGTGTCACCAACAATTGGATCTAGATTGTTGTATGAAACACACGCCGTTTTAAATCGCAACCATTGATTTGTGTTAAGAAGTCCTACATCAGTTGCAAGATGGTCTCAACATACGTTTATAAAGTAGAGCCAATACTCACCTTGTAAGCCGGTTTTGTAGGATTGATTTAGGCCTAACTCTTACGACAAGTAACTATGTGATGCAGTTACCGCATCAAATCAAAATTCCCAAGAGTTGACCTTGCATGGATGGGGAGGATGATCCTAAACGACCCACTACAAAAGAGATGATATTAATAATTAACACCACTAAACAAAGTTTGCACATTGTTTCACTCACTTAATCCTTCAAGAAGTATCATTAGAGTAAATTATCAATTCACCCTTTGAAATTGAAGGGGTCGGGGCTTGTTCCTTGAGTGTCGTATCCTAGTTTGTTTTTTTAATTTCCTTCTTGTATAAAAAAAATTAAAAAGAAGGTAGAATTGAAATGAAATAAATAATATTGTATTGAAAACTAAAAGTAACATTCATTTTGATATCTATTTTGCATATGTGCATGTATAAAGAAATTAGAGAGAAAACTGAAAACAGACATTTATTCCTGGCAAAAATTGAAGTCGCAAAAATATTAGAGGCATAAAGTTAGAGTATGTCCAAAATTACAGACAATTCTTCTGTCTCTAGCTTAACATATTGTTCACTAGCATTGGACAATAAAATTGCAAATATCTCTAACAGAAATGAACACATATTTGACACAAAATTGTAATGTTTATATCTTTAAGTGTCGTCTCTAACTTAGAATAGTTTGTCCTTATGAAGACGAACTTTAAATCCCATTTCTAACATTAGTTAGTTATCAAATATTTAGTCTCTAAAGTCTATCTCCAATTGGAGACAAATTTGATATTGTCTCTAATCTTTCTTCTTCTTTCTTTTTTGATATAAATGATCTATTTTTGTACCATTTCAAAATTAAAATCAAGCATGTAAGTAACTCTACGATGTCCAATATCAAATCATTCATATTTCAATCAGGCATAAAGATTAGAACTCTAACAAGCAATTCACTCATATAAATTACAGAAAGAAGTTTGCAATTAGTTTTAAGACTAGCATATACATACATTGATCTGTGCATGTTCTTCCTTGAACAGTCTCATTTGGTTTCTCCTTTGGCCTATGAAGTCACAAACAAGTTGGTTCCCAATTCAATTCTGCCTTCTAAAAGAATAATAAGCAAACATTAAATTAGTACAAAGTTTATTAAATACTTGTGCTTTCAATAAGAGTTACTAACCATATTTTGGCATGTTCTCTGGCAGATATGGATCCTCCACTATGCACATTGTGTCCATCTTGAGACTGCCTATTTCTCTTATTCATGATAGAAACTTTTTGCCAATTATCGTCTTGCCATTATTTAACCCTCAATCGTTCTAGATTGTTTTCGCCAATCAAACCACCCTTATCCTTACCACTATGCACCTTGAACAAAGCATTTGTTAGTGCTAAAGACCCCGTACTATTAAATCACTTTTTAATTTTGTCTTCATCTTGTTCAAACCAGTTGTATTTGACCTACAAACAAGAGCAGTTCCAAAATCATTTGAAACTTGAATAAGACTGAGTGTAGCTAAGTTATTTGTTGATTATCAGATCAGTTTAAAGACTTTTTTAGGATTGTATTAGTTAAACTTAAATAATATTGAGTAGTAATCCAGTAGGTGGAAATCGGGTAGCTAAATTAACCTTAGAGGCTATTGTAATTTGCACTAGACTCGGGTTTCATTATATTTCCAGTCAAGTTTAAAGGGAAATATCTTTTTGTTCTACTGCATCACCATCTTTTGAAAACGTGGCTTAAACATTGTTCAGAAGGTTTATTTGAAAGAAACATTAACTCTTAGCACGTTTACCTTAAAGAATAAAGGAAATAATAGAACCCTTTTTGTCGTACACCTTCGTTGTTTAGGCTTTTGCAGACAAAAGATTCTCAATGTTTTGTCTTTTCTATTCATGTATCATCAATCATGTAAATAACAAAAAATTATAACTAGCAGAGCAGATCTGATATGTATGGACGAATCTATGAGGTTCACACTTCACACTCTAAAAGCTAATGTTAATGTGTCGAAGTCCATCTGAACTAAAAATCACAACCGATGAAATTGCTCTCGGGATTTCTCCAAACATCCTTAGTTGTCTAGGATTGACAAATCTAAAACTTTTGACCCAGCTTTCATGTTCAAGAGTTAAAGTGAAAATTTAAGACCGAAATCATCATGCATAATGTAATTAAATGACAAAATTGTACGCGGCTGAACAAATCTGATATGAACAGCATTTAACTTTGTTTTACACAATAAAATAACAACATGAAATTGGGTTCAGACATATAAGACCAAACTATAATTTACCTTTGCAATTTGGACACTAGCCTACAATGAAACATTAGCCTACTCCATAACATGCATAGCTCTCCTATAATTGCCACATTTAGTTTGTTTGGAATAATAAGTTAATTAACTCAAAAAATGCAGTCTGTGACTTGATTAATGGGAGATTATATTTCTTCATTCCATTATTAACTCTAATCAGAACATAAGTACCAAGAGAAGGTCTAGAGCCATACATTACCATCTCCTCATAGTACTTCTTGTGTTCTCGAGCCACACTACTTCCAGAAAAGGAGTCGCCAGAAACCATTGCGGGAATGTGAGGCCTTCTTCACCATGTGTAACCCAGCAATAGTAAATTAGTAACCACTCTTAAACCCCTTCATACAAAGGTGTCCCTTGACATCTTAACTTTCCTTCTTTCTTGTAATTTTCTTGTGCACAAGCAAAATCGATAAACTTGACCATAAATTCATCTGTAACTCGTCGTCTATCAGGCCCATACTTTATAAATATTTACATTCCTATTTAAAAGTAAGTGGCGTGTGCGTGTCAATTACAATTGACAAGGATTTTGCATCAAGATTCCTAGCAACACATAGGTAATCTTTAAGAGCTAAAATATTTACATTCTTTATAAATTCAATATGACTAAGGTCTACCATGTTACAGAAAATCGACAGCAAAATTTCATAAAGCAATTATATAATAAAAGATTCATATTCATTAATAAAATTAAAAAAAATTAGCTAAAGCTCAAATAGAGGGTGCAAGAAGATATAGGGGTCGTTTGGATTGGCTTATTTTTGAGCTTATAAAAAATAGCTTATGCAAATAACTAAGTTTTTATGTTAATTCATAAGTTCTAACTAACGAAAATTGTATCATCATAAGTTGTTTTTTCATAAACTACCTTCACAAACTTATAATAATGCATAAAAATTTATTTATTTGCATAAGCTAAGAAATAAGTCAATCCAAACGGGCCTATAATGTGAGTACCAACAGACTCAATTGGTACAAACAGAATCGTATAAAACTTAGTGCCTGTTAAAATAAGTGGAAGATTTTGCTTGTAATAATTATTTAGGGGATACACAGCCACAAAACATGTACTTTGCTTGGATTCAAAACAGAAACTTTATAAAGCTAAAACACTCTATAGCACCGACGCTTCTGATTGAAGGCATATTTGGTGTCTTACACGATACCGACACTTGTAATTACATTCAATTAACTCATTTTCATAAATTATTACCTATGTCAACGTATCAACGTCGTGTCTTTGTGTGTGCTTGAGAGCAAAAACATTTTAAACAATTCAATAATATGATGTGTTGAAATAGTAAGCATTTTTTTAAAACCAAACTACGAACAAATATAACACCAATCTAACTGCACTCGCAGCACAGATAAAAATCATAGAGTGTCATAGATAATTTAGAAATAAACCATACCTGAAGCTTAGAGCTGATGCTGCAGTGCAATAATCTCCGTTAAGGGTTTATAATTGGGGTTTCTTCTAGGGTGCTAGTATTGGGAGTGAATGGTGAGAGGGTTTTGACGGAGGGAAGGGTGGCAATGGTGGGAAAATGTTGGTTTAAACGAAGAAAAGTAAATTTCTATCTTTTAACAATTGAAAGGTAAATTTTGAAAGAAAATGTAAATTAATACAAATTTTTTTTTTTCTTAATCATTGTGTTTTTGTGAAAGAGATTTTATATATTAGGATTGTGATACTAACACTTTAGAAGTAAAAAGACACTTTTTAGATGTAGTGTATATTTAATGTATCTTGTATATATTGTAGATCAGGTACATTAAATGTACAATGAATATAAAAAATATTTTTTTGCTATGGAGGGAGCAATATTAATTCATCAAATTAGCAAAATAACCATAAAATCAATTCAACCAATTTGTTCTAAATGAAATTCTTTAAAACATTATAGACCGTAAAGCAATTAAAATTCTTGCTCTAGTAGGACGTAAACACTTTTCTCTTTATTAATTTCTCTTTCATTAATCTCTTCTAAAAGACAAAAGTTCTACACTTCTACTACCATCTCATAAGACATTTCCTATGTAGCATGAGTGTATGGGGAAAAAATCCTTACCCGACTACACAGTTCCTTGCTATGTCTCCGCTCCTTAGGTTTGGAATGACTTCCTTCTCTTCAACTCTTAGCTCTAGTATTTCTATAAAATAATAATACCTTATATCTATTTTAATTCATAATCTCTCTCAATTAGTTTAAGATATTATCAAAAAGAATTATGATTTGTTTTATTTTTTAAAATTTCCGACATATCTTGTTACTAATTATATTTTATTCTCAGTGGCGTTGCCAGCAACCTGGGTCAGGGGGGTTCAAAATTTTTAACATTAATATATATATATATGTATAGCGAATTTTAATTTTAGTGTCTAAAAAATGAGAGGTTTTCGTCATTGTAAAATTTTCGTTTTTATCCCCAACGAACATAAATTTGACATGTAATTTACATTTTTGAACATAATATGAAAATACATAGGTTTGAAAATAACATGGATACATTTGACATTAACATGAATACAAATTGATCAATAGAGACCAAAAACAATACCCAAAAGAAATTGTGTTTATTTTTAAGATATAAAATCTAAATTCGATATATTTTTATGGACGAAAAACTTATTTAACTTTAAATTAAATATTCAAAATATCAAATTGTACTAAAAAAAATTACATACATACCTTACAATTGTTCTCTATACGATTTCTTGTACTGAAATTGTTAAACAGTCAAGTTATTTTTAATATTTGTCGATTTCATAATAAGGGGATCAAAAAGTTAATTTCAAAAAAGAGGAATCTAAAAGTTTAAAAAATATCAAAATAGGATGATCAATACTTACAAAAAAAAAAAAAAAAAAAGGCGACCAATGGTGCATCTAAACTAAAAACATATTATTGAATCTTATGATGAATTCAAAAAGCAATAAAATTATATATAAAATCATGTACTTGTAACCAAACTTTAAAGATGATTTTTAAAAGTATTCACATTTGTAATTTGAATTTGTACTAGTGTAGATACTTTTGCGATGTTATAACACTTCATATTATTGTCTAGATCATAATAAAGATATTACGTTTGATACTAAAAAATCAAAGAATAATTCTCAATTGTTACAACAAATGCATACATAATAAACTATTAAATTCGTTCCAAATGTAATAATTAAATTGCAAAGTACAAAGAAACTCTAATGAATAAATAAGAATGACTCCGTGTCAAAGTTCATACCTCTACTTCACTTCTTTTTTTTTTTTTTTTGAAGCAATACCTCTACTTCACTTGTCTATCTAAAAAATGAAACTCGACACAATGAAATTTCCAATCTCAATGAGTTCTTACTAAACACTATAAAAGGTTAATCTCTCTAGTACCTTAGATTTAATCAAGGTTGTCAGAACTGGACCGGTCATCGAACCGGCGAGTTCACCGGTTCAAGGTTCAATTTATCGGACAGGGTTCAACCGGGGTCGAACCGTTTTTAATTAAATATATATATTTTTTAATTAATATATAAATAAAAATATATAAATGATGATTAAATATTCTCTAGTTTCACACATTAAAAAGATAAAATGTGATGAAGTCAATATAAAATAAAAACTTTAGTACATTAGGCATAATATAATACTAACTATTTTTCATATTTATATATATTGTTAAAGAGTACTTTTTCATATAAAAAAGCATAAAAAAAAAACACATTTTTATATTTTGAATGAAAATAAAACAATTGTTGTAAAAAAAAAAAAAGTAACATTCAGAAAAGAAAAAAAACAGTTTTTTATACATATATATATATATATATATATATATATATATATATATATGGGCTGTTTGTAGGCCTAAACCCACTTATGCTAACCCTAAAATGCTAAAGAAAAGAGTGTTTCATTCTCTATCCACAACAACAGCAGCCACCAACCAACTTCGTCCTTCTACATTTTCTCTCTTTCTCATATTTGTAGAAAAAAAACCCTATTTTTTTAATCCAATTGGTACAAGAAGCTTGTTGGAAATATTGATCAACACTCTAAGATGAGATCTGCTTTTTATGAATTGCTTAACTTACCCAAATACAACATTTTTTGGATTCATCTTTCTCTATTTATTCATGTTCTTGTTGTTTTTCTGTGATTGTGAACAAGTAGATCTCAATTGCATTTTCTTTCTCTCTCTCTCTATTTTTTTTTTTTTGTGAGTGTGCTTCTTTGTGATTTTGCCTTTTTGATCTTCTCAATTAAAAAAAATTGAAAACTGAAAAAAAAAGAAACAGAACCGTCAGACCGACCCGACCGGTTTACCGGTTCAACACCGGTTCGAGCGGTTTTTTCCGGTTCTTGCACAGGCCGGTTTTGGGATCAGATCGGCCCGGATGCAGGCCCGGTTCCCGGTCCAACCGATCGAACCGGCCGGTCCGGTTCTGACAACCTTGGATTTAATAATATAACTTGTGCAAGATTGCAAGGATAAACATAAGTATTTAATGCCTTGTTTTTTGGATTTTGCAAAACTCATTGATGAGTGATTTTTTTTTTCTCTCCCTATTTTTTTGAAACAAATTTTCCACTCCTATTTTTTTTTACAGTAACTTCTCCTAATTTATTAAGGAGTAATTAGTGTATATCCAAGAAGAAGACTAAGTAGTAACTAGGGGTATGCATGGTTTAAAAACCACACCACACCAAACCTAATTTATGGTTTGGTTTAAATCCAAAACCATTTAAATCAAAAACCGGTTATTTTAAAAAACTAATTTGGGTTTGGTTCATATCCGGTTCGGAACCAATTTATAACCGAAAACTAATTTGGGTTTGGTTCATATCCGGTTCGGAACCAATTTATAACCGATTTGTAAGAAAAATTGAGTTACTCATTTTTAAACCAATTTTAAATTGATTTTTCACTCACTTTTTTCTCTTGACAATAATGACAAATGACAATAGTCAAACCAAATTTAATTTATTTTATTAATTAATTATGAAAAAAAAGATTTATGTTATTGATTATTTTAAAAACAAATTTTTTTATTAATTATTTTGAAAAGATATTTAATTTAATGAATGAATACTTTGATTTATAAACAACAAAAAAAGATATTTTTGACTAAGCCCAACATTCTTTTTTTTAAAGGAAGTCTAACATATTTTTTATTTGGCCCAAATCATCATTTTTTAACATGTTTTTTTATTAAAAATTTGAAAACATCTTTTTTTTATTATTTTTTTCAAAATAATTATAATTTAATATTTTAATAAAAACATTAAATTAAAATATATTAAAATAATAAGGGTGGTGGTCAACGCCGGAGTTCCGCCACCGGACACCGCCGGACCACCGAGCTCCGCCGTGGGTCGCCGGAAAATGCCATGTTCCGGCGGGACACCGCCGTGTCGGCACCGGAGCTCCGCCGTGAACCACACATGACCGCCGGTCAAACCACCATGGTTGCCGGTCAACCATATCAATTATTCTCGTAATTTCATTAATGTGGAAGTGGAGGAAGCGGAAAAAGGTGTGTGGAGGTTGACTTGTTATTATGGTTTTCCAGAGAGGGGGCGTAGAAAACAGGCATGGGACATGTTGCGTGACCTTAGAAACATGTCTACCTTGCCATGGTGTATTATCAGAAACTTTAATGATCTACTATCTCAGGAGGACAAACTAGGCAGTCATCCTCATCCGAACTGGTTGTGTATGGGTTTCCGTAATGCGGTTAGTGACTGTGACCTTACAGACATTCAGATGGAGGGACATCGGTTTACATGGATAAAAAGTGCAGGAACACCACATGTTATTGAGGAAAGATTGGATAGAGCAATGGCTTCGAGTGACTGGCTTGCTCTCTTCCTAGAAGTAAAACTTATCAATTTATTGGCTTCTCATTCTGACCATCGTCCCATTCTCCTTCAAACTGAACCGGTACGGCAAAATTTCTTTAAATACTCCTTCAAATTTGAAAACTTATGGCTGAAAGAGGAGGATGTAGATGAGGTGGTAGAGGAGGGATGGTGTAGAGAAGGGAACATTGAAGTGACTGAAAGAGTGGAAGCTTGTGCTGAAGAGCTACAACGGTGGGGAAGGAGGAAAAGGACGCGGTTTAAAGAGGAAATCGAGACCTGTTGTGAGGATATGGAAAAGTTGAGAGGTAGAACAGACCAAAGGAGTGTGGTACGTTACCAAGAGGTGCAAAATAATCATGCTAGATTACTTGTTCAAAAGGAGGCTTATTGGAGGCAACGTGCTAAGATGCATTGGCTGAAGGAGGGAGATCTCAACACAAAATTCTTTCATATGTCAGCCAATGCTAGATGTAAGGTCAAGAAGGTAGTGAAGTTAGTGAATGATGATGATGTTGTTGTTACAAATCAAGAAGGTTTATGTGAGGTGGCAAAGAGCTATTTTGAATCCCTTTTCAAAGCTGTCGAGGGGAACCAAGAACCAGTTCTATCACTTATCCAACCAAGAGTAACTGATATTGATAATGAGCGCCTTACAGCACCTATTCTGAAAGAAGAAATTCATACCGCATTGATGCAGATGCACCCAGATAAATCACCAGGTCCCGACGGCTTCAATCCGGCTTTTTATCAACATTTTTGGCAACTATGTGGTGATGATATCTATGATGCTGTGAAGAGTTGGCTAGATAGAGGTTTCTTTCCTACCTCTCTTAATGAGACTAATATTTGTCTTATCCCGAAGTGTGACAATCCCAACTCTATGAAAGACCTACGCCCCATAGCTTTGTGTAATGTACTCTACAAAATGGTTTCGAAACTACTTGCTAACCGACTTAAAGAGTGTCTTGACAAATGCATATCAGAGGAACAATCAACATTTGTCGAAGGCCGATCCATCTTAGATAATGCCCTGATTGCTATGGAGGTTATTCATGCGCTGAAGAGGCGAACCTGAGGGTTGAAGGGGGAGTTGGCACTTAAGATAGATATTAGCAAGGCATATGATAAGGTTAATTGGAGTTTTCTGAAGGGGATGTTACTTCGAATGGGCTTTTCGGATAAGTGGGTCAAATGGATGATGATGTGTGTTAGCTCAGTCAATTACTCGGTGTTAATGAATTTTGACAAGGTTGGACCTATCTATCCTGGAAGAGGTCTTAGACAAGGCGATCCGTTGTCTCCGTATCTTTTCATTTTGGCAACTGAAGGTTTAACAGCTCTTATAAAACAAGCTATATGGAGAGGAGAAATCCATGGTGTGAAAATATGTAGAGGGGCACCAGTGGTGTCCCACCTTTTATTTGATGATGACTGCTTCTTGTTTTGCAGGGCTAATATCATGGAGGCCACTCACTTAATGTCTTTACTTGATACTTACGGTGCAGCTAGTGGACAAGAGATTAATTTGTCCAAGTCTGAGGTGTTCTTTAGCAAAAATTTGAGTAAAGCTGCTCAAGAGGATCTTTCCGGCATTATGGGAGTAAAGCATGTTATGGGCACGGGCACATACCTTGGTCTACCATCGATGGTGGGAAGAAGTAAAAAAGCTACTTTTGGTTATATCAAAGATAGAATTTGGAAGAAGATTAATTCATGGCGTGGGAGAGCCTTGTCTAAAGCGGGTAAGGACATTATGATAAAATCAGTATTACAATCTATACCATCTTATATCATGAGTGTGTACTTGCTTCCGGAGTCTATTATTACTGATATTGAGAGAATGCTTAATTCCTTCTGGTGGGGTGGTGATACTAATAATAAAGGGATTCGATGGTTAGCATGGGATAAATTGGCCAGGCCGAAGTCGGAAGGAGGGTTGGGGTACCGTAACTTTCAAGCCTTCAACATGTCTATGGTTGCGAAACAGGCTTGGAACTTTATGTAAAGGCCTAATACTATGCTGGCTAGAATTTATAAAGCTAGGTACTTCCCTCGCTCTTCTTTATTTGATGCAAAAATTGGCGATAATCCTAGCTATGCGTGGCGAAGTATTTGGAAGTCACGTGATGTTCTTGTGCATGGTTGTAGGTGGAAGATAGGAGATGGGAGTAAGATTAGAATTATGTCTGAACCATGGTTACGTGGCGAGGACAACTTAAGGGTGCAATCTCCCCAAACTCAGAGTATGTATGAATTATATGTTAATAATTTGTTGTTACAGGATGAAAAAAGGTGGGATTTCCATAAAATTCATTCAATCTTTTCAGAAGCAGTGGCAGAAAGGATACTTCAAACTCCATTATTTGAAGAAGTAAAAGAGGACCAGCTGGTGTGGCAATTTGAGAACCATGGTATGTACACAGTGAAATCCGGTTACAAAAACCACATCAAAAGTAAAGCGGCGGATAGTAATAATAATATGGATGGCGGATGGGGAGCTCTTTGGCGCAGCAGTGCACCTCCAAAAACAAAACACTTACTTTGGCGAGTGTGTCGTGAGTGCCTGCCAACTCGAACTCGGTTACGGGAAAGGTATGTGTCGTGCCCAAGTGAATATCCACTTTGCTTAAATGATATGGAGGATGATTGGCATGTGTTTTTTGGATGTAGTGATAGTAGACAAGTGTGGAATGAAGCCGGAATGAGAGAAGTTATTGAACCGAGATTGCGCTATAATAATAATAATAATGTAAAAACTGTGTTTTTTGACATATGCAGAAAGGAGACAAATGAAATTGCAGGAACTGTAGCTGCCATTGCTTGGTGTATCTGGCATAACAGGAACAACTGGTTGTGGAATGGAACTAAAGACTCGGCGAAGGGTGTTGCGTTAATGGCTGCTCATATGATTGGAGAATGGCGTGCTGTCAATATGCACCAACAGCAGCAGCACTTGATTACCACTGTAACATCACAGACCCAACAAACAGCGGCAGCAAGCTCTCGGTCCTCTGTCGTAACAGGAAACCAGATGGTATGGCAGTGTCCCCGTGACGGGTGGTTAAAGTGTAACGTCGATGCAAGCTTCTCACAAGCATCTGGACATACGGGATGGGGTTGGTGTCTCCGAAATTCAAATGGAGTTTTTGTTGCTGCAGGAACAAACATGAGCACGCATAAACTTACTATTGTGGAAGGTGAAGCTATGGCTATCCTAGAGGCTATGCGTGAGGCTATTTCTAGAAGATGGTTCAACATTGTGTTTGAAAGTGACTCCAAAGTCGTGGTGGACGCTATACATGCTAATCATCAAGGTGTATCAGAGTTGAGTTCTATTATAGCATCCATTCGGTTATTATTACAATGTAATTAGAACTTTGAGATAAGTTCACTAAGCGACAAGCGAATATGGCGGCTCACACTTTAGCTAGGGCGGCCATTTCTTGGTCTAGTCGCACTTTCTTTACTATGTCCCTCATTGTATTGAACTTTTTATTAATAATGAAATGAGTTGATTGTGTTTGCTTCAAAAAAAAATGATGATTTGGGTCAAATAAAAAAAATATTGGGCTTCCTTTAAAAAAAAGAATGTTGGGCTTAGCCAAAAATATCTTTTATTATTAGTTTTTTAAATGATTTCTTTTTCCTCATTTTTTTAATAAAAAATTCCAGTTTTTTTTTTTTTTAAAGTTTATTATATGGTCATTAATTTGAAGATTTTTTTGACACAATTAATTTGAAGATTAATAACTTAATTTTGAAAATTTGTTATTTTTTTTAAAAATTCTAGTTTTTTTTAATTTTATTTTAAATTTTCAATCTTTTTTCCCTTCAATTTGTATTATATGATTTTCAATTTAAAGACTTTTTTTTACACAATTAATTTGAAGATTAGAAACTTAATTGTGTGATTCAAAACCAATTTCAAACCAATTAGAAACATATGGTTCTGGTTTACAATTGGTTTTTTTATTTGGAGTGGTGTGATTTTTTTTTCAAATGGTTTGAAATAATAAAATTGGATATGGTTTGGTTAGTTGTTTGGTTAAGGATCACCATATTTTTTGCACACCTCTAGTAGTAACAACTTATAAAAACAAAACACCACAAAACATAGCACTGCAACAGTACCTTAACACAAAACACCACAAAACATAGCACTGCAACAGTACCTTAACATTAACTTTGTGTTTACAATTACAAAAATGTCATTCCTTTTTGTTATAGTTTCATGATATAACACAAAAAAAGTAACTAAGAAGACTTCAAATAAAAAACAGATTCAAGTTTTTTTGTGCTGGATCTTCATTCTTCCTTTTCTCTGTTGTTGGTTGAGTAACTAAGGTTTAAATTTTATTGCTAGAAACTCCACAAAAACTCAAAGATAAGAATGCAGAAGAAAAAAAATGTCACACACGGTTGCACAAAGAGGAAAAGAAACGCAGGAAAAATAGAAAGTAAAACGACAACATACATGCCAACAACAAAAACAAGTAAAAACAAAATAACCTATTGACTTACTCTGGTATAGCAATCATAATTGGAGGTTCTTTTTCACTTGCCATATATCCTGATAAACTTTTGTGTTTACTCTTAGTGTGTTTCACTTGTTGAAGGAGGGAGAATGTGACTTTTGCATTTCATAGATTTTTCATGCAACCTGCATGGTTAATAGAAGAGAAAGAGAAATCAATTTTCAAAAAAATAGGGTGAAGAGAAGTTACAGTAAAAAAATAGGAGTGAACAATTTGTTTAGAAAAAATAGGAAGAGAGAAAAGAGAGAGAAAAATCACTCATCAATGAGTTTTGCAAAATCCACAAAACAAGACATTAAATACTTATGTTTATCCTATGCAATCTTGCACATGTTAAAAAACCCAAATTACTTGTTTACATTATGTAATTAAATCCCAATATAAAAAAAAGGGTTAATCATCCTTTTAATTCATGCAATATTGGGTGAATCCAGTGTTACTCCTTATTAAAAAAATTGATTCTACCGTTGTCATATCAAATCCATTACTTTTAGTCTTTTATTTAAATTATTGGGTTAAATATGTTTATAATCCATACATTTATGGTTAAAGGGGAATGAGACAGTAGATAAAACAAGGATTGATTCACCAGTTTTTTGCAGTTTTTATTGGTTATAACTAGTTTTTTGAATTATTTTTCTAATCCTTCACACTAGCGGTTTTTTGTAGTTTTTCAAGCCGATGCAAATCCAATTGTCGGTCCAACCAATCGAACCAACAAGTAATTTAAAAAGATTTTTTTTTATTCTTGAGTAGCATAGTGATTAAACTCGCACACTATAAATGTGGAAAACTTTGGAATTTAGGGTGTGAATCTCGTCACTTTCAATAATGACTCTAATAGATACCGACAGAACTATCCTACAAGACAAAAAAAATTTATATTAGTGACAAAAATTTACCTCAAAGAGTACTTATAATTGTGGACAAAGCGAGTATATACATGAGATAAGGACTAAATCCTTTCATGTGACATTTTTAACATTCAATAACTTAAATATTCATGTTAGAAATTTTAACTTAATAAAAATCACAATTTTTTTAAAAAAAAAGCTATCTCTAAAAAAATGATTTTTACAAAAATCTATTTAAAATAACTTCTTTTTAATAAATTATTTTTTTGAAATTTTATAATTTATAAAAATTTATAACAAAGTGATGAAATACTTAAAACAGTTTTTAAACAAGTCACATGTGCGAATTTAAGTTTACTCTATTTTTTATCCCTCCATTTATTCTCCGTTTAGAGAGATAGACATAAATAAAATTAGTGGGACCCACTAATTAATTAGTAGGTCCCATGTGTGCTTCTTCTTCTCTTTCCCTATCTTCCCAAATTGCACGCTGCTTATTCTTCTTTCACTCAAAACTCATCTTCTTCCTCCCGCCATTTCCGGCCGCCACGAAACTTCTTATCTTCGCACAGCCCTCGCCGCTGAATTGCCTTCGTTTCCTCAGGTTCGTGTTGTTTATCCATCGTTTAACAAATTATTTTCTGTTCGAACTGGACTATTCATGATTCCCCTATTTAAGTTTGGTTTGATTTTAATGCACTCCATGTGTTTGATTTTAATGCACTCCATGTGTTTGATTTTATTACTAGGTGTACCCAATTTCAATCCTTCATTTTATTTATTTTTTTTTACTTTCCTTTTTGTAATTTTGAATGTAGTGAATGTTTTACATTTAAGATTGGTTTGATTTTAACCATTTATTTGCAATTGTTATCCAAATGCTCTTTATGATGTACTTATAAGGTTTGTGGGTTCAATTTTATTTCTTGAGTAACAAGTTCTTAAAAGTTCAAACTGACCAATAGAAGATTGATTTATATGATTGATTTATTTGAAGTAAAACATTGGCGTAACGTAACCATAAGCGGATGAGACTGAGACACGAAAGATGTTGAAGGTGGCAGTACGGTGGAATTGGAGGCAACTCTATTCTCTCCCTCTAACTTGCATTACACACCAAAAACTACGCTCACGAAACCCTTATCTTCGTATTCCCAACTCGAAGCTCTTTTGTTCCGCTGCTCTTCAAACATCACCTTCTCTAAATGCTGAACTGGAACTATACCTCCGTTGTTCCATGCCGCAAAAGCCACTCCGAGTTGCCGTTCTTATCAGTGGAGGCGTCGACAGTAGTGTTGCTCTCCGGCTACTCCATGCTGCCGGTCATTCTTGTACTGCTTTCTACCTCAAGATATGGTTCCAAGTATGTCTTCCAATTTTTGAATCCACTAAACGTTAATTGGGAAATTCCGCCTTGCGATTTTTCGTTTTTTTTAATTATAATGAAATTGGTATCCGTTGTTTTGGTGATTTTTTGTAGGAAGATTTTGCGAACTTCTGGTCGGAGTGCCCTTGGGAAGATGATTTAAAGTATGCTAAAAATGTTTGCAATCAGGTATTTTTCATATCCTTATTTTATCATTATGCGATGCTATCACATTACCAATGTAAATTTAAACTGTATTTGTATTTATTTCACTGTCTTCAGGTTGAAGTACCATTAGAAGTTGTTCATTTGACAGATGAATACTGGAAAAATGTGGTATGTAATGCCCCCCATCAGCCACTATTTGTCCCTCTAAACTTAATTAATACCATTTTACTAGAATTTAAGTTAATGAATATGCTGTTTGTCAAGAAAAAAAAGTTAATGAATATGCTCTACTTCCAATATCTGTGTAGAGCAGCGGCCACTGCGGCTCTGCCTCTTATTTGACTTCTTGAGCTGTTTATTAGGTTTCTTACATCATTGAAGAGTATCGGTGTGGTCGAACTCCAAACCCGGATGTTCTTTGCAATACAAGAATAAAGTTTGGTATGATGCATTGAATCTGATATAATGACATTGCAGTTTTTTGCTATTTTGTTTTATTAATTAAATGTTTTTTTATTAGGTGCATTTTTGGATGCAATTGGTGGTATGGGTTTTGACTATGTTGCATCTGGGCATTATGCAAAGGTTATTCACCCATTTACGGATAAGATGGATGGCCCTTCTATTCTAGAACTATCACAAGACACGGTACCGATATGAGATGTACTTTTGTGGTTACAAGATCTTGTTTGCATTTGTGGTTTGTAGGTTTTATTTCTGTACTAACATATATCTTTTGAAGAATCTTCACTGAATAACTAACCTATGTAAATTGTTTATAGTAATATTAAGTTTTCATATTTATATGCTTGCCTGTGTATTTGTCACAAAAACATTGTTCGGTGTTCTTACATGCTAGTTTCTAACGTGGTTTGAAATTTTAGGTAAAGGATCAAACTTACTTCTTATCACACCTATCTCAGTACCAGCTGAAGCGACTTCTTTTTCCACTTGGTTCTATTCCCAAGGTTTGTTGTCACTAGTTCTGTTTTCAATATTGACATTTCATATAACTTTTACTGTGGTTTAGTTATTTTATCATGTCAAACGTGAGAATTCAGGCAGTATTATTATAGCACTGCATGATGTTATGGAAAACAATTCACCCTCTGTCTCCCGGCACATCATCTGCAGGACGAAGTCCGCAGGCTTGCCACAAAATTTGATCTACCAAATAAGGATAGAAAGGATTCCCAGGGAATATGCTTTTTGGGCAAGGTAATTAGTGAACAAATCGTTTATCTATTTCAATGTTTAACAAATATATGGTTCATTACAAATACTCGATTTTCTGAACAGTTTTGAAAGAGGCTGATAAAGATAAAACAACACTTATGGCAATGTCTAATATATTTTATTTTTTTGGATAGCCTAATATAAATTATTTTGAAACTTCAATGCCATCATTTTGTTCAAAGTTATATAATTGTTTTTAATTAAATTTTAAAGATAATTTTATTTTCTAATTATATCTTTGCGCAATTTGAGTCAGATAAAATTCAGTGAATTTGTTGCACGACATATTGGGGAGAAAGAAGGTATCATACTGGAAGCCGAGACAGGAGATTTCCTGGGCAAGCATCGGGGCTTCTGGTTTTATACTATTGGTCAACGCCAGGGTCTACGGCTACCCGGAGGTCCATGGTTTGTCCCTTCTATATTTATTTTTGGCATTCGTTGTATTTATCAGATGAATTTTCTATCACATTTTACACGCTCCATTTATGTTGAAGACAGATCCACATTGTAGTGATAGACCTGTTACTGTTATTTTAAGAGGTTAGTAAGTTAATAAGGTTGGGTTAGATAGAGGAAGTAAATAAGGCTTGTCGAACAAATAGGAAGGAGATGTTAGAGAGTGGCATCTTGTTAGTTGAGTGATTTAGGGCCTTTTTACATTGGGATGTGGGCAGACCCTCAATGAGCTACCCTTATTCTCATTCTTCCCCATTTTCTATAATAATACCTGTTGGTTTGGTTCCTATCATGTAGGTGTAGAAATGTGGAGATTTGAATCTATGTTAGTTTTCTGTAATATAATTCTTAACTTCGATTAATCATTTGGACAGTTACAACTTTTTCTCCACTTCGAGTCATTTGAAAATTTTGTTTCATTCCTACTACTCAATTTGGACCTTGTTAAAAAAATGCCCCTTTTGTCATTTTATGCAGGTATGTTGTTGAGAAGGATGTTAAAAACAATGTAGTGTTTGTGTCCAGAAACTACTTTTCCTTTGACAAAAGAAGGCGCATATTCCGTGTTGGTTCTTTAAAATGGCTTAGTGGGTTGCCCTCTAGCCAAACAAGTCAGCTTCGATGCAAGGTGGATGGATATCTTGAATATCAACTTATCTACCCTGTTATTACAAATGTTTTCCGTCTTTACAGTACTTGAAGTTCTAGTATCTTAACCTTTTCAGGTGAGACATGGTCCTGGGTTCTATGATTGTAGCTTACAAATGGAACTTGAAGGAGATAATGTAATTGACTCTGCTGTTGTCCGCATATCTGAAGATGATCAAGGCCTAGCAGCTGGGCAGTTCACAGCCTTCTATGAGGGAAGAACGTGCATTGGTTCTGGTGTGATTTTGGAGTCCGGGGATGATCAAAGTTATCCTGTATGCGCAAAAGCTTTAGAAATTGCAAGAATGGAAGATAAATCAAAGATTGGGAATCCAGTTAAGATAAAAGTTAAACCAGATAACTCACAAGAACTGTGTGATTCTGCAGAATTGGCATGTAAAGCATCATAGGGGATTTAGAAATTTTAGAGTTGCTCCCACAGAACCAAACATGTATGTGAGGAATTCACTTACGTAAAACAATGATAGATACCAGTCTCCATCAGGCCTTTGGAAGATTTCTTTAGAGAATAAGTATTGTTTGGAGGGAGGGATGCTACATGGATTTGAAGGGCAAATGGATCATCTACAGCAAGTGAAAGAGATAGAATGATGTAATTTTTTTTGAAGGGAGGATAATTTATGAGAGAAATAGATAGTGTAGAGAGAGGCAAGGGGATGGATGGAGAAAATTCTACCCCAAAAGAATGTACTTTATTGTCAAATGTAGCTTAAACTAATCATTTTTAGAGATATTTTAGTACCAATAAAGAAATAACTTGACTGATATTTGAAATTTTTCAGGAGAAAATTGTCAATTTTAAATTTTTAGAGAACAGTATGTCTCCATTTATTTGGATGGCGTGAACTTGTTTAAAAATGGTTTGTGAAGTTCAATCATCTAATCACTCTTATAGAAAGTAATGAGTTCCAGCCACACGAAACTAAATGTAGTCCATATGGTTGATGATAATCCCAATTAACTAGAACAATGTTATCTTTTGTTTAAAGCCAAACGAAAAATAAACTATTCTTCAAAAGTACTACTACCTCTTACACTTTTAATTAGAACAATGTTATCTTTTTGATTTCTACTATATTTTTCTATCCATATACTAATATGTGTGTCTATTTTTGTTTATAATTTCTAATTATTTAATAATACGTGTGTATGTTTTATTTATTTTTTTTGTAATTTCTATCGGAAAATTAATGTCCTTGTAAATTTGAATGAAGTCTTATAAAAAGGGACAAAGAAAAATGATTGTTAATCTGCACGATGAAGCAGAAATTCATATTCCTACTCTCTCCATTTAAAAATAATAGAAAAATAGTTTAAAGCATATTATCACAAATAATCTTGCCTCAATCTAAGTAGATATGATGAGCGTAAATCTTATGAATTATAGTCTGCAAATTTTAACCTATGTCAAATCTTCTTTAGTGTATTTTAAAAATTTATGACGAACTTTAATTATTATTATTATTATTATTATTATTTTTACTTTTATGTTTTGTAGTCCACATATTTGAAAAATTGCTACTAATCAAATGAGAAATATCATCCCAACATGCATGTTCAATATTGTTCATATATGAACAAATTATCATTGAAAAATATTACAATTATAACTATCATACACGAGACAATAACCTTGCACTAGGGAGTAATTTGTAATGAGACTAATTTCACACTATACAATATTCGACATATTATAATATACACTATTAATACTATTTTTTTGCATTATCTTTATAAAGTTTAAATCAAAATTAAATTATATAATGAAATATTAATCATTTCTTACGACAATGTCACTATACAATTAAAAAAAACTGTGGCAATGTCGCAACCTGTGCATATGCACGAATATTATACTAGATTTTATTATAAAACAAGTAGTGAGACTCGAGAGAAAATCATGGGCGGACGTGTGTGAGGCTTTAGCTACACTAATCCAGCCTAAATTATAAAAAAATGAAAACGACGCAATTTTGTAGAGTCAATAGAGATGCATTGTCTATCAGCAAAAACACTTTATACATTTCGTTTTTTTCTTTCTTTCTCCCTCAGTTTTCCGTCACCACTAGAAACCTTACCGACTCACCTCACCTCTCCTCTCACTCTTACTCTCGCTCTTCCCTCGTTTGTCCTTTCATCACGACAATGTCACCCGTTTCAGTTCTAGCAAGAGATTAGTAATCGCATATTCATTCGTTGTTTACCATGGTTTAGAATCTTCGTTTGAAGTTAGTAACGATTCCTGGTAGAATTTATATGATTTTTGGTTAAATAATCGTCTTGTAACTTTTATAGAAAAATATATTTTTAGAAGAGTTAGTAGCGATATAATTTTAATTCATTTTCAACAATTAGATGATAGACTATTTTCTTTATAAATTTAGTTGTTACAACTATTTTTAATTAATTTAATATAATTTAATTTTTGAACCAAAAATGTTAGTCTCACTAATAGCAACTTCTTAGTATTTATTTTTCAACAAGAGTAACTAACAAATAATGCATGCTATTAAGCAAAACACCTCTCATTAAAGATGCTCTTACATCCATAATCACATTAAATTTTACCGTTGGTTTATGCTAATTAAAATTTGTTGTTAACCACAAAAGCGCTTACATGACATCCCGAATTGAGAAGATAAACCCCGCCAAATCGTGAACTCAATCCTCATAATTTAACTAAGATATAGTTTCACTTCACCAATGGCATATCTTCCCCAATTAAACTTTCCCACCCCTATCTCTTCTTCCTACACCATCCCTAAAACCCCAAACCCCATTTTCTCATTTCACTACACTCTTCCTTTTTCCACTTCAATTCTTTCTCAACCTAAATCATCCATTTCTCTCCCTCGCCGGACCCTCTCCCGCTCCATACCGCAATTCACCGCCACTTCTGGCGATGACGACGATGAACTATTACCAGACGAATTGGACAACGAGGTTGATTATTTAGATGAGGATGAAGACGTTGATGTCGATGTCGTTGCGCTCGAGCAAGAAGCGAAGGAAGTTGTGCTGGAGTATTCAAGCTCTCTTTCTCGCGTTTTGACTATCGGTGAATTTTATTTGAAGTTTGTTGAGTTTTTTTCTTATCTTTGCAATTTGAATTCTTCTATAATCAATTTTCGGTGTTTGATGATTTCAGAAGAAGAGAGAAGTAATGTAAAGGAAACGGGTAAAAACTCAAAGAGGAGTAAACCGAAGAAAAAAATTGTTAGTATATTGTTCAACAACTTAGTCAATTCTAGAACTTTCTATTCAATGTGAAAGAATTCAGGTTACTGATAAATTGCACATGCTAACACCGGAAACACCAGAAACAACACTGACATGTTAACACCGACAGTAATTTGAGAAAATTAATTAATTAAATGTAATCACATGTGTCGGTGATACACACGTCTTTGATCAGAAGTGTCGGTGCTAATGCTTTATAGATTGATATCATAATTCATAAGTTGACCAAAAATATTGAGGCAACCAATTTTTGTTTGTAATGTAACTAGTTAGAACTTGAATTATTAATTTTCTTTAAAGAGATTGAAATAAATTGGGGCATTTACTGAACCTTGGTCTGTTTTGAATGGCAGATCCCTGACAATCTTCTCCCAAGGATTGCTATTGTTGGAAGACCAAATGTTGGCAAGTCAGCATTATTTAATCGTCTTGTTGGGGTAGCGATTTTTTTTTATTGCTTTGGTTTTTCTTATTGATTCTTTCCTTTTCTGGGGAAATTAACATTTGGGAATTTCAAAATATGTGTAATCTGAATGGTGAAATCGATTTCTTGTGATAGTTTTTTCCTTGATGCGTAAATTGCAGGCAAACAAGGCTATCGTGGTGGATGAACCTGGGGTTACTAGGGATCGTTTATATGGCCGATCATATTGGGGAGATCATGAATTCATGGTGGTGGATACTGGTGGTGTTATCACTGTTTCAAAATCACAAAGTACTGTTATGGAAGAGCTGGATATTAGTACAACTATTGGTATGGATGGTATTCCCCTTGCCTCTAGAGAGGCAGCTGTTGCCAGGATGCCGTCAATGATTGAGAAACAAGCGATTGCAGCTGTCGAAGAATCACCTGTTATTATTTTCCTGGTTGATGGTCAGGTAATTGTTTGTTTGTATATAAAATCTTATGTTTTTCCTTCTCTTCCATGTCTGTATCTACTTTCTCTTGATTCATATTTCTTTATAAGGAATATATAAAAAGTACAACAAGATATTTAAAATTGATTTTTACTCGTTTTGAGTTTTGATGATTATCGTTCACCAGTGGTTCCTCCCTGTGCACAACCATTTTGGTATCTCTGCAGTCTGGCTAAATCTTTGAAGTTTTTACTTGTCTTTCTCCGCCGAGTTATTTGTGGTACCAATCTGGCCACAGATAACATAGTTGTGTACTATCAAAATGTGATAACAAATTTTGTTGTTCATACTTATTAAGTGTGTGATATGATAAGCTTTTTCTTGAATCTACTCCTAATGATAACCTGAAGACAGTAATGATATAATTATGCTGAACAGGCAGGTTTAATAGCAGCTGATGTGGAGATTGCCGATTGGTTACGTAAAAACTACTCAAATAAAAGTATCATTCTTGCAGTTAACAAGTGTGAATCTCCACGGAAAAGAATTATACAGGTGTCTGAATTTTGGTCCCTTGGGTAAGATATATCTGTGGGTGATACTTGTTTGAAGTGTGGCTAAATACTTAGAACTTGGTCTTGACACTTAGCTACTTTAAAAAAAAAGAATGCACTTATTCTGATGTTTTCTTGACATGGTCCCTTAGGACTAAAACTTGATATTTGGTATGTTATTTTTTATTTCGGTGTCAACTGTCATGTTCATGGATATCATTTTTAAATGTGCCTCAACAAGCATGGATTGTTTGTGTACTGGTTTAAAGTGACCGTTGAGGTCAAAGGCGGTGTTGAATTCACTTACCTCACCTTTGTCAAAATCTAAACTAATTTTTGAGAAGAATAAGAGCATCCACTCTGTTGGCGTGATAGTTAATTTTTGTAATAACTAGCAAGTTGGAGTGGTTAATTTAATTATGATGCGATTGATCTTAAACTATGTTTGGTTAATTTAACTTATATATTGGTAAATAAATAAAAACTATAGAATCGTCCTTATGTGTTAAAATTTTACCTCATTTTTTACTAGGCGCATCTTCATGTTTCTTAACAGTTTGCATGAGTAATTGTATGTAGGGTGGCCAGGCATAAAATCTTAGTTGTTATGCTGTTCTATATATTCATGTTATGTAGATATCACAGCTATTACATATTTATTAAAGAAACTTCATTTCTCTTGCTGATTTGGACCTTTTAGAAGTCATGAAGTTCTTGAGGTTTAACATCTTGATACACCCTGAACATATTAACTGTTATTTGAACATAAGAGACAAAACATTGTCTCACACTCTGTCTGACAATTAACTGTTATTTGAAGAGCAACTGTAAAACTTCATTTTGAACGATCTTGATTTTCAAAATTGATTTTGGTTAATGCTAGTATTAAGTTTGAAGTGAAGTGCTATATTTTTTAAACGATTAATTTTAAAAGTAATTTTGCAGTAAAACTTGGTTCAAAATTCTCAACTCAACACAAAAACAGCAGTTTTTCACTTCCACACTAACATGGTTTTTACTTTTGAGGACAAACTTGATTTTAATATAGAACATTGAAAAATATGTTTTCTGCACAAAACCACGTGTTATACTTTAAAAACCATGGTTGATTGGTTATACTGCCAATGCAAACATACATTGCAAAGATCATGCATCATGTTGTTTATCATTGCTTCCCCAAGTGTCATATGTTCTAATCAACAAGTTCATTGATATGATTATGTATATATCAGGTTTGAACCAATTCCAATATCAGCTATATCAGGGTCTGGAACTGGAGAGCTTCTTGACCTTGTTTGTTCAGGGATTCAGAAAGTTGAGGTTTGTTTTCCATAAATATTGATTTCTTTTCTGCATGCATCATTGACAATGAGAACTTTAGGTGTTACTTTTTATCATGTAGCAAATTAATTTGACTATATTATACATTCACCAACCAGTAATAAATTATTGATTATCTGGAAGCATTTTTTATCACCATATAACCAGTGATCAATTTGTTTTAATATTTTTTTGTAACCCTTGATTTTTTAACTTATACTTCATTATATGCTATACAATAGGAGCCAAATAATATTGTTGAAGAAGAAGATTATGTTCCAGCAATTTCAATTGTTGGTAGACCAAATGTTGGCAAAAGTAGTATTTTGAATGCATTGGTTGGTGAGGACAGAACAATAGTCAGCCCCATCAGTGGCACTACACGTGATGCTATTGATACTGAATTTACTGCACCAGATGGCCAGGTTTGTTTCTTATGGTGACTAACTAGTGACTATTTGGGTTCTAGTGCCGTAGAAAAAACCAGCGACTACTTATAATGTTTTAGCATGTGTTGTGAGAAAGAAACTTTGAATAGGATTAGTTAATTATAATGTTTTCCCCATCCAAACTTTGTTGGTTTATGGATGAATATATTTTGAACCATACCAGATTGTAATAGTGAATTGGTAAGCTTTTAGAATTTGGTTCAGCATGATAATTATTTTTTTATTTTCTTTCTCTAGAAGTTCCATCTTATTGATACTGCTGGAATCAGGAAAAGAACAGCTGTAGCCTCGGCTGGAAGTACAACAGAGGCGTTGTCGGTGAATCGAGCATTTCGTGCTATTCGGCGTTCTGATGTTGTTGCTCTTGTCATTGAGGCCATGGCTTGTATCACTGAACAGGTTACTAATCAATGCTCTTATAGATGAAAAACAGATTTGTTTTCGCTTCTGCTTTACTGCATAAAATGGCCTTGGATGTAAATAGGATGCCAGTTGTTCAATAATTAATATTTTCCGTTTAAGTGGTTTTTACAAAACTATTTCATATCTCTTAAAGGACTTCAAGATAGCTGAAAGGATAGAAAAAGAAGGGAAAGGTTGTGTGATCGTTGTAAACAAATGGGATACAATACCAAATAAAAATCAGCAGACTGCATTATACTATGAGCAAGATGTCAGAAAGAAGCTTCGTTTACTTGACTGGGCTCCAATTGTTTATTCTACTGCTCTAGCTGGCCAAAATGTTGACAAGTAAGTTTTGGCTGGAAAATCTTTGATTTATTTATGGTGCTAACTGCATAGTACTTTTTTGTTGAAAAAGTACTGGATAGTATGTTAATTTCATTCTTTCTTTGAAATCTCCCAATTTTGCCTTGAAACCAAGTTATCCCATCTTAGGCATACATACTTGTAAACAAATACAATTTGAATTTTGAACTTACATGGTGAGTGATGCCAAACTTTGTATATTTTATTGACATAATGCACTTGCAAACTTGCAATGTAGTGGCCATTCAAAAAAAAAAAGTAGTCAAATCGTTGTCTCCGCAGAATTTTGTGGAGAGTAAATCTTTAATTTAGTCCTCCAAAGATTAGGGTGTTAAGGCATTTGATATGAGAATACAACCCTCAAAATATTTGTCTCTGAAGTTCAAATGATGCACATGGAAATGGACTTAAGAACTTGGCTGTTCTTGGGATATTTTCTATTTGGATTTGTGCTAACTTTGCTTTTTCTGGCTGTATCGTGCAACTAGTCTTTGGTTGATAGGTCTGATATCAAAATTATAAATGTTCAAATTACAACTTATCCTGGTGTGATATTTTTCATTATTGTTAATCCCCTAAGTGAGTAGCTGATTAATTATTATTTTTTGAACAAAAGGATCATTGTTGCTGCTAGTGAAGTAGAAAAGGAGAGATCAAGAAGACTGGGTACTTCAATATTGAATCAAGTAGTACGGGAAGCAGTAACTTTTAAGCCTCCTCCCAGGACACGTGGCGGAAAAAGAGGGCGTGTTTACTATTGCACTCAGGTATTTATTTTGTGCAACGGTAGTGCTTACCCACGAGATCCTTCGGTTGAGCTTTATGCTCTCATAAATTAGATAATATATAATTACTTGGTATCTTGTATGGTCTTAGTTCCTGATTGGATGTCTGCTTGCAGGCTGCTATAAGGCCGCCTACATTTGTGTTCTTTGTCAATGATGCAAAACTTTTTCCTGAAACTTACCGACGCTTTATGGAGAAGCAGCTGCGTTCAAATGCAGGATTTCCTGGTACTCCCATTCGGCTTCTGTGGCGCAGCAGAAGAAAAATGGAAAAAGATGAAGGTCAGTATTTATTTGAAGTGTTGGTAATATCAATAATTTTACTGCCACTACATCCTCTGCTTTCATTTTTTTTCCTGATACCTCCCCCTAAGACAATTGTTAATGATGCATGATTACATGATTTACTTGCAGGAAAAAAGGTTACAAGGACCAAAGAAAATCGTGCGCCACACCGTCGAAAATTGATCTCAGCTACACAGTAGGAGCAGACATGTTATGGTATAGAACTGGCTGTGGTTCTGTTTGTGTTAAGAAAATTGAAGGAGCTTTTTACCAGAGATTACTCAAATGATTCTGCTCCTGAAACAACTAAAAGTAGTAAAAGCTTAATAGTACGGAACGAGTGCGGAGTGCCAAAGTCTGAATCCATTTACCGTGATTGTGATCCATTTGATAATTTTAGTAGGCATTT